>CANSZD010003689.1:600000-985000 GCA_947648045.1 Beta corolliflora
AGAAACTGATGGTAATACTGAGGAAGACCTGGCCCTAGTTGTTAATAACCAGTCACATTATAGGGATGTGTGGATTCTTGATTCTGGGGCATCGTAACATATTAGTCCCTGCTGGGAGTGGTTTTCAACTTATGAGCAGATAGATGGGGGCAGTGTTTCTATGGCCAACAGTGTTGCCTGCAAAGTAGTTGGAATAGGCTCCATCAGATTGAGGACTCATGATGGTACATTCTGTACCTTGAACGAAGTTAGGCATGTTCCACTGATGACAAAGAATCTGATATCTTTGAGTCTTCTTGACAGTAGGGGTTTCAGTTTTCAAGGTGAAGGTGGAGTTATGAATGTCTACAAGGGTTCGAATGTAGTTCTGAAAGGTATTAAAAAGGGTACCTTATATTTTCTTCAAGGTTCAACCGTGACGGGTTCCCTCGCTTTGTTGCATCATCCGAGGTTCCCAAGGAGGATATGACCAAGTTATGGCATAGGAGACTTGGACATATGGGTGAAAGGGGGATGCAAATTCTGTCAAAAATGGATCTTCTGTGTGGGCACAAGGTGCAGGACTTAGAGTTCTGTGAGCATTGTGTATTTGGGAAGCTTCATCGCAGCAAGTTTCCAAAGGTTGTGCATACTACAAAGGGCACACTTGATTATATTCACTCTGATTGTTGGGGTCCTTCCCGAGTTGAGTCTATTGGAGGTCACAGGTACTTTGTGTCGATGATCGATGATTATTCAAGGATGACTTGGGTAATTATGATGAAGCATAAAAATGAGGCTTTCATGAACTTCAAGCAGTGGAAGGCTTTGGTGGGAAATCAAGCTGGAAGGAAGATCAAAAGACTGCAAACTGATAATGGTCTGGAATTTTGTTGGTCTGAGTTTAATGAGTTCTGCAAGAATGAAGGGATTGCACGCCATCATACTGTCAGGAATACTCCACAACAGAACGGGGTAGCAGAACGCATGAATCGACCTTCGTTGGAGAGAGCGAGGTGCATGCTCTCTAATGTCTGGGTTACCTAGAAGATTTTGGGGCGAAGCCGTAAGTACAGCTTGCTATCCGATCAACCGTGGACCTCACACTCGGTATTGATCGTAAAACACCTTATGAGGTGTGGTCTGGTAAGCCTGCAGATTATTCTTTGTTGAGAGTTTTTGATTCTACTGTTTATTATCATATAAGTGAGGGTGAATTAGAACCTAGAGCTAAGAAGGGTGTATTTGTGGGTTTTGGGAGTGGAGTTAAGGGCTATAGAATCTGGTCACCTTCTGAGAGTCGAGTTATACTTAGTAGAAGTGTAATATTTGATGAAAATTCTATGCTTAACCCCACTGTGAAGTCTATGGTGGTGTCTGTTGGTAGTGATGTTGATAAGCAGGTGGAGCTGGAAGTCACCCATGATGAGAGTGAATTACAGCACCAAGGTGGAGAAGATCAACATGGTGCTACTGAATCTGAACCTTCTAGTCATCAATCAGCCTCATCTGAAGCACATCGAACTAGTATCACTACAAGAAAATGCCAAATCAACGACCGCTATGCAGCGACGGCCAGAAAAACCGTTGTTAAACATGTAATTAGCGACGGTTTAAAGCCGTCGGTGCCACCGACGGCTTTTTTAGATATCAGCGACGGTTTGAACGCACGCTGATTGCAAGTAATTTGCACAGCTCTCTGTTTATTTTTTTTTAAAATTTTGTTACCCTAAAAATTGAGCTTTTGGGATTGATGGCCAACGCGCACCACCGCTGCCGCGTAATTCAGTCCGTCCTTCCTCCGCTGCCGCGTAATCTGCCCTGTCCTTCCGCCGCCGCGTAATCCGCGCTCCTTCCGCCGCTGCCGCCGCCGACGCCGCGTCTTCTTCCATTTCAATCCGTAACTTCTCTCTTCAATCTCAAGTTTGTTGTTGTTTGTTAGTTTGAGTTTAATTTGTTGTTGATTGTTAGTTTGAGTTTAATTTGTTGTTGGTTGCTTTGTTCATGTTATTGTTGTAATTTTTGATAACAAGCCAAAACCACCCAGTATATATGTATAATCCTAAAAGAAGATTATGCCACTTATAAGTTGTAAAACAAGATGAATTGTTCGTTTGTTTAATCTCCTTACTCAATCAATCTCTTGCTTCATAATATACTCTTCAAATTGATATTTGCTAGAAAGTCTTTGTAGTTTGGAGAAAACCATACTGGGTTTCTGTTTTATTGTTCGTTTGTTAATTTTTTATTTTGTTTTTGTCTACTTTGTTGTTTTTCTTTATAATCCTTAGTATCAGTGTAGTGCTAGAATATAATTTGAATAACAATAATGATAAGTTGGGTTTGCAATTCAGGAGTAATAATTCATCTCTGGTTCAGCTGTTGTAAAGTAAAACTCACTGAAACTTGAAAGATGGGTGATTGAACTTTTTAGATGGAAAGTTGGAACTTTGGAAATTTGGAATGGATCAACGGAGAGAGATAGTCTTGTGATTTAATTTGGATAAGCAAGGGTTAGGAAAAATAAATACACGTAATGGCAACACAAAAATTGGGTAGATTGAATAGAAACTGTTCTAGTTCTAGCTCTTGTCTTGTTTGGACTGTAACTTCTAAGCCCTACTTATTTAATATATTTTTTGAATTTTTGGCATTCACCAAACCCTCATCCGGCTTTGTGAATGTAGGTGGCCACACACCACTGTCTCCTTGCCGTCGGACTGTACCGTCTCTCTGCCACTGTGTCCTTGCCGTCGGACTGTCCTGCCGCCTCTAGGTATGCTTTAATTTATTATTTTATAATACTTTGAAGTTTAAGTTAGTGTAATAATTATCACAATAATTTATATAATGGTTTGTTTATTAAAGGTTATAAAAGTTAAAAACTATATTATTATCACAATAATTAATTTATTGCACATTCCTTTATTTGTTACACTATTTGAAATGTTTATATTGTTTTTTGACATATTTGTTTTCGTGGAAAAAGTTTGGATAATGTTATAAATTTAATTTAAGTGTTTAAATAAATATGTTTGCATCATCATGTGCCTAGAATTGTAGAATTGTACGTATGTGGGTTGTTAATGACTATTGTGATTGAAATGATTTAGAATTGTAGAGTTGGGCACCATGAAACGGAAGGAGCGTTGGTGGATGTATGATAGATATGAAAATGGGCGTAACTTGAGGCCCAAGTTCTTGAGGGGGGTTGATGAATTCATTGAATTTTGCAAAGCAAATCCTGAAAGCCCGGGTTTGGATGAAGTTAGATGCCCGTGTCCGAAATGCAAGAACAGACGTATGCATGACGCAGACACGATTAAAGTGCATGTGTATAGGAAGGGATTTATACCTGATTACTACGATTGGTATTCTCATGGTGAAGAGTTACCTCGATCCGCACATGAGCCATCTAATCCATACCGTGAAATGATTTTCGATGCTCTTGGGAATAACCCAGAACCGTCCAATGTTGAAGAGCCTAGTGGAATGGACGAGGAGCCTAATCCTCAAGCAAAGGTGTTTCTTGACCTATTAAAGGCTTCTGAGGAACCGTTGTACGAAGAGAGCTCCATGTCCGTGTTGGAAATGGCATCTAGAATAGTATCTCTGAAGTGTGAGTACAATTTGCCACATAGGTGTGTTGATGCGTTTGCTTCATTAGTGAAAGAAGCAATACCTAACAACAACAACATGAGTAACACATTTTACGATACGAAGAAGATCTTGGAGGGATTAGAGCTTCCCCACGAGAGGATTCATGCGTGCCCCAAAGGTTGTATGTTATTTTGGAGAACTGATGCACACTTGAACAGATGTAGAGTGTGCGATAGCGACAGATACAAAAGGACTTCTAAGGGGTCTTTTGTTCCAATGAAAGTTATGATTTATTTCCCAATCACACCGAGATTGCAAAGGTTGTATGCAACAAAAAATGTTGCTCAAGAAATGACATGGCATGCCAAACATCCAAGAGCCGAAGACAAAATGGCTCACCCTAGCGACAGTGAAGCTTGGAAGCATTTGGATAGATCCTTTAACGAATTTGCATCTGAGCCTAAGAATGTTCGGCTCGGTTTATGTACCGATGGGTTTGGTCCACATGGAAAGTTTGGGGGTCAGTATTCGTGTTGGCCGGTCATCTTAACCCCGTACAACTTGCCGCCATCGATGTGCATGAAAAAACCCTTCATGTTCCTTTCGTTGCTCGTTCCTGGTCCTAAAAATCCGAAGGGAAACTTGGATGTGTACATGCAACCCTTAATCGAGGAATTGAAGCAATTATGGGATGTTGGAGCAACTTATGATATTTCTAGGAAACTGAATTTCAATATGCGTGCTGCCATTCTTTGGACAATAAGTGATTTTCCTGCGTACGGTATGCTATCTAGCTGGGCTACTGCTGGGAAAAAGGCTTGTCCTTACTGTTTGGAAAAATCTAAAGCTTTTTGGCTCGACCATGGGGGTAAAGTTTCTTGGTTTGATTGTCACCGTCAATTCCTACCCCTAGATCATCCTTTTCGTAACAACAAAGTAGCTTTTTGCAGAAATAAGGTTGAAAAAGGGTCTCCGCCACACATCATGTCTGGGGAAGAGTTGTGGTCATGTGTTAAAGACTTGCCAAAGGCTACAGATGGGCCAGAAGCACTTAATACTTTGAAAAAGTTGAAAAAAGGTGGTTCAAACAAAGCTGTCATTGGGAGCTCCCATACTGGAAAACTCTCCATCTTCGTAACATCCTTGACGTCATGCACATTGAGAAAAACTTTTTCGACCAACTCATTCACACAATTATGGATGTGAAAAAACAGACATCAGACACTGTTGCATCCAGAAAAGACATTGCTAAAGTGTGTAAAAGGCCTCAACTTCATGTTACTAAGGATGCGAACGGAAAAGAAACTCCACCAAAAGCACCTTTCGCACTGGACATATCCCAAAGGAAAGCATTATGCAACTGGGTGAGAGATTTAAAATTTCCCGATGGTTATGCTTCCGACTTAACAAGATGTGTGGACATGCAGTCCGGTAAGCTGCAGAGTATGAAAAGTCATGACTGTCATGTTTTCATGGAAAGATTATTACCGATAGAATTAAAGGAGTTGCTCCCGGTTCATGTGTGGAAAGCTGTTACTGAGATCAGCCTCTTTTTTCGTGATTTGTGTTGCTCCACCATCACAGTAAGTGACATGGAAAGATTGGAAAAGAACATAGCCGAGATCCTTTGTAAACTTGAAAAGATTTTCCCACCATCATTCTTCAATTCTATGGAACACTTACCGGTTCACCTTCCACGCGAAGCTAGGCTATGTGGTCCCGTACAATACCGTTGGATGTATCCCTTTGAAAGGTACCTTATCTTTCATTTTCATATATCCTTTTTTATTGTTCTTCGCAATTGTGTAACTCTTTTCATAACCACTTTATTAGGTTCCTTAATCATTTAAAACACAAAATTGGTAACAAGGCTCGTGTGGAGGGTTCTATTTGTAATGCGTACTTGTGTGAAGAGATTGCAAACTTCTGTTCCAACTACTTTCAGCAAGGAGTGGATACTAAGACATGAGATTTAGGCCGTAATGTCAATGATGAAGTTGATAGGATGCTCGACGAAAATGTCCCAGAACTATTTAGAGTTGATTGTGGTCGGCCGTCAAATGCAGGTGGAACACGATTTTTAACTGAAGCAGAACTTCAACGTGCCCACCTATATGTGTTAGCAAATACAGGCATCTTACAAGAATTTGAAAAGTAAAACACTTGTTATTAATCATACTATTTATAAATTTAAATTTAAATTTTGACATTAACAATTGTTATGATTGTAAGGGATTTCGAGGACCACATTCTTCAAATTCGACCTACTCTACGTGCAGAAGATGTGTGGGTGCAACATGAAGCAGAATACCTTGATTGGTTTAGATCAAAAGTGAGTTTGTTTGACTATTAAATCTCGCTTGATTCAAAGCTGTATCTAACATATGAATTATTTTAATAGGTTATTCAAGACAAACCAAATGATGATGTACTGTTTGCTTTAGCAATGGGTCCATCGACATTAGTTCGCACTTGGAATGGATACTATGTTAATGGATACAATTTCCAAACACAAGGATCAAGCAAACACAAGTCCACCATGAATTATGGAGTGTCTGTGTCTAATGACGGAGGGAGTGATTTCTTTGGGATTCTAGATGATGTTATAGAGTTGAAGTTTACTGGTGCCCTTAGGCAATATAGCACTATTCTATTCAAGTGCAATTGGATGGACAATGTCAGGGGAATGAACATCGATCAATACAAGCTAGTTGAAGTCAACCACACCAAGAAATACCCCAAGTTTGATCCCTTTGTGCTATCATACCAGGTTAGCCAAGTATACTTCACACCGTACCCAAGCTTGAAAAGAGATCGTGCTCAATGGTGGGCTGTGTTTAGGACAAAGGCAAGGTCTGTGATTGATGCTCCCGTTGACTTCGACTTCCTTCAGGAGACAAGTGTTGGGAATCCAACTCTTTCTGATCCAAATGATATTCCCGATTATGATGAGGGTAATGATGTCGAGTGTGTTCAAGCAGATGATGAAGATATTTTGTTCGAAGTCCCCTCAGGTGATGATGAAGAAGAGTCTAGTTTCGAGTCTAGAGATAGCGAGGATGATGACGATGAAGATGATGGTTTTTAGGATGACGATAGTGATGATGAACTAAGCGAGGATGGGAATTCACTTTGATTTGTTTTAGTATATCATAGCTTGTATTAAGAACACCATTTATATTAAAATTCGTGACTTTTGTAATGATATGTTGAAGATTACTTGTTATTTTGTAATGATGCTAGACTTTTCTTCACTTTGATGGTAGACGATATTTTGTTATGATGGTAGACTAACGATTAATCATATCCACCATGATTTATAAATTTGTTGTTTTATATAGGTAATCATGTCTAATCCTAAGGGGCGCAGAGGTCAAGATGGCTTAGGTGGAAGCCAAGGTCGTGGGCATTTGATTCCCAGGGAGCTTTTTGAGTCACCAGGAGCTCCAGAAAGCCAGAACCTTGGCTCTGAAATGCAACGAGATGATTCACAGGCACGTGACATTGGTGACCATGTACCGGAGACGCCGAGCAGCCATAGGGAGGAAGGTGAAGGGTCAAACCGTGCATCAAAAAGGGTTTTAAGCCCTACTGGATTGTGGTAAGTTTCTAAGTTAATATATGGTTCATAATATTTATATTAAATGATATTGACAATTTACGTGTTTGTTTTCAATTCAGGTTTGATGATAACAAGTTAGTGGGTCCATCACTGACATTTTCCAGGGTCATTTTCGAAAACCTTGGTTCAACTACAGTGAGGTTGACGATGCCACAAAGACGCATTGGTGGAACTCATTCACGGTATGTATGAATCGAATTATGAAGAATTAAATTTATTATATTAGTTTATTAACAACTTGATTTAATGTTTGATTAAATGGTCTTTACGAATGGGCTCCTGAGTTAGATGGCCAAGTGAGGAAAGCATACAAGATGAAAGCTGCAAATCGTCTGAGAGACTTGCGGTACTGGGTGCTTAAGAAAGCTAAAGAAAGGCCAAAATGGTTGGGGGAAACCATCTACGAAGCAATGAAGAAGAAAAGTCAAGAGCCAACGTTCCTCGAAAAATCTGAAAAGGCAAAGAAGAACCGAAGAGGTGGCTCCATGTCTAATCCAGTTGAGCCGTCACACTTTCAGGGTTCCATCTCGGCGGCATAGCATGCTAGAAAGATGGTAAGAATGTTTCATATGTATTACTTAGTTTAAATTTCATGATTTTTTCCGTATATGTAAAAAATAAAGCCTTTGTTCAACAATGTGTACAGGCAAAGAGTAGAGGAGGAGTACTCCCTACCGCCCCCGAGTTGTTCTTGCAGACTCATTTCAAAACTGTTGCTGGAAAAGGAGAAATTGCAGCAGACAAGAAAGCAAAACAAATCTCGGTACATACCTTTAAACATATATTTAAGGCATTATAGGCTATTTTATTTGCAAAATGAATGAATTTTAATACTTTTAAGTTAGTTTGAATTATAAACACCTCAAACATCCTATATATACTTAGTTTAATGTGTTAGATTGTAGTTTTGATTGAAATTACCAAATATAGGCAAGTTAGAACCAAATATAGGTCATTTAGCTCATTTTAGGCCATATTTCTTGAAAATGCATGAATATGAGTAGTTTTAAGTTAGTTTGAATCATAAACACCTCAAACATCCTATATATACTTAGTTTAATGTGTTAGATTGTAGTTTTGATTGAAATTACCAAATATAGGCAAGTTAGAACCAAATATAGGTCATTTAGCTCATTTTAGGCCATATTGCTTGAAAATGCATGAATATGAGTAGTTTTAAGTTAGTTTGAGTTATAAACACCTCAAACATCCTATAATTAAATGTGTTCGATTGTAGTTTTGATTGAAATTACCAAATATAAGCAAGTTAGAACCAAATATAGGTCATTTAGCTCATTTCAGGCCATATTGCTTGAAAATGCATGAATATGAGTAGTTTTAAGTTAGTTTGAGTTATAAACACCTCAAACATCCTATATATACTTAGTTTAATGTGTTAGATTGTAGTTTTGATTGAAATTACCAAATAGAGGCAAGTTAGAACCAAATATAGGTCATTTAGCTCATTTTAGGCCATATTTCTTGAAAATGCATGAATATGAGTAGTTTTAAGTTAGTTTGAATCATAAACACCTCAAACATCCTATATATACTTATTTTAATGTGTTAGATTGTAGTTTTGATTCAAATTACCAAATATAGGCAAGTTAGAACCAAATATAGGTCATTTAGCTCATTTTAGGCCATATTGCTTGAAAATGCATGAATATGAGTAGTTTTAAGTTAGTTTGAGTTATAAACACCTCAAACATCCTATATATACTTACTTTAATGTGTTCGATTGTAGTTTTGATTGAAATTACCAAATATAACCAAGTTAGAACCAAATATAGGTCATTTAGCTCATTTTAGGCCATATTTCTTAAAAATGCATGAATATGAGTAGTTTTAAGTTAGTTTGAATCATAAACACCTCAAACATCCTATATATACTTAGTTTAATGTGTTATATTGTAGTTTTGATTGAAATTACAAAATATAGGCAAGTTAGAACCAAATATAGGTCATTTAGCTCATTTTAGGCCATACTGCTTGAAAATGCATGAATATGAGTAGTTTTAAGTTAGTTTGAATCATAAACACCTTAAACATCCTCTATATACTTAGTTTAATGTGTTAGTTTGTAGTTTTGATTGGAATTACCAAATATAGGCAAGTTAGAACCAAATATAGGTCATTTAGCTCATTTAGGCCATATTGCTTGAAAATGAATGAATTTGAGTAATTTAAGTTAGTTTGAATCATAAACACCTCAAACATCCTATATATAATTAGTTTAATGTGTTAGATTGTAGTTTTGATTGAAATTACAAAATATAGGCATGTTAGAACCAAATATAAGTCGTTTTTGCTAATTTTAGACCATATTGCTTGAAAATGCGTGAATATGAGTATATTATTTAACCAAATGCAGGAGACGTACAACAAGAAGCTGGATGATTGTACCACTCAAGGGTCACAGCCGAACCCTGATTTGTTGTATTGGGATGCAGTTGGTGGGAGGAATAGAGGAAAAGTGCAGGGGTTGGGTCAGGGAGATCATTTGTACTACAACTCTTCATCTGGGCGAGGAGGAGATGGCTCTTCACAACCATATGAGCCGTCGATTTTTTCTCAGCTAGAGGCGCAGGTGGAGGTCAAGGTCGCTGCACGGATGGAAGAAGTGGAGGCAAAGGTCGCAGCACGACTGGAAGAGTCAAATCGGGCCCTCCTGCAGGAAATGATACGGAACATGTCTAATTTCGGCCACTTGTTCTCAGGTTGCAACATAAGACCCTCTCCACAACGCAGACCAGAGGATGACCCGGGGTTTGGTGGTGGCGGCACTAGTGCTATAGAGACACCGGCGACAGTGTAGTTTGTTTGGTTTTGGCAACTAGATTACTAACTTATAGTTTCTACATACTTAGTCTAACTTTATATATGCATTTAGTGTCTATATTTATAGGCATATATCTAGCTTTGTTTTTAGATGTCTCGGTATATTTTTTTGGAACTCGACTTTTATTTGATTTTCCGACACCGGGATTTATTTTGCGTACATATAATTATTCAAGGTAGTTTGTTTAATTATAGACATTTAGTGTCTATATTTCCCGATATTAGGATGTATTTTGTGTACATAAATCTAATCTATTTCATGTTTAAGTTGCATATTTCTTTAGTTTAAAATATAGAATGCGATGGAGGCGACGCAGGAACAGGTTTAATGTAGTATATTTCGGTGTTGCCGTGCAGGTATAGGTTTAAGTATAATTTTGAAAAACATTAATATATTATTTAATATAATTAATAAAAACAACGACGGCTAAACTTGAACCAACGACGGCTAACCAGTCGTTGTACAAGAGATCAATGCTGCCAAGGAAGTTTAAGGTAACGACGGCTTGCGACAATCAGCGACGGTTTACAGCCGAGGCTCATGACCGTCCGTTTAGAGCCGTCGGTGAAACAACGACCGCTTCACAACGTCGTTGACTTAACGGCGGTGTAAAACCGACGTTGAATAACCGACGGCTATATATTTAACGACGGCCAGCATAGTAGACGGTGTTGAGTGAAGAAAACCGTCGTTGAGGGGCCACCGACGGCCAGACGGTCGTTGATTTCTAATTCAGCGACCAAAACTGCAACGTCGGTCGTTTAACGTCGGCCGTCGGTGTTGTTTTTAGCGACGGCTTTTTGAACATCAGCGACGGCTTCAAACCGTCGATGACTGGGCTTTTTCTTGTAGTGTATATAACACTTGATAGAGCTAGAAGAGTTGGTGTGAGACCTCCTAGGAGGTATGGCTTTGAGGATATGGTTGCTTATGCACTGCAAGTTGCTGAGGAGGTGGAGGTAGATACTCATGAACCATCCACTTACAAGGAAGCTGTCTCAGGTAGTGAGTCTGCTCAATGGCTCGCTGCTATGGGAGATGAAATGGAGTCTCTTGATAAGAATCAGACTTGGGAGCTAGTCAAGCGTCCTAAGGAGAGGAAAATTGTCACTTGTAAATGGATTTTCAAGAAGAAGGAAGGGACCTCACCTTCTGAGGGGGTCAAGTATAAAGCTCGGGTTGTTGCAAGAGGGTTCACTCAAAGGGAAGGGGTTGACTATAATGAGATTTTCTCACTAGTGGTTAGACACACTTCCATCAGGGTGCTACTAGCAATAGTTGCACATCAGGATCTTGAGCTTGAGCAACTAGATGTGAAAACAGCTTTCCTACATGGGGAGTTGGAAGAAGAGATTTATATGACCCAGCCAGATGGGTTCCAAGTTCCAGATAAAGAAGAACATGTTTGCAGACTGAAGAAGTCTTTGTATGGGCTAAAAGCGAGTCTCTAGCAAAGTGGTATAAAAGGTTTGTGACTATATGATTGAATTGGGTTACAACAGGAGTCTGTATGATTGTTGTGTGTACCACAACAAGCTGGATGATGAATCATGGATTTATTTGGTTATGTATGTAGATGATATGCTTATAACTGCAAAGTCCAAGTATGATATTCAGAGGTTGAAGGGTCTTCTCAGTGCTGAGTTTGAGATGAAGGATTTGGGTGTTGCGAAAAAGATTTTGGGGATGGAGATTTATAGGGAAATAGATCAGAGGAGGCTTTTCTTGTCACAGAAAGGCTACATTCAGAAGATTTAATCAAGGTTTGGCATGTCAACAACTAAGCCTATAGATACTCCAAGTGCCTCCAATAATCATTTGTCTGTTGCTTTTGCACCCAAGTCTGCTGAGGAGAAGGAATACATGAGTAGGGTTCCCTATGCTAGTGCAGTAGGGAGTCTGATGTATGCTATGGTCTGCACTAGGCCGGATCTTGCACATGCAGTCAGTGTTGTTAGTAGGTTCATGGGTGATCCTAGTAAGGAGCATTGGCAGGCAGTCAAGAGGATTTTTCGTTACCTTCGAGGTACGTCTGATGTTGGTCTCATTTATGGGAATGATACTCAGTGTTTAGTTACTGGTTATTCTGATTTTGATTATGCTGGAGATGTAGACAGTAGAAGGTCTATGACTGGTTATGTATTTACTCTTGGTAGCTCTGTTGTTAGTTGGAAGGCAACTTTGCAGGCTACAGTTACTTTGTCTACTACTGAAGCAGAGTACATGGCATTGACAATGTTTGCTAAAGAGGGAATATGGTTAAAGGGGGCGGTCGGTGATCTTGGTTTGCATCACGATCAGGCCATTGTGTATTGTGACAGTTTGAGTGCAATATGCTTAGCCAAGGATCAAGTCCATCATGAGAGGACTAAGCACATTGATGTGAGATATCATTTTCTGAGGAGTGAGAAGAGGGTTAAGGTGAAGAAGGTAGGTACTGCTGATAATCCTGCTGATATGTTCACTAAACCTGTTCCACAGAGTAAGTTTCAACATTGTTTGAACTTGCTCAATGTTCGTGATTGTTAATTGCCCTTTGGGGCAAGTCTGGAGCCTTTAGGGGCTAATCTGGTGTCCTTAAGGGACAAATCTGGTCTGGTTGTCTTTCGGGGCAAATCTGGTTGCAGGGAGAATCTGGGCATTGTGTACAATGCGTCTGTTATCTGTTTATCTGGTTCATTGTGTGAGGATTCAAGTCAAGGTGGAGATTTGTAGGAATTTGTGCCTTGAATCTGGTCAGAGGGGATGTTCGTCGGCTCGCCCGACCGGGCGGGATCAGCGTCTCCGCAACAGCTCAAGGAGTGAAGCGCCCGATGGCATCGGGCGTGTTCGCTCGATCGGGCGTTCGTAGCGAACCACGACTCGGGCGATGGTCGCCCGATCGGGCCCGAGACGAGTTTTGGCTTGGCAGTACCGCCCGACCCGATCGGGCGGTGTGCAGTTTGACGCGGAAACGCGTTTTCCGAATGTACTTATAAATAGGTTTTAAACTTAGTTTATTTGATTGACGATTAAATCATTAATCAACTCTGTAATTCTGGTTATCCTTCTCATCAATAATATTATTCTCTCTCTGCCCGTGGACGTAGCAAACACTTCGTTGGTGAACCACGTTAAATCTGTGTGTGATTATTCTTTGTTTTGAATTCAATATTTGTTCTTTCTCACATCTGTCATAACAGTTACAGAGAGTCGATAAGGAGGGTGCACCACATTTCCTATTCATAGTTTCCTACCTTCATAAAAACATGCACCCAAAACCACGAAAAATATAAGTGGGAAGGTGTGTCCTTGTTTTGGCACAAAGTCCTTTGGATTCTCTTCTCGATGATTGTATTATACTTCTTTCGTTTCTTTTTAATCTTCACACTTTCCTTTTTAATCCGTTTCTTCTTAATCTACACACTGTTATTTTTTCTATTTTTAGTAACATGTCTCATCTGCTTTCTCTTCTTTTTCTACCCATGTGGTCACACTTTTTAATATAATAACCCACCTTATCATTTCACTCTCCACCTTATCGTTACTCTCACCACATTTTTAATTTCTTTCTCTCACTTTATGACTTCCTCTTTGGTTATCCCTAGGGGTGCTAATCGAGTCGAGCAGCTCGCGAGCAACTCGAGCTCGACTCGGTCAACGCTCGGTCAAAACTCGACTCGAGTTGGCTCGGCTCGAACTTGACTCGGCTCGAAACCTTAACGAGCACGAGTCGAGCAGGGTCCTGCTCGATTCTTTAAACTCGCGAGCAGCTCGATAATTTTTCTTATATATATTTTTCTAAGAATTTATTTTATTTAATATAAAAGTTTTTAAAAATTTGAGAAATAAGGTCCAAGTTACCAAGCCCAATTAAAATTTACCTCATGATACATGCCCACATGATCATACTTCATAAACTAGTAACATGAGTTTAAAAGAGATAACAAATTTTAAAAAAAAATGATTTTTGAGTAGTCGAGTCGTACTAATCGAGCTTGAGTTGAGTTTCGAGTCGAGCTGTAGAAAAAATTAACGAGCACGAGTCGAGCAAGAGTTTGGCGAGTTTAACGAGTTTTCGAGTCGAGTCGAGCAAGGTTTTCGAGTTTTCCAGTCGAGTTGAGCAGGGGCCTACTCGCGATCGACTCGCTCGATTAACACCCGTAGTTCTCCCCCAATGTGAAGTGAGTAAATTAAAAAGAAATGGAGGGAGTATGTCATTCTTCGCTTGATTGAAATTTTTAATTTCCTTATCTGGATCTTGAAATTGGTAGTAGTAGACCAAATGATCTAAAAAAAATATCTAGTGGGATCAAAACAAAGTTATTGAGATTTTACTGGGTTCACAAAGGATTTTACAAAAATCCCAGATATTTTTAAGGAAAATTCCCAAAAATTTCAAAGTCAAAGTGGGCTCAATTGACCCCACTATCAAAAGCTAATTCTTCGATGGACCGAGAATCGCGTCTCGTACAAGGTCAGATAAGCAAGCTAGTTTAACTTTAATTTACACCTAGTTTGATCAATTCTTACCCCTCATAAGTCTGCTTTATCTTTTTTCTCTAAAGGACAATCCAATTTTAAAAAAAGTCAAACATCCACACAAACAGGCCGTGATCAAACCAGACATGTTAAGAGTATAACCTACATGTGAGTTAGAAAATAGTTGTCCCATATTGAAGAATTAGAGAGACCATTACTAACATATAGATTGGTGGAGTACTCTACATATCATCAATTGGTATTAAGATGGAACTCTACCAACCTTGTATATGGTCAAACTCTCATCCGGAGTAGCATTGTATTAGGCCCAATAAAATTTGTCAAGACAACTGAATCAACTAACAAATAACAACGAATATAATTGCTAAACACCTTTATCACCTCGTCAAGACTATCAAAATTATCAAATAATTCCCCCACTTCCTTGGTACTTGTCATCCAATTTTTTCAAATGACAAAAACGAAATAATTGAAAATCCATATATGCCTCTTTCAGAACATCCGATGAAATGATATTACTAAACTAACTCTAACTCTAACTCTAACTCTAACTCTAACACAACTAAATGCTCATACACGAGATGAATCCCAAGTCGAACTTGAAGAATAAAAACAAAAACTAGACCAGAGTAAACAAACTTTGAACAAAACAAATTTAATTCACGGGATTTTCTTTTAAAGGAGAAATTTAATACACGGGATTTATACTAGTTATACACGGGATTTATAACTAGTTAAAATGAAGTCCATTTGAAAACTTGGAATGAACTGGACAGAACTTGTAAAATTTTGGATTACCTTTAGAATTAAATTTTCAACACAATTTTTTTTTTTCGACTAGTCTTAAACTCCCAAAGTCCAATCTAATCCACATATCCCTTAAGAACATGGAATATTCGAGTTTTGAGAGTGTTTGGCAAACTGCTTTTGGAAGGCTATTTTATTAGTTTTTGGCATTTTTAACTGGTCAAACAATCAAAAAATTTATTTGAGATATGACCCTTTTGGAAATGAATAAGCCAGTTTTTCCAACAAAAGTAAAAAAAAAAAGTACTTAACTAGTTTGATTTAACGGTGATCAAGTGGTGGGTCGGGTTCGGGTCGGCAGTCCCTAAAAATTACCCCCCTTGTCGGGCCGAGCCAATTTTAGAGCCGAAAAATTGTGCCCGAAGCCCGCTTTTTCAGGCCAAAAACAGGCTTCTAGGCCAACTTCGGGTCTAGCCAAAATTTAAACTAGAAAGTCATTTTTAGGTTGCCCAAAATCCAACCCACAAAAATTCCAGCCGGACCGTGCCCAAACTTGGGCCCAAAAAATCAGCCCAAGCCCGCAATTTTTTGGGGCCGGGGCGGCTCAATTTGATCAGCTCTAGTTTGATTATATTGACTTTTGATATTTGCTTATGTCGTATACCCCTCTATATCAAAATACTTGCAACACTTTCCTAATAATGGAAATGTCACACTACTTGCTACATACAATAAATGGACTTCTTTCTACCCCTAAGCTTTATAAAATACTCTTAAAAAGTTGGTGGTCCTCCACTTTCTCCTTCAATATACTAATACTTTTTTCTTAACAAATGTTTTTTATTAAAAAAGTGGTTGTCCTAGGGGTGTTCATTTCGGATATTTGATCCAATCCGATCTGAAATTTCAGATCGGGGAAAATGTGATCCGAATCCAATCCGAAAAAGTCGGATATCAGAAATTTCGGATCAGATCGGATAACCGAAAACTAAAAATTTGATTTTTCATAGGAAAAATACATAAAATAAGTTTCCGATATTCGATCTTGAAAACGGATATTTTTGGATATTTTAGATCGGATATTCGAAAATATCCGAAAAAAACCCCATGTTTCGGATATCCAATATTTAAAATTTACCGATCCGGAATTTTTCGGATATCCGATCCCAAATATCTGAAACTTAAAAAAACGGATCAAATATCCTATTTATCGGATCTACCGAATCACAGATCGGGTCAACCAGATCAGATATTTACGCACACCCCTAGGTTGTCCCCCACCTTCTCTTTCTACCTTTCACTATATGACTATATCTATGTAGCAAATATTTTTGAAATAGTGTGTTCTGGGTGTGACATATTACACTATAACAATTGTGTAACATGCATAATGACATACTCCCTCCATCCCTAAATAAAGTTCCCATTTTCCCATTTATGTCTGTCCCAAATAGATTCCTCATTTCCTTATTTGGTATGTGTCCACCGCTTAAGATATTATTTAGCTTTCACTTTATTACTCCATCCGTCCCAGAATAGTCTGAACATTTGATAGGCGTGTCGCGCACCTAATAAAAATAATTAACCTAACTAACCTCCTAACTATGTAGTAGGGTAAGTCAGGGTCGATCCCACATAGAGAAAGTTGTTCTATGATTAGCCCTTAAATAATGATAAGACTAAAGGAGATTAATATCAATAATAATGGTGGAATAAACTATACTAATCAATATCAAAATAAAAGACTCTAAAGTTAAGTATCCCCACTAGCATGAATTAATACAATAATAATTCCTACCCCAAACTAATCATTTAAGTGCTCACAAGGAAAAGTACACCCTATAAAATACCATAAACCTCTCCCGAGTATCTATGGCTTCTCTAATATGCACTCAAGCATACTCCCGTGGAATCATGCAAATTAAAGACATTAAATGCGGCACTCTAACTTCCTAACAATCCATTCTACCTACTCCCGTGGAGAATTTCATATCCTTAATTGAAATACCCAAATCCGTCAAAACCCAACTCCCATTGTGATCAAGACAATGGAATCATAACAATACTAGTTATCCCTAATCTAGTATTGGAATATGAACAATCAATTAAGTAAGAACAATTGAACAATTAATTTGGGAATTAAAAGAAATAATCATGAATTAATTCATACCAGGGTTCAAACTAACCATAGATAAAAGAACTACTCAAGCATAATTACAGTAAATAAACAAAACTAGAGAACAATAGTTAAACATCATAATAGAAGATAAAGAGAAAACAAGAAGAAAATAAGTACTTGAATTAATGGAAGAAAGGTAGAGTCTTGGAGATTAATGAAGATCTACAAGTTTCTCTCTCTAACTTCTCTCTAGAAACCCTAAAAAGTGTCTGCAATGAAATTCTCCCCCGTCATTAAACAAATAAAAGAGTATTTATAACTTCCTAAAATAATAAAACCGACTTCGCAACGCGCGTCATGGAGCAGACCAACACGGACGTGTCAATAATGACACGGACGTGTTGAACTGTAACCATAAAAAGTAATATACGAAGATAAGCTACTGCCTTGAAGAAATCAGAGTGACACGGACGTGTCAAAAGTGACACGGACGTGTCAAAAGTGACACGGACGTGTTGCTCTGTAATCGTCAGATTCCCTAACTCAACTTCGAACAGCTATAACTTTTGATACGTAGCTCCGTTTGTCTCATGTAATATATTGTCGGAAAGATCTTCAAGTCTAGTTTCCAACTCAGTTAGAATCACCTCATTATCATGTTTTTATCAAAAGTTATGAGTAAAATGGTGCAGAGGTGTCATATTTCGCACAAGTACACAAAGTCCTTTGTATCTTCTTCAATTCCAATCCGTTTTGAGCATATGATATATCGTTTTGAAAGTCATACAAGTGCCTTGATCATCATGTCCTTAAAAAGGAGTCCAAAATACTTGAGATTACATCAAAAGGCCAAACAACCCGTGAAAGCACCGTAGCTTATAAAAAAGGGACCTAAATATGCATAAATGCAATGAAAATGCTCTAATACTACATGGAAATGCACCCTAATTTGCAACTAAATGATGTTATAATATGCACTTATCAATCCTAGGGGTGTTCATTTCGGATATCTGAGCCAATCCGATCCGAAATTGTAGATCGGGGAAAATGTGATCCGAATCCAATCCGAAAAAGTCGGATATCATAAATTTCGGATCAGATCGGATCACCGAAAACTAAAAATTTAATTTTTCATAGGCAAAGTACATAAAATAAGTTTCGGATATTCGATCTTGAAAACGGATATTTTCGGATATAATATCCGGAAAAAACCCCATGTTTCGGATATCCAAAATTTAAAATTTACCGATCCGGAATTTTTCGGATATCCGATCCCAAATATCTGAAACTTAAAAAATTGGATCAAATATCCTATTTATCGGATCTAGCTAATCACATATCGGATCAACCGGATCATATATTTATGCACACCCATAGGTTGTCCCCCACCTTCTCTTTCTACCTTTCACTATATCTATGTAGCAAATATTTTTGAAATACTGCGTTCTGGGTGTGACATATTACACTATAACAATTGTGCAACATGCATAATGACATACTCCAGCCATCCCTAAATAAAGTTCCCATTTTTCCATTTATGTCTGTCCCAAATAGATTTCTCATTTCCTTATCTGGTATGGGTCCACCGATTAAAATATTATCTAGCTTTCACTTTATTACTCCATCCGTCCCAGAATAGTCTGAACATTTTCCTTTTATGTTTATCCCAAATTAGTTTGAACTCTTCCATTTTTGCATGGTTCCACTATTAATATATATTTTCTTTTACACATCTTTGACACACACTCTTTCTTTTATCAATAAAAAGTTACACAACTTCCTCTCTACTCTAATAAAAAAATACCCACCAACTCCTATCGTAACAACTTTTTAAATAAAATAACATTTGATAACCACACTACAACTTATCACCTTAAACTGCGTGTCCCAACAAGTGTTCAGATCAATCTGGGACGGAGGAGTATATTACCCACTTCCCCACATTCTCTTACCTCAATAAACAATTCATGAATAATATACCAACTTCAATTTTTAAGTGTTAATTAATACAACCAAGGTCCCAATTATGAATTCTCCTTAATATTTGTGCCCAAAAGAAATGAGAACTCTATTTAGGAATGAATAGAGTAGATTCTTATTAAACATCAACCAAAAACTAACAAGCGACAACTAATTATTAAACATCCTTATCGATCCAGAATCCCAATCACTCAAGAAATAAACATTAACCCATTACAAACAGACTTTCATAACCCTCAAAATATATATATTTTAATGATCAATCTCTAATAGGTTATCTACCCGGTGGATAGATCTATCATCTCTCCACCCTCCATACATTTTCTTGATAAAATGTCATTTGCTTTGCGCCTCCTTTGGATATAATAGATAAAAAATATCAACAACATAATAACATGGTGCTAACGCTGGTCCACCAGCTAACATTAAAAACAAAAGAAAAAAATCAACAATATACACCATAAAAAAACACCCAAAAGGAAATTCAAAACTACTTCATTTAACAAAATTTTAAAAAAAAACAAATCCCATGAAACTGAAAAATAAGTATAAGAAAGATATAGTACCACAACACAACACATCCTGAAAAAGCTCAACTATAGGAAGTTTCCTGGAAATTCCCCTTCTTCACACCCATGGCTTCCCTTCTTAACCTCCCTCATCTTCCCTTCTCTTTCCCACCATCTTCATTTCCACTTCCATTTCCAACAACAACTACTCTCATTATTCTCTCTCCTCAAAAACAACAACAATCAAAATGAAGCAACTACTAAAATCCCTCCACCCGAAGCAAATATTCCGCCACAAAAAAACCCCTCACTCCTCCCACTCCCTAACCAAATCCGAACCTCCCTCCTTCGGCTCCTCCTCCACTTCCTCCTCCGACTCCTCCGGCCCGGGCCCGACCCGAACCCGGTCAGAGGACCTATCCGTCCGGCCCGACCCGTGGACGGAGGAGGCCTTCAAGATGATGGACCTCGACGGCGACGGAAAAATCACGCGCGTCGAGCTGCACTCGCTGTTCAAGCGCGTGAGAGTAAACGCGCCGTCGTTGTCGGAGGAAGAGGTGGCGGAAATGATCAAAGATATCGATACGGATGGTGATGGGTGTATCAGCTTAGAGGAGCTGGAGGCCGTTGGATCTGCACTTGATCCTACGGCTGCGGATGAAGATGATCTTAAGGGCGCGTTTGGTTTCTTTGATGTTAATAAAGATGGGAAGATCTCGGCGGAGGAATTACACGCTGGGTTTGTTGCGTTGGGGGATGAACGGTGCACGTTAGAGGAGTGCAGGCGTATGATAGATGGTGTGGATAAGAATAAAGATGGGTTTGTTTGTTTTGAGGATTTTAGCCGTATGATGAGGTTTTCTAGATAAATTAATTTTCCTTTTTTTTCTTTTTTTATTTTGGGGGAAAAAGGGATTATTTTATGATGATGGTAGATTGAATTCGATCTACAAGCTTGTTGTGCTACCGTACATATTTTGTCCTATGAGAAATTGAGCCGAAATGAAATTATCATCCTTTTAGCATGAACTCATAGTAATCATTATTTGATTTAGTATTTAGTATTGTTAAATTTGTAGTTTTAATTAGGTTTAGTAGTTTAATACTCCAATTTTAGTCTTTCTCATCTCAGTTTCTATTATTGATGAAATCTCCAATTTTATACATGCAATTAATTAGACTTTGAAATACATCTAAATGTTGTGCTAAAATGTAATTGAATTTAAGTGGTTGTTGAGTTGGGAAATGTAGTACATACTGACATACCTCCTGTTGTATCATATTGACTTTCAATATTATTTATAATTTGTTAGAGTCTTAAAATATCAACTTTTTATAATTTTTATTATACATCTTGGCAAACAGATGAAGTATATAGGAAGTATATTCGTTCTACTTTTTGTGAAATAGAGAAAAGTTCTTTGCCTATAAGTCTATAACTATGTAATGCAACTTCCTATTTTTTTTTTTTTTTTTTTTTGTTCAGGAAAGATAATTGGCCAGAAGGCCAACCCCCGCTGAAAGCTACTACACGGTAAGACACCAATTATCACGGTGGGTAGTGGGGATTTATACCCACAAGCAAACATTTAAACAAACTCCCCAAATTAGGGAGTGATGAGAGTCGAACACCCGACCTCGCGGTTGGGAGGTGGGAGCACCAACCATTGGGCTCCCACGAGGACCTCAATGCAACTTCCTATTGAACTATAGTTTCATCTTGTTTAACCAAAGAATATTTGGCACTTAGAATAGAATTTCATGGGTATTGCATTAGGAGTGACAGATTGTAAATTAGTACAAAAAAAATATAGCCCTTTTTTTGGTCTTTTGGTCAAGGAAGAAAAAAAAGTGGCCTCTAGCCCTCTACGGCTCTACGCCTCTACCCAATGAATTATTGTTAATTTGTTACATGCATTCCATATTCATTAACTATTTTTTTTTTCATTCACTATTGTAAAAAGGCGCTGGTGATATTTTATCCTTTAGTGTACACAAGTCCATAACCACTAGTGACTATTAGCATTTGCCAATTGCCATGCAACTTCCCACATTTAGAATATGGCCAAAATAATGTCACTACTCACGATATTCATTATTCAACCAGATGGCCACTATGGTGTAGACTTTTAGTATTGTTATATATTCCCAGCATTTATTTTGATCTACATCACTTTGAATCTTTGATCACTTTGATATTATCAGGGGCGGATCCAGGATTTCCAGTGAGGGGTAACATATTTTTACGATATTACGGCGCGTTTCATATTTCGAAACCGATTTACAATGTCATCAATTTTTAGATCCAAAAACAAATCTTTTCTCAAGATAAGTAACTAAAAATTCATTTGGCAATTCATCCCTAGTACAAGAAGAAGTATCAGATATTCGTCGCTTATTTTCTTTTCATGATTTTAAAAATACATTTATACAAATGTTACAAGAGTATACTAATCAACTTAACTAGTATATCACATTGTAAATTCCCAATTCAACATGAGAACACGAAAAAGACTTCAACAACTCACTTCACCAATCATAATTCACTAGGTACTAACAATATTTTAGTGATATGAAATTAGTAGCATATTTAAGCCATAATCACCCAAAACTAAAAATAAGTTCAACCAGTTTATATGGGCAGTTGGTGAATGAAAAACATCAGCAAATTCAATCCGAGAAACTGGAAAAACTAGCGATTGAGATTGTGTTCACAATTGCTTAACTAATAACTAATAACGCTCAAACACCACCAAATCTGTTAAAATTATCAAGAAGGTTTATCAAATAATTCAAAAGTACACCATAAAGATAAGATTAAAAAAAGACTAACCAGTAATAAAACCCATGGAAACCTGATCAATTTATGCTTATCAATTCAAAGAAAATAAAATAATGGTTTGAACTTTATACCTTCAGGCTTCAATAACACACAAAAGAAGAAATGAAGAAGAGTAGCAACAGGAGAGAGAGAAAGAGAACACGGCAACAACAATGGCATCACACGACATTAAATACACCGGCTGAAGACGAAGTGACAGTAGCTACCATAGCTACGAACCAAGAAAGAGAAATAGAACCTTCGAGAAATTGGGGTTTTCACTTTCCCTCCTTTCAAATGTCAACCATTTTTATCCTGAGGGACGATTCCAACCTCTTAGATATTACTGACGCCGGCATCGAAGCTTTCTCCACCAACTGTTCTTCGACTGCCATTGTTGGTAAGAGAGAGAAAATAGAGAGAGAGGCGGAAAAGAAGAGAGAGAAGCGGGAGGAGTTAGGGTTTGACTGACTCATTGCACGCTTTGCTTTCCCTCTCAGTTTTTTTTTTTAAAAAAAAAAATCAATTTTTTTAGAAAAAACAGGGGTAGCACGTGCTACCCCTTGTTACAATGTGGCTCCGCCACTGGATACTATTCCAAGATTTGGGTTTGTACTTTGATACTATTCACATATATCACTTTGACTATTATTTGTAATCTGAGTTGCTAAACGTCGCCCTAAATTTTTTTACTAACACCCTAAATACGTATTTTTATACTGTATTTATATATCCTATTTCTACCCTTTCCCTCACTTCTCCTCCCCCTTCCCCTTTCTCTTCCACTTGCACCATTGAAGCCACCACAACCACCAATTTTCCAGCGAGCATGACTGTAATACCCCGATTCTTGAGCCATTTTATTTAGTGTTAATTATAATTATTAAGTTAATTATATTATGAAATTTTCTTATTTTATTTGAGTTGGAGTATGAGTTTTGAATTAAAATGTTGAAATGTGTTTATTAATCTATTTTTTATTTAAGATAAGAATAATATATTTTGAATTTTAAATAGCCAAATGAATTTTAAATCCTCTCTCTTGTTATATTCTCATCCAAAACCAAACCCCATTTCTCTCTCTCCTCTCTCCCGGTGAAACCCGAAATCCCCAATTCCCCCACCATCTCTCTCCCTCGCTCACCTTCGCCTGCCTCCTCGCCGGCGTTGCCGAAGCTCACCGGAGCTTCCTTTCTTCCCCTGCTCGCACCGGTGTTATCGTGGTGGTGGTCCTGGTCTCCCTCTCCTCCGTTCGTTGCTGTTGTTGTTGCGTGTTGTGGTGTTGCTGCCGCCGACCTCCCGTACCGCCGCCGGCGCCCTCGCCGGAGCTTCTGCTCTGGTTGGTTTCGTCCCTGCTCCAAGTGAGCAGAGGTACTACACCCCTTCTCCTTCTCTTTTTGGTTTTAATAAGTAATTTCCCTACTATTTCAAATATATTAAGAAATTGGTTCTGAAGATATGATTGAAACAGAGTGATGATGTCGGTAGTTTGATTGTTTATGGCTGATTTGTTATTGGTGGAATTTGATAGGAATAGTTATGATTCATGAAATTTTCTTCTCTACATCTTCAAGTTTTGAGAATATATGTTTGTTGAGTCCTGCAACTAAAAATTTGATTGGGATATGACTGAAGTCGTGAATTTTGAGATTTGGAGATTATTTTGATGTTCTAGTTTGGTACTACACCCTCTTCTTATCCTCTTTTTATTCTCCTCATATTAGAGTTATAATTGAAGCTCTAAATTCTGAAATTTGAGTTAATTCAATTTCTTAATGATATGATTGATTGTTTGATGTGTTCCATTACCTGTTGTTTGAATATTGGGATTTAGTATTTGGATTGAAATGTATAAGATCCTGGTTCAATTAATCTCCAGTGATGATTAGAAAGGGGCTCAAGGGCAAACTTCAGTTTTGGGAAAATGTAAAATAAAGCGAGGGTTTGTGTATCATCCATTAGATTATATATGTTGAATTATTAAACCAAGTAAGATGTGAAGTTGAGTAAATTTATGGATTGATGGTCACTAAAGCATATTAGTTCTTAAGTTAATAAAGTGAGTTATGGTCCATTAATATTGTCTCGAATACTAATAACCCATACAAATGATATATATGTACCATATATTAATTCAGAGCATAAATAAGTCTAAGTCATTTAAGTAAACTGTCATTAGTTAACTTCTAATGAGAGAACTATGATCGTCATGGATTATATTACACTGAATATTGGATAGTTTTCCCAAGTTTGTCGTTGTTGATTGAGATTGGTGGACATAATCTATAATTCGAGATAAGATGACTATAAGACAAGGAAAGCTGATAGTCGATGTTATCAACATGACTACATGCAATATGACTTACATGTATTATGCATGGCGAGATGTGAATTATATAACAAGAAATGATATATGTGAAACCATGATGTTATGAAAAGGGTCTTATTATATGTTTTCGTAAATGATCTGAAAGTATGGAATGATTATTATGACCTTTAAAGCACAATTGTTAACAATATGATGTTCATTATTATACCTTAGTAAGTGGGAAAGCTAAGAAAGGTGTATCACTGGACTATTGTGAGGAATATTTAGAGTTGAATGATGTTTAATGACGCTAGTCGGTTATGTGAACTATATCACTAATAAGCTTAGTATATGGATGTAGTATGGAATAGTACTTTCTGTCTCATAAGGGATTGGAAAGTATGAAAAGATGACTCTTGTTCTTATGAATGACGAAGTATGAAATGTTTGCTATGATATATGTTCATGTATTCTGAATATGTTAAAGTATACCTTTTAATTCTGAAACCATATGAAAGTATGAATGACTCTTAAACGATATGAGATACGAAAAGACTGTTATGTTTCTGCTATGCTTCTGATATGTTTATGTTATTCTTAAAAGTACTTAAAGGTATGAGATATGCTTACAATTTCCTATTATGTAAAATTTACGTTATGATCATTCTGAAACAATCTGAAAGTATAGAAAGTAACAACTACTGCTAGTACCCGCAATTCCCTTCATACGTGTTTTTATGAAAAATATAATATGCAACTGAATTGATGATATATGAACATTGTATTTCTGAATTGCGGGATTATTACTTATCCATGTTTTGATTACGTATCCTGAGATTTATATGATTTTATAAAGATGATATATGATAATCACTGATCACTGAAAATGATACTGCTTATGATACAATACTGAAAGACGGAAAGTTACCGAGTTACTGAAGTATACTAAACACTGGAAATGATACTGTTTATGAGATATTACTGAAAGACTGAAAGTTACTGAGTTACTGAAGTACACTGAACACTGAAACTGATACTGTTTATGAACACTGAAAATGATATTGGGATATTACTGAAATACTGAAAGTTACTGAATTACTGAGATATACTGATCACTGTTCAGGTAAAAGAAACGTAACATGATAAATTACAGTGAAAGAACTGGTTGGTTGTACCTACTGACTGACTGAAGGTCGTGCACGTACCGTACTGTTTACTGGGGCACTGGCCCACTACTGTTTACTGGTGTAGGGTAATGCCCGGGGTCAAGGCCCTTGCACAGTGGTGCATACACATATTGGCCTGGGAGACGTCCCAGCACTGACTGATGTACAACAACCAGAGTAAAAATTGATAAAATGAAATGATGAATTATTAATGTTATGAAGTATGATTAAGTAAATGAAAAGTTAATGATGAAGCTTATGATATGAAACGATACATCTATTATGTAGATGATTTTATGATTTAATGCTATCAAGTATCATGGAAAGTTATGATGAAACTTATGATATGAAATTAAATGAAATATTTGTTACGTAGATGATTTCATGATTTAATGCTATGCAGTATGATGACTTTGATGTTACGGAAGTATGATTATGATTGCGATTATGTTTTATGATTTCACACATTATGTAATCGATGATTGGATTAGAAAATATGGAATGTTTTTATGAATATGATGATTAGTGATGTTTATGAACAAACGCTATGAAATAACTATGTTATTATGATAGCACGATCATTACTAGTTAAGTAAATGAAAGATGATGATGATTTATGATATCCTGTATGACTTAAAGTATATGTTTATGAATGTTTATTGTCTAATGATATGAAAGTATGCCTTCCGCCTTGATATGAAAGAACTATGATGATGTTACGACTCTGCTATAATTTCTGAAAGTACTTAAAGGTCATAAAACATGATGAATGATAATGGACTATGTGAATGTTGCTATGTTGTTGTGATATGGTTATGAATGATGTGAACATGTTGATTACGTGAGAGTCGTAGACACCAAAGCATGTTTTAAGAATGTTTTATGGGTTAGTACTCAGCGTTGTGCTGATGTGTCTGTCAATGTTTTGTTTTGTCACTACTGTGGCCTGTCACTTGGTGGGTGGCAGTGTTACAATAGTTTCAGGTTGAAGTTCTGGAGCATATTTTCCAAGATAGAAGCAGTTACGTACTAAGAGCTCAGCCATGATTGTTTTATGTTTCTTTTGAGGCGAGGACGTTCCACTTTGTATTAGTTAATAATTAATGGTTTAGTTTTATTTCTAGTTCTGGGTGAGCAATAATGCTCCTGATACTCTTTAGCTGCTACTCTCCGAAAGCGTTGAGTTATGGATTTGGAAATATTTTATTGTAACAGGTTTTTCATACATTTTTCCCATTTCGGGTTGTCCAATTTACAAAGGGAACTCTGCCCAAATTTCTAGAAAATAGTATTATATTATTAAAGTGTTTCTTTAAAGAGTGTCAAATCAAGGTATTGCCCCTGTAAGTTAATGTCAAAGGTCGCCTTGTATTTTCCTTAGTGGAAAGTACGGCGGTAACGCGCCGACTAAGCTAAGTCTTCCGCTGCTAATCCTTGGTTAATTAACCTAATAAGGTTGTGCGAAAGTCGGGGCGTTACAATGACCCCTCCGGCGAGTTTGACATTATCGCCGACAACCCAAAAATAACCAATTTCACTAAGTTTTTGGACTGGTGGTGCGTGGACTCACGAGTATTTCAAGTATGGTGAATTTCAATCACGAGTATTTCAGATATTTCAATAGCGTCCAAACAAATTGGGATGGTGAGTTATGTGAAATTTTGTGGACTAGTGGTGCGTGGACTCGTCCAAACAAATTTCAATTTCTATTTCTATTTACTCGTGATTTCAAATACCTCAAATAACATACCTTTAAAAACTCGTGGACTAGTAGTGGGGCGTGGACTAGTGGTGATGGGATTTGGGATACAAGCGTCCATGGTGAACTGATGGTGGTTGCAGGTAGGGGTGTTCATAAAAAACCGAAACCGAAATACCGTACCGAAATACCGAAACACCGGTCTAAATGGACGGTTACCGAACCGATAACAAAATGTTTTAACGGTACGGTTACCGAACTTATAAAATTAACGTTTAAACGGTACGGTTACGGTTATGATTTTTGAGTGAACGGTTAACCGAAATACCGATTTTTTTTTCTCTATTTAATTATTGTGAAACATTTTCAAAACAATTACATTAATTCTAATATTTGTTACTAAGTTACAACAATTAAAGGAAGTAGTAATTATTTGAAAACTCTAGTACTAATATAAACACTTTAATTAGGAAATGGAGTGAATTCTTAGTGTTAGTTATGTTTTCCTGCGGATTTATTATCCACAATTTTCCATGTACATATTAAATTATTAATTGCTAATATTTTAAAATTAAGTATGTCAAAAATCAAAGTGTCGCGCTTATTAGTATGACTCATCTTAGCAGGAAACACCTCATATAAGGGAGGATAAAGAGAATATCCAGTTTCAAAATACTTTAGTATACTTTGTTTTCACAGCGTCAGAATCGTGGCATACAAACCTTACAACTCGCAGGATTGGACTCTTCACACTAAACTTGATTCTTGCCAACTCGCATGTACTCCTTTCTCTTCTACCTCACGTCAATCTTCCACGACGCCGCAATCATCAACTATTTTTGTTGCCTGGGTCCCTCCACCCCATCTTTCTACAAACTCAACTTCGACGGGTCTGTCTCAAATAACTCTGTTGTAGTCGGGGTCATTATTTGTAATAATCTTGGTGAACTCATTCAAGCCACTGCTCATAACTTAGGAACAGCGCCGGTGTTTGTAGCCCCATGGCTTAATTTTAGCTTTAAAGCATGGTCTACAAGACATACAATTTGAAGGCGACAACCTCCTAGTAATCAATTCGGTCAAGGATCTTTGGCAAGCCCCATGGCAAATCCAATTCATCAAAGACGATATAACAGATCTTCTACAACAGTTTCAGTCCTATCACATTCAACATATTTATCGAGAAGCAAACGAAACAGTTGATTGGATAGCAGATGTTGGTCATTTAGTTCAGTCATGTTTCCAAATTGTTCATTATTCTACTTCTGCACTCCATTCCATTCTTGTAAACGACATTTTTGGATTACCCCTCATGAGAAGGGTCTCCTAAAAATTTATTTTTCTTACCTTATAAAAAAATACAAACCTTACAACTAGGACAGACTTTGCCTGGCATATTTTAATGACTTGGGTAAGGATAGATTTATGCATTTTTCCCTTTATGCTATAAAAAAAGAGCAGGCCAACTTCAAAATGTTTGGGTTGGCCACTTATGAGTTATGAGCTATGACTACGAGTGGTTGAGTGCCCTCATCAAGGCCACAGGCACAGCTGCACAAATACAAAAGGCAGAGCAAAAACTAGAGTTGTGAAAAACTGACCCAATTCGTTTACCGAACCCGAACCCAACCTCAAATAAGCGGGTTTGGGTTGAGATTTTTGTCCCATTTAAGTAAATGGGTTGACACGACTTACCCATTTAATTAAATGGGTCAGATTAA
This sequence comes from Beta corolliflora, assembly GCA_947648045.1. Taxonomy (NCBI): domain Eukaryota; kingdom Viridiplantae; phylum Streptophyta; class Magnoliopsida; order Caryophyllales; family Amaranthaceae; genus Beta; species Beta corolliflora. Next base: position 629,596 of record CANSZD010003689.1, read on the forward strand.
GGTTGACATTTTCAACCCGAAAATAACCTGCTTTGACCTGTTTAACTCAGTAAAATATAAATCTCCTAAAAAGTTGTGTTAAAGTTGGGGAAAATTTTAAAAATACTAATTGTAGAACACAAATACTGAAAAGAAAATCTAATCATGCATACTTTATGTGAATTTATTGTTGAAAACTAATAAGTTTTAATAAAAATTTAATAGTAATAAATATGTAAATGAGTTAAACGGGTTATATGGGTAACCCATTTAATAAAAAGGTCAGGTCAAGGTTGAGTTTTTCAACCCGTTTAATAAACGGGTTATGTTTGGATTGGGACATGTTCAACCCGTTTATTATCTACCTGAACACGAACACGACCCGACCTATACTGTTAATCAACCCTAGCAAAAACAATACCTTTTAACCTTTACCTTGCTGAAAAATACAAAAACCCATTTACCTTTTTGTCTCGTTGGCTGCAGGAATTATGGGTGGAAATACTTCCTCTGTTTTTTTAGTTGTAATAATTTCCATATTTAGGTGTTTTTATTTAGTTGCAACATTTCCTTTCTTGGTAATTGGGTAATTTGACCATTTTATCCTCACTTTACCTACCCCATATGCAAAAGCATGGGCAATTGGGTCAAATTATACTCTATCTCCTTTTTCCTTAAAGTTTGTGCAAAAAGGCAATTGTTGCAACTAAAAAAAACAGAGGTAGTATAAATTAATAGGTTTTTTAGGAGTTGTATGATGACTTTTAATCTTTCATATTTGTCAACATAACTTTAGCCTATAATTATTGATTCGTACAAATTATGAAAAGTTGATGTTATGTAATCTAATAATGACTCAAATGAAGAATCAATGTTGACATAATTGGTTTTAGGGCGCTCCTTCCACCCTTATGATAGGGGTTCATTCTTATTTCCAAATTTCATCCACTTGCTAGAGATGTTCATCTTACCTTATTTTTTAAAAAAAACAACTTTAGTAGCGTACATAAACTGTGACAAAATATGAACAGAATATGCCAGATCAGGTCTAGTAACAGCAAGGTAAATCAACCTGCCCATCAATCTGCGATATTTCTCTACATGATCAAACAAAGGACCATCAGCCAAAGCGAGCTGATGGTGTTGTTCCATAGGAAACTCAGCTGGCTTGGCACCCAATAAGCCGGCCTCAGATATGATATCCAAGGCATATTTTCGTTGACTCATAAAAATTCCCTGCGGCCCCCTAATAATTTCAAGGCCTAGGAAATATTTCAAAGCACCTAAATCCTTCATTTTAAAACATTTTCTAAGGTAAGATTTGAAGTTCAGTAAAGCTTCCTGATCATTCCCTGCAATAATCATATCATCCACATATATAAGAACGTTCAGCTGGATATTTTTCCTGGTCAAAGTGAACAAGGAATAGTCAGAATAAGACTGCTTAAACCCATAGGCTTTCAAAGCAGTGGCCAATTTTGCAAACCAACACCTAGGTGTCTGTTTCAAACCATATAACGATTTTTTCATCCGGCACACCAGATTAGTATTTCCTCCTTGAAACCCAGGAGGAATTTTCATATACACTTCTTCCTCCAAATCACCATGTAAAAACGCATTATGGACATCCATCTGATGAATATCCCATTTTTTCACAAATGCAATATATTTAGGAAAGTCTTTAACTATTGTCATTTTTGCTACAGGGGCAAAAGTTTCATTATAATCAATTCCTTCCACCTGATGATGACCAAATATAACCAATTTGACCTTCAACCACTGTAACTTTCCGTGCTCATCATATTTTTCTCTATATAGCTTCATCTTGTTCAACCAGATAATATTTGGCACTTAGAATAGAATTTCATGGGTATGTGACAGATTGATAAATTAGACAAAAGAAATATAGCCTTTTTTTTTGTCTTTTGATCAAGGAAGAAAAAAAGTGGCTTCTACGCCTTTACCCAATAAATTACTGTCAATTCGTTACATGCATTCCATATTCATTCACGATTGTAAAAAGGTGCTGGCGATATTTTATCCTTTAGTGTACATAAGTCCATAACCACTAGTGACTATTAGCATTTGCCGATTGCCATGCAACTTCCTACATATAGCCATAGGATGTGGCCAAATGTTACTACTCACTATATTCAACTAGATGGCCACTATGGTGTAGACTTGTTAATTGTTATATATAGGGGTGATAATGAACCTGACAAGCTCTCGAACTGTTCGGGCTCGGCTCCGTCAAAGCTCGGCTCGAGTTCAGACTCGGCTCGAGACTTAAACGAGCCGAACTGAGCTAAGCAAAACTCGTGAACAGCTCAATTATTATTTTATATTAAAAAATATTTTATATTAAAAATTTATATTAAGTATTTCTTTTAAAATATTAACTAAGGTATATATGAGAAGAAATATAAAAAAAAAGTAAATTTCCCAAACGAGCTCGAGCCCGTAAATATAATCGAACCCGAGTTCGAGCCGAGCCTGAAAACGAGCTCACGAGCCGAGCTCGAGCAGCAAAAACTAATTACGAGCTCGAGCCGAGCTCGGCTCCCCTAAGCTTGTCGAGCTCACGAGCCGAGCCCACAAAAAGTTAAACGAGCTCGAGCCGAGCCCAGTGCTATTCGGGCTCGGCTCGTTCGATAAGCACCCCTAGTTATATATATTCCCTCCGTTTATTTTAATCTACATATTTTGTATTTGTACTTGATATTGTTCACATACTTCACTTTGACCATCATTTGCAATTTATATACAAAGAAAAATATTATCATGTATGATCTTGCTAGATTCATCTCAACATATATTTTCAAAATAACAACCTCCTACATTTCTTATTAATCGATAATTAGATATATTCATGGTCAAAGTTTTGCGTAGGCATACTAAAAGTCAAAATAATATATATTAAAAAGATATAGAGGTAGTATATTCTAAGAAAGATATTGATTCTAATTCTTCAAGTATGACATGCTGGATGAGCAAAATATTCTTGGATGATAATTCATCCCGAATCTGACCCCAAGTAAAAAATTCGATTCAATTATGAAAAAGAAAATCATGACTCCAAATATGAATAAAAAGTTTGACACTAAATGGCATAGTGGTAATTGGCGAAGTTGAATCTTGCCCAAATTTAACTCGATTCAGCATGACTATGAGTTCGACCTAATTACATGTCTTAATCAACTCAATTTATCTTGTTTCAAAGCTACATATAGAAGGATCATCACATATGTTTCATATTAGTTGTAACTATGGATTTTTACAATTTTCCATATACATATTAAATTATTTTCTGTTAATATTTTAAATTAAGTATGTCAAAAATCAAAATATCGTGCTAACTAATATGACTCATCTTAGGAGGTAATAACGCCTCATATGACTATATGAGGGAGGATAAAGAGAATATCCAGTCTCAATTTATAGCGTTAAGATTGTGCCATACAAACCTTACAACTAGGACAGACTTTGCTTGGCGTATTTTAATGACTCCGGGTAAGATAGATTTATGCATTTTTTCTCGATGCTATATAAAAAAAAAAGAGCAGGACGACTTAAAAAATTATCGGTTGGCCACTTATGAGCTATGACTATGAGTGGTTGAGTGCCCACAAGGCCGCAACTGCACAAATACAAAAGGCAGATCAAAAACAATATCCTTTAACCTTTACCTTGTTGAAAAATACAAAAACCCATTTACCTTTCTGTCTCGTTGGCTGCAGGATTTATGGGTGGAAATATAAATTAATAGGTTCTTTAGGTGTTGTATGGTGACTTTTAATCTTTCATATTTATCAACATAACTTTAGCCTATAGTTATTAATTCGTAAAAACTATGAAAGGTTGATGTTAGGTAATCTTATACTGACCCAAATTAAGAATTAAGGTTGATAAATTGGTTTGGAGTCCTCCTTTCACCCTTATAATAAGAGTTTAATTCTTGTAATTTTTTTTATTTGGTAATTTACTGGAACAACCAGGCTCAGCCCTCATGAGCTAGGGGGTAAGAAGGGAATTCCAACTAGAGATGTCAATGGGTAGGATCTGGACAGGGTCCTCTAGGATCCATATCCGTTTTTTTAGGCAAGGATCCAGATCCTACCCGGATCCGCTGGGTAATAAAATTGAGGATTCAGATCCAGATCTAGATCCAATAGATCCTACGGATCCGGGTCATAAACAGATCCAAAACGGATCCTAACCTATTTTCTTCAAACGACCCTAATTTTCACAATAATTAGAGATTTTAAAGAACAAAACAACGCCATTTAACATCTTCATTTGTCGATGTTGAAGTAAGCAAGCATTCAACCTTAATATAACAAATCCAAGCATAAATAACATTAAGAGTTAAACATTAATTTTTACCCTTTTAATTATATATTTTAAAATAACTTTAAAAAACGGGTAATGGATCCGGGTCTGGGTAATAATTTAGGACCCGGTCCAGATCCATTTTCAAAAACTAGGATCTATATCCTACCCGGATCCAGAGGGTCCAAAATTTGAGGATCTAGATCCGCTAAAAACCATTGGGAGCTCCAACCATTGGGCTCCCACATGATTCTCAAAAAAAAAAAAATTTGATTCTTGCAATTCATAGAGTGGGATTCCTAATTTAAAAAAAACATACACACAAATTTAATAGATTCCTCCGTTCCTTTTCTATTGCAACAATTGAGTTTTCACAATTTCAACTATTAATATCTTTAATCTCTTTTCAGTAAAAGTTATACAAATTTGATATTTTGAAAGTATATATCGAGACGAATCTAACAATATCCCACATGACTATATTTTTCCTTTTGTAAAAATCACAATAATTAGTTAAAGAGTAGTGAGTGAATAGTGTAAAAATTTCATTGTTACAACAGAAAAAAACAGAGGAAGTATTACTTAGTGTCGTTTTTTTATATACTACTAAAAAATAAGTTAAGTATGAGTTATGTGAATAGTGTAATAGTCAAACATAAAAGAAAAGACCAAGATAGTGTAACAGTAATTTATTTGTTCTTTCTGGGCAGAGAATTTTTGCTTTGTTTGGATAAAATTAAGTAATGAGAAAAAAATTAGTATTTAAACTGTACATTCTGTAATGACTGAAAAGCTGTTTTCATAAAAGAAATGTCCCAAGGGACACGACATTTGTGATAAGAGAGAGAGCTTTTTCCACGAAGCTTCATGTATAAATGTATAATAGTATGTTCCTCTTGTTATGGAAGGGAGGAGATGTACCTTCAATTTTCTTTCCGTGGAACATGCTGCTTGTTTATCATCAATTGAAACCGGTCAGCCGGTCACCCATGTTTAATTGTCTATGTTCATTTTTGAAAGCAATCAAAAACTGATTTCGTGACCTACTTAGTTTGAATCGTAGGTAATACTTCTTCAGTTTATTTTTAATTACAACTAGTATTTGGGCCCGGGCATTGCCCCGGGTGGTATTGTTTTCCAAACTTGATATGTATTTTTTTTCATTCGCATTAAAATATATTAAAGAAAACTCAACATTTAAAAGGTACAAATATAATACTATGGACATTTAAAGCATGATTAAAAATTGGTTGAGATGGTATAATAGCAAGAGGTCACGTGTTCAAATCTTATTGCAAACCAATTTTACTTTTGTTAATTGACATGACATATGTACACAACTACACATTGAACAATTCTAGTAGAGTAATAGAGGTGCCACGTGGCGTGTATACGTTGTCACGGACGCCTTTTAATATATTAGTATAAATATAACAAACAATTTTCAAAAGGAGAAATAGAGAGAAATAGAGGGAACCAGGCAAGGAGGGACCTATGTGATAAATAGAGAAATAGAGAAATAGAGGAAACTCAATACCAAATAAAATAATGTTGTAATTAAATTCAAACTCTAAGAGAAGTGTTGCAATTAAAAATAAACCGAGAAAGTACTACCTCACTTTGTACTTCAACCTTATTCACATATTCCATTTTGACTATCATTTGTGAATTAATAATTTATAATACCTAAGAAAAAATATAGTCATGTCATATATGGGATATTTTTACATTTATCTCAACATAAAGTTTCCAAATATCAACTTTCTATAATTTTTACTTGTACGTAAGTAATAAGTTCTGTGTTGGCAAGCGTAAAATCCGTATGATGCACATACTAATATATATAAAAACAGAGAAGTGTTGCAATTAAAAATAAACCGAGAAAGTACTACCTCACTTTGTACTTCAACCTTATTCACATATTCCATTTTGACTATCATTTGTGAACTAATAATTTATAATACCTAAGAAAAAATATAGTCATGTCATATATGGGATATTTTTACATTTATCTCAACATAAAGTTTCCAAATATCAACTTTCTATAATTTTTACTTGTACGTAAGTAATAAATTTTGTGTTGGCAAGCGTAAAAGTCAAATTATGTAGATTGAAAAAAAAAACAGAGGTAATACTTTCTTTCAACTTATAGTTTACAACCCGACCTTAAAATCCGTATGATGCACATACTAATATATATAAAAGTTTATGATTGTACCTCAAATAATAATTTTATTTTATATTCGAGAGTAACTAAGTACATTGATATATACTAGATTCAATCCCAAGTCTTGCCCTCGCAATACTTTATTAGTTGAGCTGTATGACATCCAACAACTCGAATAATAATTAATGATAATACTTTAACCTTAATTACCAAAGGACTTATGTAATACTAGTCATGTTAGAATAAATATATAACATGATTAGTACTAAGTTACTAACAACAAACTCTAGCTTAGCGGTTATCCATTGCACCTCTCACCGGAGGAACCCGAGATCGATTGGTGGGTAGAAGGTGTGTCTTTCGGGGGTTTGGGCCTTCCTAAGATAGGGATCCCAGCCCACTAATCTATATACCTTAAAAAAACATGAGTAGTATTATATTCAGTTTAGGACTTAGGAGTAACATAAAAATTGCACTTGAAAGGTGGACAAGTAGCTTGAGCAATGGGTGCTGTAGTGAAACAAATTAAAAAAGAGGGGAAATCCCTTCTTGCTAAGAGATGCTATTTGATCTTTCCTGTTCTAACTCCTCTTCATAAGTTTGGTTCAACTACTCTTCTTTCTATGATGTTCTTTCTCAGATCTCCTATTTCATCGTGAAAGTAAGGTTTCACATATGCATCAAATAAAGCTCCTTACTTACATCTAGCAAGTAAGGGTGCGTTCTCTTCACCTGAATAACCCTGAACTGAACTGAACTTATCTGAACTGAACTTATTGGACCTGATTCAACTTATTGGACCTGATTGGAACTTGTTGGACCTGATTGGAACTTGTTGGACCTGATTGTAACTTATTAGACCTGATTGGAACTTATTAGACCTTATTGAACCTGATTGGAACTTATTTGACCTTATTTAACAAAAAATTTGATGAGTAATAACATACAAATTACGCCTAACAAAAATACTATCCTTCAAAATTTATTATAATATAATAATCATTAAAATTTAATCTTTCAAAAAAAATAGTAATTATTAGTTATCTATTATGATTAACATTTTAACAAAAAAAAATACTATTTATATGCTTGCTTATACACAACTTTCACCACAATTATATCTTATAGTGTTGCTCTGATTTCATAAAGCACTAGTAAGAAATCAACTAATAACATTTATATCTTTCATTGTTATTAGTAACGAAAACATGTTAAATCTAGTTATTTAAAGACAAATTGCAAAATATTATGATTATGATGATTATTATTGTTAACTTTATATGACCATGATTATAATATTTTTTAATAATTACATAATCAGCCAATAGTAATATGAGTAATAAAATAATAGATAATAATGCAAATATAATACAATATAATCATAACGGTACTTTAATTTAAATTTTTAATAATAACATATCAGTTAATCGTAATATGAATAATAAAATAATAGACAATATTACAAATATAATGCTATATAATAAGGGTAAATTGGCACGAACAACACCAACTATTAGTTTGGTGCGCAAAACAGCACGAACTAAACGAGGTGCGATGCACAACACAAACTTCATAAGGTGGGTGCACGAAACAACAAAAATGAAGATTTTGGCCTGAGATTCCATTTAAGCCGGGGAATCTTTAATATTTTAATATATTTAGGGAATCTCTCCCACTTAATTAGTTTGCCATTTTGTTTCCCTCCCTTTTTACTCCCACACGTGACCCCTCCTCAAAGTATTGAACCCCAAAAAAGTACCCTTTCATCTTCATCATCTTCCATTGTTTGAATACCAAGGTCACCGAGCTCCATTGTTGCACGATTGAAGGTCACCCCAACGAGTTTTGTAAGTTTTCGCATCCTCTAATTATGCTCAAAATCATATATATGTTGTGTATGTTTTTGTATGCGTAATTAGGGCTTGTAATTGGGTTTTTTTAATGCGTTAATTTAGGGAATTGAACATTTCTTTTGCCATAATTTTGGTATGTATTTTTTTGTTTGTTGATCTTTTTTTGCAATTGTTTGCTGTAATTGTTGTTTATTAGGCTATGAAAGGTAGATTCACCATTAAATTGGTACATGGAGGCACATTGGATGAAAATGGGACATATATGGGGGTAATGTTCATTGTTGTGATAAAAGTAGACCCATAATATATGGCTGCAGCGTATTTAACTTGAGCATCCTCCACAACTTTTTGCCTTCTTCCTTGAATTTGCTAAAGATCTGACACTCATCTTCAACTTCTAAGGTTTTAAAGAGAAAATCAATTTGGGGGTTTTCTTAGATTGGAAAAAGGGTATAATTTAGGGGAAATGAGGAGGGGTCACGTTATGTTGGTAGTAAAAAGGTAGGAAAACTAAAAAAAACTAAAGGCAAACTAATTAAGTGGGAGAGATTCCCTAAATATATTAAAATATTGAATATTCCCTGGCTTAAATGGAATCTCAAGCCAAAATCTTCATTTGTGTTGTTTCATGCACCCACTTTATGAAGTTTGTGCTGTGCACTGCACCTCATTTAGTTCGTGCTGTTTTGTGCACCAAACCAATAGTTGGTGCTGTTCGCGCCAATTATTCCATATAATAATCATAGTGGTACCTTAATTAAAATTTTAATTCAAATGTATTAATTATTGACTATTTGGACCTTATTGGAACTTATTGGACCTGATTAGACCTGATTGAACCTAATTGGTAGGGGTGTAAGTTATTTGGTTAAAAACCGAAAACCAAACCAAACCAAACCGAATTAATAATTTGGTTTGGTTTGGATTGGAAAATTTTCATTTTTTCGATTTTCGGTTTGGTTCGGTTTTTATTTTAAAAAACCGAAAAAAACCAAACCAAACCGAAGTTTGCCTATCCTATATGGATTTTGATGTTTTTATCAATTATCTTTAGTTCTAGTACTTCAATTTTAAGCTTTAGTTGAAATTTGAAGTAATTCTCTATGTTTGATGATTTGAAACTTGATAATTTTCGTATTATTTGTAAGATTTGAAAAAAAAAAATTTGCATCATAAAAGAATTTCGGTTTTTTGGTTTGGTTTGGTTTTGGTTTTGTAATTTCGGTTTGGTTTGGTTTGGGACGAATTTTGGTTTGGATTTGGACTTGAAATATGAAAACCGAATTTATTTTGGTTTGGTTTGGTTTTGCCCCAAAACCAAACCAAAAACCGAACTTACACCCCTACTAATTGGAACTTATTGCACCTGATTGAAACTTATTGGACCTGATTGGAACTTATTGTCCTGATTGGACCTAATTGAAACTTATCTGAACTGAACTGAACTTATCTGAACTGAACTGATTGGACCTAAAACTTAATTTATTAAGGTGAAGAGAACGCACCCTAAATAGGAACTACTTTTAATAACATTTGAATTGCTCTTAATATTATTTTTTGTGCAAGAAATGCTCTTATTATGGGGATAGATAAATATCCCTCTTTCATATGGATAGCTAATAATTAAATCATAGGATTACTAAAAGTAACTTAATGATAAGAGGCCAATGATATGGTTATATGATATTGATAAATAGATTTGTTTTTATGTATTTTGCAAAATCTCAAATAGAATTATTACATAGATTTTTTTTTGTTGTCAGAGGGTGACCACTCGCAAATGATATAGACAATATTCGATACCTAGGGGTGTTCATTTCGGATAATCCGATCCGAAATTTTGGATCAGAGAAAATGTGATCCAACGCCGATCAAAAAATACCGGATATCCGATAACAAACAAAATTTGAATTTTAAAAGAAAAGCTCGGAAAAAGAGTTTCAAATCGGATCGAATCACCGAATATTTCGAATCGGATATCCATAAAATATCCGAAAATATCCTAATGCTTCGGATATTTTCGGACATCAAAAATGGAAAGTTCCCATACGAAAATTCTCGAATATCCAATCCGAAATATCCGAACACCAAAAAATCGGATTGAATATCCGATTTTTCGGGTTTCATCGACCGGATCGGATATATATGAACACCCCTAGTATACCCACTTTTTTCTTCTATTTTTGGAATGGTCCCACTAATTGTTTATTATAATCTTTACCTTATTACTTATTTTTTTTTTGGCCCACGACATTAACTTCAATACAATATACCAATAAATTAATACTTAATCACTCCTTATATGATCCACATAACTATTTCTTCTAAAACTCTATGCTCTAAAAAGTGTGTAAACTAATAAAAATGAGAGGGTGTAGTTACTAGTTGGTGGCTTAGTTGCTATAGTTACAACTTGCAAGGCATTATCTACTAGCCCACAGATGGATGGACTGTCCAATACAATACGGGCCATATTATGGACTACTTTGACGTTTTTCAAACCCACAACTCCCTTTCCAAATCCCATATTGCTTCTTTCCCTTCATCTCCTTCCTCTTGCACTGTATCAAACCTTCAATCTTCAATGCTTTTTGCATTTAGCAGAAGAATAAGAATCAACCCATTATCAATCACTCCTACTTTCTCTCTCCACCACTCAACCCACTCCCTTTCTCTCTCCTCTGACCAAAACCCACCTCTTAAACCCCTCACTAAACCCCAACTCAAAACCCTACTTCTCTCTCACTACAACCATGGCAAATTCTCCAATCTCCTCCAAAACGTCGTCGCTTCACCTTCTGTCCTTCTCACAGCTTCCCATAATCTCACACACCCAACAACTCGTTCTTCCCAACTCACCCTTGACTCGGTCTCCACTCGGTTTGACCTCCTTCAACTCGCTCACGAACTCGCCCACAACGAGTTTAACCCGGAATCTTGCTGTCTTAGATTGTATTCTTCTCAAAACAAAGGTAAATTTATTGTCTTGCCTAATTTAAAGCTTAAAGTTGTTATTGAAGCTTTGAGAATGGTGCTTGATTTGATCTATAATGGTGGTTTTGCTACCTTTGTTTATGGTGGTAGAGATGGATTAGGGCGTCATACAGCAGTTAGATACTTGAAAAATTTGGTAGAAAACCCAGATTGGTGGTTTACTGTTGCATTTCATAGAGGTGTTTTTGATTCTAAGAATGTGGGTAAGTTGTGTTGTATGCTAGGTGAAAGAATTGATGATAGTGGGTTGATTGGATTGATTAAGATGTTGTTCGAGTGCGAGGCGGTGAGGATTGAATTGGGTGGGTTTGAATTGGGGAAAGGGTTGCCTCAAGAATGTGGGTTGTGTGGGATTTTGGTTAATGTTTACTTGAATGGTTTTGATAAAAGGATTCAGAAGATTCGTCTTCGGATGAATGAGCAGAATTTTAAGTTTGATGATGATGATGATGGTTATGGTGTGAGTGATGCTGTTGTGTATAAGCCTTTGAAGGTATATGCTGTTAGGTATTTGGATGCAATGTTGTTGATTACATCAGGGCCGAAAGTGGTGGGAATGGAGTTGTTGAATTGGGTTGTTAAGTATTTGGAAGGGGAGTTGCAGTTGAAAGTGGATAGGTTAAGGACAGTTATACATAGTGCTGTTTCTGAGAAGATCGAGTTTTTGGGCATGGAATTTCGGGCTGTTCCTCCTTCTGTGTTGCGGCCCCCTATCTCAGAAAAGGCAAAGAGGGCGCGGTTGAAGTTCCGTAGGCAGAAGGAAGTTAGGTTAATGGAGATGAAGAATGCGAGGGAAAGGAATAGGAAGGAGCTGGGAATGAAACTCTTTAGCAATGCTTTTAAGAAGTTGAAGACGAGTGGAACAGGGTTTAAGTTTGAGTACAATATTGAGAATGAAGTGAGAGAGATTTTTAGTACTTGGGCGGATGAAGTAGTGCAGGAATACTTGGAGTCATTGGAAGAAAGGTGGAGTTGGCATCGAGAGCTTACAGCTGGTGATTTTCTTTCATTGAAAAGAATTAGGAATCAGCTGCCAATAGAGCTTGTTGATGCCTATGACAAATTTCAAGAGAAAGTTGACAAGCATTTGAATCCTGTTAAAGCTAAGAAGGCATTGGAGGAGGAAAAAAGGAAAGGGGAAGAAGAAGAGGAGAGGAAATACAGTGAGAGAACACTTGATGATTTGACAAAACTATGCATGAAAGTCACGGCGCCCATTGAGCTGGTTAGGAAGGCAGTCAGGCTTGCAGGTTTTACCAATGACATGGGTCGCCCTAGGCCAATCAGCTTACTGGTTGCCCTTGAAGATGCTGATATCATAAAGTGGTATGCCGGAGTAGGAAGAAGATGGCTTGACTACTTCTGCTGCTGTCGCAACTTTGAAATGGTCAAAACTGTCGTAAGCTATCATTTAAGATTCTCATGTCTATTGACACTAGCAGAGAAGCATGATGCCACCAAAATGGAAACTATTAGGCATTATTCCAAGGATTTGAAAGTTTTAGATTTAGAAGGAAATGGAGAATTCCACTTTCCCACTGAAAGGGAGGTAAAGAAGATGGGAGATGGTCATCTTTCGGATCCGAAACCTATTGATGGTGCTTTAACTCTGGTTCTAATAAGATTAGCTTATGATGTACCATCATATACGTGTGCAGCTCATTTCTGTGATTGTAATGATACGATTACTTACCGAGTTCAGTTGCTGCAAAATCGAGTGAACATTAACCCAAACGATCAGAAGAAATGGGTTCCTGGAATGGCTGCAATTCACGATAGTTTAGACAGAAGGTGCTTCACTCTATGTTCTGACCATGCTAGTGATCTCTACATGGGTAGATTATCTCTACAGGATATTGACTGCACTTCTTATATTGATGCTGATTAATAATCAATCATTCTTATGATATTAGTTGAGATAAAATGCGTATAATCTTTATACTTATAGTTTTGTACATTTATAAGTGATTAAATGAGCATAATTTCAGGGATTTCCCTTGTTTGCTTATAGAAATTGGTCAAGACTGCTAGATTTAGCAGTGAAACAGATATTATACTTGAAAGTGAAACAGCATAACAGTATATGATCAAGGACAAACTGATATTTTTATTAAGATGTTTACACTAACTACTTTCGTTGAAGTTTTTCTTGGTCTATTAGAATCTCACTCCATAAAGAGAAACTTGCAATATCAGTCACATGATAATTTCACCAATCTGCAAAATAAAGCTCAATGAGTATGCTGATAACACGAATAATTTTGCTACATACAGTTTGTTTTTCATTATACTTTTAAGAAGCTTGATTAAGAACAAGAGGCTGTGGATACTAATAATACTATGCTTGAAGTAGTTGCTGTCACATTTGAAATGTTTCTGTCTATTCCAACGTTTCTTTGGCCGAACAGAAGAATCTTTTGACATACTCATAAAAATTAACCAAGTAGGACACCAACCAAGTAGTTGCTGTTACATTGGAAACGTTTCTTTGTCTGTTCCGAGGTTTCTTTAGACGAACAGAAGCAGCTTTTGACATACTTATAAAACTTAAGTAGTAGGACACCAACTTACTAGCTTCAGCTTCGCAAAAACTCTTTGAATTACTTGTCATTTGGCTATATATTCCCATAACTCATCAATCTTGTTCTTAGCTCGAATCATCGAGTTCTTCAGCTTCTCTGAAACATAGTCGTAGAAGAGCATGTCTTTACCCAGCCAAAGGTCTAATCAATTTTCATGTTTAACGCTTGTATACAAGATTCTAGATAACCATCGATTGCCTTCAATAGTTTCCAGGTTAATGCTTCCGTACAGTACCGGGTACAAGTGCTGATGATTTCCCAGTTTTTGTGCCCATCATCATATGCTTTCCTTTGCGAGTTCGAAGTTCATTCTTCAGATTTTGGGAGAGATGACAGAAATGAAGAGTTGGATTTCCAAAAATAATTAGGGTGGGATGAGGAAAATGCTTATTACGTCTGTGTTTGTGGACATTGTATTTTGTTTTGATAATGTGGCATTTGGTCCATAAGAAAAATGTGAGATTCAATCTTTGATCGAAATTCGTCCATTGTCTTTCATTTTCCGGTGTTGACTCCCCTTTTTTCTTCCCTCCATCCCTCTATATTTCATCCATGTTTTCTTTCCTCTCCATTATTTTTCCAATTTATTTGGTGTTGAAACATCTTTCCCAAATAATTGAACTTCTTTTCTCAATAGTAACAGTTTAACACAGCTGGATAATCAAGCTAAAAATATGCGATTAAGCTCTTGTTGGTGCAAAATAAGTTGGTTGACTTTGCAAACAAGTCACTGCACACCCAATAGTTTGATACTGAATGTCTTGGGAGACTTAGCCCATGGGGGTTACCAGTTTTAATTAGATAAAACCTTGCTAACGTACTTTGTTGCAATTTAATTTAGGATTAAACTACAACGCCTAATAAATTCAGGCGAAACGCAATAATTAGAGCAAGCAATAATTAATCTATTAATTAAAGCACATCATTCCCATACATGCCACAAACTTTAAGAAAGAATTTTACAACACATAGGGGGATAAGCCAGGCTGGACAACTAAAGTTGAAGACACGAAGGATGTTACCTCCATGGTTCCTTGCTTCAATCGAAGAATTACATAACTCTTCGCTAGAACATGTTCTACGTCTAAGGAACTAAACTATAACCCCAGAAGGGGGTTGGCTAGGCTACGCTAAGAAGAGAGTAAATGCACGTTGTTGTGTGTGTTTTTTGCTTGATGATCGTTCTTCTATTTATAGAAAAGCATGATGTGTAACTTCCGTGCTTGCTTGGAGGGAAAACATTTGAATCATCTTTAATTCAAATCTCATCCGTCTTCTGGCGCTGAATAACCGTAGCCTTGCACGTTCTTCCTTATGTGGATCCGTCTAATGATTGCTCTTTAACCACCTATACGCTTATCATTCTTGACTTTCATCTCGTGATGGTCTTGACAATATTCTGCTATTGACTTTGACTTGTGTTGACTTTGTCCAATAGGCTTCATGCTCTTGTTGGGCCTTCATGTTAAGACGAAATTAAACCTTTTGAGGTCTAATACAATGTACCATAATAAATGCTACTGGACATCTAAAAATGGTACTAACAAATTGCCCCCCTGATTTGTGGAGTGATGTACTCAGCACCCACAAATTATGAGCAGAGAAGGACTTTCAATGGTTGTGGCCAATATCATCCAGTAGTATTCTGAATGTGACTTCTTCCATTGTTCTAAGGTGATCGATGAACTTTCTTTTAGGATGACTGAATTTGGTTGAGAAGAATAACCTTTCGTGTATTCCTTCACTATTCTTTCTAGCCATTGTGAAATCCATTAAGAAATTCTCTTCAAGATGCGAACTTGTAGGATTATTTGGAGATAACCAACAAGGACTTACATCATAGGTCATGAGATCGTACCAAATTTGACATGCGCATTTGTATTGTACCAAATCTCTTGATGATGACTCATCCACCAATCTATAGACTTTTACTTTCTTTGTTGTTCCCTTGACAAAGAGCCTCTTTAGATATCTCCAAGGCATGTTAGGTTTCCATATTTCTTCCGGTAAATCTGGAGGAGGGAGGAAAGGCTGGTCAACCTCTTGTGGGTTGACCTCTTGAACCCCTGTGATACAGGATTTGGCGGATGGTTGAGGTGCATCCATGTCTGGCGAAGAAGACTTTTTAAGAAGGTTGGGAGATGAAAGGGTTTTTTTAGGGGATGTTGTTTCAAGAGATGAGTAGTGTGAAGATTTCCTTACACTTACCCCTTTTTATAAAGAGATTTACCGTCTCTTGAAAAACGGAAAGTTATGCTCTTTGGAAATGGGCTCTTGAGTAACTGACCCCTGGAAATGGGCTTTCAAGTCACGCGCCCTTTGAAAATGTGCTTTTTAGATGACTCTAGTACCTTATGTTTTAATTTGTTAAAACTAGGCTTTAACATGACCCAATTAAACATGCTCCAAAATAAAACGTATCACGCATTGTGCACGTGTTTTCTTCTTTTATTGTTTCATTTTGGTTGCCTTCTCCATTAATACCCTTTTCAAGGATTTTAGGAAAATTGGAGATCTTTCAGACAAATTTAATTCACTTTTTTAAGAATTGACAACCATCACCAAATTTCAATTCACCATGTCTAATGAAAGAATTCGTGAGAATGAAATTCGTGCAGCACTTGCTAAAAACGTGATACCAAGCAATCTGAGACAGCTCGTCAATTATGCAACGCCATTAGAGTGAACCTTGAGACTTAAGCTCTGGCTCTAATACTCCTTTGGAGGAGAGAATTGCCACTATTGGCCCTTGGTTTCCTTTCAAAATTCAAAAACCAAAGCGCCAAATTGTGTTAGAGCAACAATGCTACCCATTCTTGGACCATATTATCTTAGAAGATAATAAGCCTAGAACGCTTCCATTTGCTCCATAATCCCTTCAACATTTGCATTGACCTTTGACCAGGAAACCTTTTAAAGGTTGGATTTCAGGAGTGGATGCAAGAGCATGGTTTCTGCGGATGAAACCTTTTCATGACAAATGGTCCAAGAATAAAATATTGCCCTTCTTGAGACTGGCTTCTTATGAAACCATCCCCTTTGATGGGGCTATGTCTACTGCCTTGTTGGCATGTTGGGACCCTTCCATCAACTGCTTCTTGTTCCGATGGAGACCAATGACTGTGACATTAACTGATATTACCCTCATTATTGGGACTTCTCCAACAGGTAAATATGGAATTGAACTCCCTATCTTTCACCATGTTAAAGAACATAATCAGCTATACAATCAATGCTTATCAACTTTTCGCCAAATTGCTAGTCCTTCTGCTAGTGCTAGCAAATGTGGCTTTCAGAAATTTGTTGATTTTTTTATTAATAAGAATACTAGTGAGGAAGTTACTTCTCAAGAGGAAGTACTTTTTCTCACTTTTGCTTTCTCCAAATTAATGATGTCTAGAGCTGAAGGAGTAGTAACATTATGGCTATCTTTAGCTGTTAACATCTCTTCTACTTTTGAAGAAGTAGCTTTGGGTCCTGTTCTATTGGGACAACTTTGTAGATGTCTTTTTAGGAGTAGAGAATCCATCAAAAGTTTTGGAATTCATACATCTGAGTATCCCATATTCTCTACTCACAAGGGATTTGGACCCCTATGGCTCTTGACTTGTTGGGGCCATATGTATCTACCTTGTCTTATGGTTCTCAGTCCCTCTTCTACTTTTAAAGCATCTAAGGGTTCAGAGGAGGAAGATCTTTCTTTTGATCCCCTTTTGTTCCTCTCGAGTCTTGATGATTGTAGCTGTTATGGTGAAGTCAGCTTCAATCTTGTATCTCCAGATGAGGTTTGGCATCGAAGTTTGATTCTTTTGTACTTCTTGGCTTCTGAGTCCAATCCTGGTGTCTGAAACATTTTCCTATGTAAGATGGTTGTTTCTATTGAAAATGAAACTTGGCGCCATCAAGCAGTACCTGCTTGGCTACAATCCCTGAACATCCACTCTAGTTCCTTAGGGAGTGGGAACTTTTGGAGCAGTGTTCTTAGGTCTAGGGTTTTGATAGCTGCTGAGCCTGAATACTTTGGTTTTGAGGCTTATAATCCACATTTGGTAGCTAGACAATTTAGATTGGTCCAAACACTAGCCATTCCCTACTTCTTGACCCGCAATGATCCTTCGACTTGAAGGGGTCGTTTCGAAGAAGGTAGAGCTATTCAGAGTAGAACTCTTAGCCTTACTTCCATGTCCATCTCTCCTTGGAAATGGATCACTAAAGCTGTTCGAGGCTTCCATCTGTGGTGGGATCATGTGTTCCCAAATAACTCAATATGTTCTGATGCTTTGGCGAAATTTGAGGATCAGCTCTTCTTAGGCTGTAAGTAATTTCTATCCTTAGTTATTTTATAACTTTTTGTGGGGATGAATATTACTAAATCTTCTTTGTGCTTTACTTTTGACTTTTTAGCAAAAGTTGACAAGAAGAAGCTAAGAGTGCCTGATGGCATGACAATAGATTCTAGATTTGACCTGTTCTATTGGAACACCATAGACAAAAGGGTTCCACTTCATACCTCTTCGGAGGATGAAGATGATGCTGCTTATGATCAAGGGACTTCCTATGGAGAGGTCCAGACTGTGGAGGATATCCAAACCATGGGGCCACTGGAGCAGATTGACCCTTTTAAAAGAGCTGCAAGGAAAAGAGATTACAATTGTCTCTCTGCTTCTAAGGACACTCAACCCAAGGGGTTAGTGGAGCAATCTTAGCCTTTTAAGAAGGCTACAAAGATGAGAGATTATGGCTGTATTTCTGCCTCCAAACCTTTAAGGCATTCCAGCAGGAAACATCCTAAGTTGGAGGTTTATTCAGAGATACTACAGTATATCATCTCATCTGATGAAGATGATGACAAGACCATATCTCAAATTTTCAAAAGGAAACTTCCAAGAGTCAAAGCAAGTATGAATTTCACTTTTACTCTTTTTATGAAAAGTTTCACTTTTTGAAATACTGATTAATTTATTCCAGGTTCCTCTGGTGCTGATAACATTGAGCCTAAGATTGTCAATGATCATTCTTCTAAGAAGTTATCACCTCTTCGCTCCGCCAGCCATCCTTTAGGAGATGCTCCCAAGATAGCTGATCCAGAGTTAAGTTCAAAGGGTGGTCCTGTTGATGAATTTGTCATCAATCATCCCACTTCAAGTGGTGCTGCTCCCCAGTTGGAGAATATGGCTACCCCCTATTTGGAAGGATGTGCTGCCCTCCAGTTGGAAGAGACTGAACATTTTCATGTGGAATCTCCTGATGAGGACTTGCTTTATCAATTTAATGAAGATCCCTTGGATACAAGTTCTTTAGATGTTGAAATTCCAAACTCTGATAATGCTGCTACCACTATTGTTATATCAATTCCTTCTATTGCTAGAAGTGAAGTTTCAAAAGATGTTAATCCTTTAGAGGTTACACCTTTACGGAGCAGCACTGAACTTGTGATTACCTCTGTTTGCAAAGGTTCTTCATCAACTTCAGCGTCTACTTCAGGGACTGGTCTGCCTTTCTTTCCTCATGAATTTATTTTAGACTTCCTCTATATGAGTCCACGTCCTCATAATACCAAACTTCACTCTATTGCTAACTTGGCTTCTCCTCTTTGTGATGCAGAGGGAAGCACACTACTACAAAAAGGCTTGAAGAGACCCCCTAAAAATGCCCTTAGAGACCACTTAAGAGGTGGTCTCTAGCTCACTGGTCTCTTAGTATAAGAGACCACTTTTTAAAGGTGGTTTTTTAAATAAAAGGAAGAGACCACTATTTAAGATAAGTGGTAGCTTAGGTGCTGGTTGGAGGAACTAGGAAAGAAGGAAAAGAGACCACTTATTTGATTTAAATGGTACCTTTAACTCTACCAAGAAACCACTTAGGCAAATAAGTGGTCTTTTTGGTTCCACTAAAAAAGACCACTTATCTTTATAAGGTAGTCTCTTTGCTCAACATAAATAAAACAGCTTTTTATATTGGCTTTTTTAATGCGAAAATTTGCATATATGCCCTTTTTTTAATTAAACATATTATCATAATATATTAATACATTTGATGTGTTTTATCCATCCACTAAACATGTACCAAATATTCATTCATTTAAAATAATTATTTACATAATAATATCCTTAACCACTCAAATATTCAACGAATATGTTTCGTAAAATGAGTAAATTAAGAAAATTTCAAACTACATAGACAAAATTTTCAGAAATAAAAAAGATATAGATACATTATTATACGTCCTAGTCAAAATCTAGGCTATCTTCAAGTTCTTCCTATTCGCATCACACTTGTGCATGTGAGCTCTGCCAAAATACTACCACGAGTAGGGGCTCCGTTATACTGAAAATCCTTTCTGTAAATTCAATCGCAAATCCTTGTCTGGTAGCTTTTGTGGTGTTCACAAAGGCATCCAAGACATCAGCAGTTGCTCGAACACTCTCGAGCTGCAGAAAAGCATATGTCCATCTATTAGCATGAGTCAATACTGCAAATTAAAGTATATAGACTCAACAATATTATGATACTTGACGAGTCATCTCCACAATCCACCCACAATGTCAGCTATTGGGCCAAAGATTAGTGCTGCAACTCTACAATATCATAGCTCATCGTGTTTTCTGAGTCAAAATCTATCATAGAAAACAATCTGAAAGCAAAGAAACAACAATCGATGAAAACTCCTTAATATATAACATCAATTGTTATCTTCAGTAGCTAAAGCTTAAAGCATCATGTAGTAACAGCTTAATAAACCCTGAAGCATTGTTATTGAAAAAAATTCAAAAGTATATACAACTAAATGCATGTATGTGCTTTGTTAGACTTCATCACAATCCACACATAATCGATTAGTTATCTACATCAATACTTTCAAAGATAACTGCACCACGATCAACACAATCACCGACTTTGTCTCCACCTGTAAATCAAACATCTTTATTTTTCATGTGCAAGGTGCTATTTAGATTTAGAATTCTTAATTCTGAAAAAACTTGCCAAGCAATTCACAATTTTTAACAAAAATGTAGTTATAAACCTTAGAAATCAATTATATACATTTCAAGGAATCTAGTAAAAAAAACCCAAAAGTAGAAGATAAGATTGAAAACCATGAAACAACGGTGAAAGAAATTACACTTAATTCCAAAAAAAACGAGAGTTTATCGTCCAAACTTTGCAATACATATAAGCAACACACAAAATCTTAAATCTTTTAAATTTATTCAATTAAATGAACCTGCAATATGAGGATGCGGGTGAATCAAGTAATAGTAGATTCATGGTAAATAACTTAGGGAAGCTTAGCAATAATAAGTCACATAAGAATTGAAAACCCCAAATTGTATAATCTTCAAGATTGATAAGTGGAATACTGGATACCTGAAGGAGTAAGATATGAGGAGAGAGAAAATGAACTAAATGTTGGACCGCGAAGAAAGATGAAGGAATTATGAGGAATTACATGTGATAATCCTTTATTTGGGCTCATAAGAATGTTGGCAGCCATTGATTAAACTCGAGATAACATGCTCGTGAGCGTCAGGGGCGGAAGGAGTCGTGGGCTTCGGAAGACAGGAGGGTGGGGAGTCTCGAAGGTCGGGTAACTGGGGACTAAGGGGTTCGTCGGCGTCGGGCGACAGGGGATTATCAATAATACATCATAATACAATATTTAAAGTTCTACTTCTAGCCTTTTAGGGTTGAATTATCAAAAGGTCGTTTCGTAATCTTGTTCACAAGATTACGTTTCCAATATTTTTTTGGTAAATTCTAATGTACCTATTAATGACTAATAAGTGTATAAGAAAATTAAATTTAATGGATGGCATAAATTTTCAAAAAAGGATGTAAAATCAAAGTAACCACTTAATAAGAATAAGGGGTTTTTTGTCTTGGAAATTTTTGGAGACATGCAAAAAGACCACTTTTCTAAAAAGTAGGTCTTTTTATCATATGAAAAGAGACCCCTTTTCTAACAAATTAGGCGTTTTTTACTAAATAACCACCTATATCATCAATATGGTCTCTTATGGGTGATTTCTTTTCACATATTTGTAGTAGTGGCACTCAAGAAGCAAGTGTGATGAAAGAGTCTGATGGAGGGAAAGAGGTTAATCTGCAGACAACTATCATTATGAGGGATCAACCTACCTCTGCTAACAGTGATCATTCCAGTGATGGATCATCTGAGCACATAAAACAAGAAGATAAAATCTGAGATCTCTGCTTGACCTTAACAAACAACCCTTATGATCAGGCTTCTGCACAGGCTCTTAAGCAGATTTTGGAATCCCTGATTTCTCAAGGCTTTGAGTACTGGATACCTTGTCTTGATTATGTTAAAGAAACTCTTCTTCTTCAACAATGTAATGCTGAATCAAGAGTCCAACCTCCAAAGTTCTCAGCTCAGAAGCTTCAGGAAGAGGAGACTTCTTTGGAAGCTCAAGCTAAATCCTTCAGAAACTTCAGTAAACAGATCCAAGATTCTTTGAGTTCTTTTGATCAGAAACTGAAACTTCTTTCTGAGGAGAGGTAATTTTTACAATATCGCCTGGCTGAGATTAATAAAGAGGAGATCAATATCATCAATGAGAAGTCTTCACTCCAAAGCTCTATTGATATTGAAGAGAAGAAACTACACCAAGGGCGAACAAATCTTGCTCTTTTGAGGCAAGAGATGTTCAAAGATATGGCTGTACAACAAAGCTTGATTCTTCAAAAGGAGAAACTTTGAAATGCTTGGTCAGCCATTAAACACCTTAGTTTAGCTGTTAGACAATGTTGTAATGTCTAAGATGTAACATTATTATTAATGTTGTAATTTAATGATCCCTTGCTGTTTGAAACAATTCTGCATGTTTTTGTTGAAACACAGGATCAAGTTGTTCCCATATAGATGGATGATATTTCTTTAGAAATTTGCCATTCAAGGCTCTATCTTTTATGTTGCCATCTATATCTTTCAATAGGTATGCATTTCCAGACATTTTCTTATGAATGATGAAGGGACCATGCCACTTATGTGACCATTTCCCTAGCTGTGGATCTTTGTAAGCTGCTTATGGCAGGAACATATTTCATACTTTATCATTCTCCTGGAATTCTTTAGGTACTACCTTTTTGTTGTAGGCCCTAGCAACCCTTTCTTTTTGGATTCTCATTTTGGCTAAGGCTTCTTCCTTAGCTTCTAGAGCATCCATGATTTCAATATTCATCGCCTGTATATAGTCATCTCCTGATAATCCCATTTGTTGGGCTACCCTTGATGATCTTACATTCACTTCAGCTGGGATCACTGGAGTATGTCCATAAACTATGTTAAAAGGAGTTACTCCTGTTGCTTCCCTTTTAGAGGTCTTGTAGGCCCACAGGGCATATAGCAACAACTCATCCCATTTTCTTGGGTTATTGTCTATGAGTTTTGAGATCCCTTTTACTATGATCTTATTGGTAGCTTCAGCTTGACCATTTACTTGAGCATAGTAAGGCGTAGAATGTAATTTAGTAATCCCAAACTGGTTAAGATATTCCAGTAAGTCAGGATTTCTAAAGACTGTGGCTTGATCAAAGGTTATAGTTTCTGGAATTCCAAATCTTGTAAAGATTTTCTCTTCCAAGAAATTTATGACAACCTGGGTATTGATCTTGTTGAAAGCCTGAGCCTCCACCCATTTGGTGAAGTAATCAGTCACCACTAGGATATATGAATGCTTCTTAGAGGATGCAGGATTGATTTCTCCTATGGCATCCACTGCCCATCCTCTGAAGGGCCAAGGTTTAAGAATGTACTTAAGTTCTGAAGCTGGTGCCCTACTGATAGGCCCAAACTTTTGACATCTTTTATAACCTTTAGCATAATATACACAATTCTTTCTCATAGTAGGCCAATAGAAACCATGTTCGTGCAACAACCATCTCATTTTTAGGCCATTTTGATGAGCACCACATAGTCCTTGGTGAATTTCTGCCATGAGGGTTAGAGCTTCTCCAGCATCCACACATTTTAAAAGTAATCCTTCAGGATCCTTTCTGTTTAATTCACCAAACTGCATGCAAAACTTAGTTGCTGCCATTTTGACTCTATTTGGCACTTTTGTCCCAGTTGGGTCCCGGAGATAATGAATAATTTCGTCTCTCCAGTCCTTTTCCTCTCTTAATATTGAAATTCTATAGACTTCTAATATATCCTCTGATCTTTCTTGATCAGATTCAATGAGAGGTCCTAGGATCTTCTCTTGGAGAATAATATCTTCATTTTGTGAAGGTATTTCTTCTCTAGCAGAAGCTATTTAGGACAGCTGATCTGCTACTTTGTTTTCTTCTCTAGGAATGTGTATGAAAGTGATCATTTCCTTAAAGTGTTTAGACAATTTTTGTGCTTTCTTACCATTCTCCTGAGATATTAGTGATATACTTTTGAATTCCGCATTTATTTGATAAATGACTAATTGAGAATCCCCATATATCTTTGCTTTCTTAGCTCTTAATTCTAACAGTATCTCCAATCCAATTAATAAAGCTTCATATTCAGCTCTATTGTTGGTGCATGGACCCTTTAGGGTTACTGCTAGTCTAGTTGGAATCCCATTAGGAGATAGAATATATATTCCCTCTCCGCTTGTTTCTCTGATGTTGGATCCATCAAAGAACAAGACCCATGGAAGGATGTGCTCATCAATGATTCCTGAGTCACATCAAGGATGGGTTGCTAAGAAATCAGCTAGAGCTTGACCTTTCACTGCCTTTTGTGGCACATATATTTGATCTAATTGTAGTAAATGTAAACTCCATTTGCTTAACCTTCCTTTTATAAAAGGCTGGATATCATATATTTTATGACATCTGTTGGAGACACTACTTCCACTGTAAAGGCCATGAAATAATGTATGAGCTTGATTGATGCATCATATAAGCACAAACACCATTTTTCTGCCATGGTATACCTTTTCTAAGTGTCATGTAGGATTCTACTTAGATAGAATATAGCATGCTCATGTCCTTTCTCATTTTCTTGAGTTAGGAGACTACCAATGGAATCTTCACAAGCAGACATATATAACCTTAATGGCTTTCCATTTTGCCTTGGAGGTATCAATACAGGAGGACTTGCCAAATCTTGTTTGATTTGGTCAAAGGCCTTTCGATGCTCCTCGTTCCATCTAAATTCTGATTCATGCTTTAATCTTAGCAAAGGCGAAAACTTTTTAGTTTTTCCAGACTAAGTTGGCCATGAATCTTCTAACATAATTGACATGTCCCCTGGAATCTTTGCAATTCCTTCTTTTTAGAAGGTGGTTTGGCCGCCAGCACTGCTTTTGCCTTATTTTGGTCAATTTCCATTCCATTTTTGTGAATGAGGAATCCTAAGAAGTTACTAGCTTTAACTCCGAATGCACATTTGAGTGGATTCATTTTTAGGTTATATTCTCTCATTCTAGTGAATGTCTTAACCAAATGCTCTTTATGTCTTAAAAAGTCATTTGATTTTACGAGGATGTCATCCACATATACTTCCATGATCTTACCAATCATGTCCTTAAAGATTGCGTCCATTGCTCGTTGGTATGTAGCTCCAGCATTTTTTAATCCAAATGGCATGGCCACATATTCAAACAACATCTGAAGGCTGTTTTGTTACAGTCTTTATGTGCAATCCTTAATTGGTGGTATCCTGCGTACCCATCCATAGAAGATATGTATTCTTATCTTGATGCTGCATTTATTAGGAGATCAGCCACTGGCATGGGGTATTGATCTTTAGGTGTAGCTTTGTTCAAATCCCTAAAGTCAATGCAGATTCGTATCTTGTCATTTTTCTTAACTACTGGAACTATATTGGAGATCCAGTCAGCGTATTGGCAAGGTCTTATGAACTTTGCCTTGAGGAGTTTGTTTATTTCCTCTTGTATAGGCTCTGTCAGTTCAGGCGCTAGTCTTCTAGGACTTTGGGCCACAGGCTTAAATTATTCTTTGATAGGTAGTTTATGCTCTACTATTTTTCTATCAATGCCAGACATTTCATAATGTTCCCAAGCAAAACAGTCTTTAAATTCTTTTAGAATTTTTATGATTTCCTGTTTTTCTTGGTTAGTGAGAAGCTTACTTATGTAAGTAACACGTGGATTTTCATTATCCCCTAAATTTATTTTTCTCTAGTGGATCATGAACCTCTTGTTTAATATCCTCACTTTTAGCCCATACTTTCTCATCCTCATCTTCTAAGGATTCAGTTTCGTATAAAGTTGAGCAACATGCATTAGAGTTTATAAGAAAATTCTCTTGGTATTTTCTAAAAACTAAATCTTTCATTACTTGATCAACGATAGGGGTAAACCCATTACATCATTCTTCTTGGTTTATAAACATAATAAACTTTTATAAGAAAAATACATCCTCACTCTACAAACTAATGAGAGCTAAGGGTTGATCATAGTCTGGCGCCTTTTGAATATATTCATATTTTGATTGAATGTCTTCAACTTCTGGGACGTCATCGACTTCTTCAATGAGGATTGCACCTGAGTCTTCTACCTCTTGGTGAGTTTGTGACTCAAGTTGTAGAGCAACCTCAATTTTGATGGTAGGAACTGACTTTAGAGAGTCCCTAATGAAAACAGAATCAAGAGATGTAATTAGACAAACTTCCACATCTGTTTGAACCATCTCAAAAGTGTCACCATTCCACAAGATCAAAACTTAGTGGAGTGACGATGGAATAACATAATTATGATGTAACCAATCTCTTCCAAGTATGGCATTATAATGAGTACCATTTTCGACTATGAAGAAACCAGTATAAGTAGTTTTAGTTCCTACTCTTATCTTTAAAATAGCCATTCCTTCCACTTTTTATGATAAACCAGAAAAACCAGTTATGTTGATTTGTATGTTATGCAAATCTTTTCTAGTCTTTCCTAGTTTTCTAAACACAGAGAGTGGCATAATATTAACAGTAGCTCCAGTGTCTACCAATACTTTGCCTAAACGAACTCCCTCAAAATCAACATTTAGAAATAAGGCTTTAGTGTGCTTATTATCAACATCAACTGACCTAAAGATTTTATCTATGATTATTTTCTTTAGGTTAGCTTTTAGAGATGTCTTATTAGGCACTTTCTTATGAGGTGCATTTAAATAAGATGACAAGCTTTGAGAAGAAGAAATTTTAAATTTACATGCCTTCTCTTCCTTGTCAACTTCTTCTGCCCATGATGTGGTATTGGCCTGGAATTCTGGTTGGCCTTCTGACTTTTTGAACTCTGTTGGTAGCATGGCCACATTACACTGCGCGTTTTGTCCCTCTCCCATCTCTGTTAGAGGCTCGCTCATCAGTGGGTCTCCATCCAGAATTAAGTCACTGTGTGAAACCAAGAAGTCCAAATCCTCAGATCCAAACTCTGAATCATAGTCCTCATTAAAGCCATTTCGTGGTTTCTCTTTCATAAGAGAATCACCACCTTGAGGCTGCTGGCCATCATGCTTTGTAGATGATATACCACATTGCTCCTCTTCCAGAGGTAACAACTTAGTAATACCAGCTTGTAGCGCATCCTCATCAATTCTGATGTTTGCTATAAGGGACTCCTGCACATTTTGAGTGCTGATCTGAGCCCTTGCTGCAGCAGCTTTTGCACTTAACTCCTTCATCTTAATTGTCCTACTTTTAGGAAAGTTTTGGACATCTTGTAGTGGCCAAGGCCTAACTGCTGACTTGATCTTTGACTTCCCTTGTCCCCCATGGGAATTCACCCTTCTTTTGAGAATTTTGGGCACATGAGTTTGACTTGGCTCCCTTTCTTTCCCTTTTAAGGAAGGGCTTGAACTGGGACTGTCTTGTTTCCTCGGTCCTTGACTTCTGGACCTTTTCTGGAATAGACGCTGGTAAGCAGGCACATAGGCAGGATCATTTGGGATGATCTGGGTTCTAACCATTTCAAAGGTCAACCTGTCTGCACATTGTGAGCACATTCCATTTCTCAGAGCCTTCAACCCTTCTATCGCCCTAGTCTGCAATGGGAATTTTTGAGCAGCCTCCTTATAGATTTTGGCTCTTTCCTCATGCATCACCAGGTTTGGCGTTGGGTTGGATTTATCAGGCGCTTTAGCTTTGGCTAAGTTAGCCTTGTATGCTTCTAGCTCCATGGCATGATGTTCCATTTATGAGACAACTAGTCTTTTGAGACTTAACTGTTTAGTTAGGAACCCTCTGAAAACTTGGCACTGGTCTGTTGTATGTGACCCATTCATATGCCATATGCACATATCTTCCAATCCCTCTTCATTGGCTATCTTTGGCATAACCAAGATTCCTTCATCAAGCAATCTGTTGAAGAGTTGGTTACCTATTTCGGTAGCTTGAGATGCCTGCAAAATAACAGTAAAAACATCATTAGTCTCTACCATACCACAGAATAGTTCAAATGGTTCGTCCATTCCAACTACATTAACATCTTCATCATCAGGAAACATGATATTTTTCTTATCAATTTCATCCTGGATTTTGTTTCTAAAGACAATACATTCAGAAGTATCATGGGTTACTGTATCATGCCATTTACAGTATTTTTTACCCTTAACTTCTTCAGCAGTTCTTGTTTTATGTCTCCCTACCAATTTTATCTTTTTGTTAGATAATAACCAGTCCAAGATAGAATTAGATTTCTTGGCGTCAAAAGTATATGTCCTCTTTTGTCCAGATTTCATATCCTTTGGCGCTAGAAACTCTTTCTTTTCTAGGGGAGAACACTTATAAGGTGCTCCTTGAATGATTTCTGCCACGTCCACTTCTGGTGCAGTCTCAAAGTGGAAGGGCTCTTCATTCTGAGCAAAGAAGTTTTGGTGTCTTGCTGCACTTTCAGCTTGTAGGTTCCTTTCATACATCATAGCCAATTCTGCTAATTCAATAAAATCGCCAAAGGTATGACCATCAAACCTTTTTCGAAACTGAATTAACATTCCTTCTTGAGCCATTTGTACAAATTCTCTTTCAGGAATGCTAACATGACACCTGATCTTGGCCATTTTGAATCTAGATTGGTAGTCTTCTATAGACTCTCCTAACTTTTGTTGGATTCTAGCCAGATCACTTAAAGTCACTCCTGGTTCAGTGCATGCAAAATGATTTGTAAATTGCACTTGCATGTCTTGCCATGAGTGAATGGAATTTGGTGGTAAGTTAGTGTACCACCAAAAAGCATTCTCAGTAAGAGACATGGAAAACATTCTGAGTTTTAAGAAATCATTGTCAGCTGCTTCCCTACACTGACAATTGAACCTAACTAAATGTTCCTCGGCAGAAACTCTGTCATTGCCTGAGAACAAGGTGAAGTCAGGTATCTTAAACGTTCTAGGAAATGGATTGGCTCTATCAATCCATTCAGGGTAAGGTTTTTGACCTATTTGCCTCTGATTTTTCCTAGAATTATCCCCTACTAGTCTTTGGACTAGTGCCTCAACTTGTGCTGTCAATGGATCGTGATGCGTTCCTGGATAGCCCATATTCCCATTCCCCATATTTCCTGCTTGATCATATGCAGGATTATGGTTAGGGTTGAAAGGTTCATTTTGATAACCTCCCATAGGGATCTCCTGGTGTTGCATGAAAGCAGGATTGGCTGCACCTTGCGCCATTTGCGGTGGGAATGTGTGTCCATTTGTGGGCATCCTCTGCTGATAAGCACCAATTGCTTGGGCAAATGGAGCTTGTGGTTGATTATAACCGGAATATTTCCATAATGAGGCGTACCAACCATAGTTGGTTGGTTATGAGGCATGTAAACATAGGGTAAAGAAAGAATCCCAGCTATATTTGGTTGGTTATGAGGTGCATATGCATGTGGTGTACTATTGTTATTTGTAACAAAAGTATCTTGCCTCTGTCCTCCTCGTGATGGTCCAAATTGGTGTGTGTTGTCACCAACTTGTCCACCACCCATGGAAAACGAAGGTTGATGATGTCCTGACGCCTGGTGCCAGCCTGGCTCCACGCCCGCTGCCATTCCATCACTTTTCCTAAGGTTTCCATGATTACCCTCTCCATGACTCAAGGGTATTGCCCTGGTTTGGTGCTCATGGGAGGAAGTTTGTGGATCGCCTGAAATAAGTATATCTCTAGTTTCAGGGTGGGAGAATTGTACCCTCGGAGGATACCCTAGTGGAGGAACGTCTGGCTCTGTACCAGAATTTCCCCTTGCTCTATTCAACGGGGCCTCTTCTAAGGCCTTAACTAGTTTCTCATTTAACTGATAGTGTTTTTCGACTAGTGGTTCTAGACGAGTAACTACTTCAGTGGCAAGAGATGTTGACATTGCTGTGAAAGTTGCACTCATAGTATCATTGATATCTACAAGTATTCTATCAATCTGTGGGCGGGCGCGGATGTGTCGTCGTGCACCGCACCCGGCCAAAGATAAAATTTCTCCTACTCTCTTCTACACTAAGGTAGTATAATGGAAGTAGGGGTCGTATCCACAGAGAAACAGGGACGAGTTTAATATTTAGCGTGAATTAATACCTAGATGACTCTAAGGGTCGAGCAACCTAATAAAAAGGGGGTTTTCAAGTTGATTATAAACAAACTAAAACTAACTAGCAAATAAATAGAATGAGAAATCAATATGGAAAGGTCTTGAATCCGATTAACATCCACTTCAATTCATTATCGATCATTGAACCTCCACTCTAATTATTTCCATGATTATCTATTGCCGAGAACTAATCTCGCATTCTCCTTATTCTTAGTTGAATAGCACGATCAGCGTGACTATAAACCCCTAACTAAAGGATAACCTAGTCCGATCTGCGTCTAAGTTCAATCCAATAGCAGCAATAAACACAGAGAACCAATAGACCTGCTAATGTCATACACGCGATAAACATTCAACAGTTGATTCAATTTCCCTAAGAACTAACCAAGATGATCAGCATCTAAATTACTCCCTCGTTTGCTACCAATTGATAAAAGAATAAAACAATCCGATTCTATTCTTAAATCTAGCATTAGATTAATTACACAATCAAACTAGTAACGTTCCTAGCATAATTATGCAACAATCATAAATCACAAACATAGAAATTGAACCATAATCAAGGAAAAGAGAAAGAGAGGAAAGATCTCACAATAACGCTTGAAGCTTCATATTAATCTCGTTCAAGAACAGTTCAAGCTACAATCGGCATAGCATAAGCCAATTCCATAATTGAAATCCCTAAAAACTAAACTAGAAAATAAAAACTAAAAAGAGAAGATAAGAAGAGAAGAATGGAGTGTTGGATATTCTCTCTCCTCAAGTGTGTCCCCCTAGGTCCAAAAATCAACTTTAGTATTTATAGTAAAGCTCAAAAATCGGTCGACAAATAGACCAGGCCTAGGGGTCGCGAGGTGCGAAACCGATCGCGAGTCGCGAAGAGCGTTACGCCTCCCGCGCACAATTTGGATGGGCACCGGTCGCGAGTCGCGGCTGGACCTCGCGAGTCGCGACGGCAGTAAGCTCGCGAGGTGCGAGGAAGCTCGCGAGTCGCGAGCGCTGGGTGCTAGTGCAAGCGAGTGGCCGGCGTGAGCGCCGGGCCGAGCGTGCGGGTGTGCGGGCCGCTGGGCGATGGGCGCCTGGGCGGCTCGGCTTGGCGAGCGTGCGGGTGTGCGGGCCGCTTGGCGATGGGCGCCGGGCAGTCGTGCTCGCTTGCGATGCTTCGAGCTTG
The DNA here is from genome assembly GCA_947648045.1 of Beta corolliflora. Taxonomy (NCBI): domain Eukaryota; kingdom Viridiplantae; phylum Streptophyta; class Magnoliopsida; order Caryophyllales; family Amaranthaceae; genus Beta; species Beta corolliflora. The sequence continues at coordinate 661,185 of CANSZD010003689.1, forward strand.
GCTTGGCGAGCTTGTGGCTTGTGATGCTCGGCTCAAATGCATTTCACCTTGGAAGCTCGGAATGCATGACATTAACACAACTTATATCGCAAAACTCCGAACTTCCGCTAAGGATGATTTATATGCAAACCTTAACAATTACGAACAAATCCCATAGCAATGTGCACCTAAAATACCACAAGAACATCGTATAACTTGAGCGTATCAAATACCCCACACTTGAACTTTACTCGACCTCGAGTAAACTCAAAAAATGAGAAATACCAATTAAATCATCGCCCAAGCTATCGAAACCAACCTACACTCCCCATCAACTACATCATCACATCTAAACAAAATCCGCCCAAAACCTAAACGTAAAGGACAATGACTCCCCCACACTTACATTAAAGCTCTCCCAAACCTCAAAAAATGATTTAAAACTTTTTCAACTAATCTATATAAGCAAGCCATGGAACAATAACAAAAAGGGATAAATTCCATGCTTACTCCCAAAACAATCGGCTAACCAATGCAAGTTTAAATCCTTACCGGATAAGGACTTAAATTTCAACAATGACCTCCAATTCAACACTTATCAACAAAAGAAAGTGAAAGCCAATTATAAACAAATCTTCACAAAATCAAGGATGAAATAACCAATCCAAACCCGAAAGCGCTTTCAACCTTATGACACCATCTCCGGCAAATGAGTTTTCAAAGTACAAAATTCTCTCTTAATCTCTCATTTTGCCTAGGAGCCCTTTCGGGTTTTCATCCTAGCTTCTCACATTTTTTTTATATATCTCACCATCTTACCCGCTCAATATAAGCCACTTTTTTGCATAGGTTGCCCTTTCGGGTTTTCAACCTATCCGGGCCCCCATTTTTGCCTGAGTCGCCCACCCTTGTGGGTTTTCAACTCAGCGGGTTTCATTTCATCACTTTTTTTTTTCATTTTTTATTTATTTTTTTTTTATTTCAAATTGAAATAAATACAACATAAATACAACATAGATACATGAGAATGAGAAAACCCTCCCCCCTACTTAAACTACACATTGTCCTCAATGTGTCGACAATTAGTAGAAAAAGTAAACTGAAAAATGGGGGAAGAAAATCGAAAATCGGGTAAATCGAAGATCGAATGCTCAAAACTCATGACATACAATCCGTCAAACTCAAATTTCTTAACAACACCATCTCAAATCTCCGAAATCAACTCACAACCCTCTCCCTCAAATCACTCAAACAAATGGCAAATTCAAAAGTTTTAAATTTTTGAGATTTGCACCTAGCTCAAGAGATCGAAAAGATACATTAACAATCTCAACCCTCTAGTTGTACCAACTCCTAGCTATTGAAGTCCTCCCAACGGATTTTCTATTGCGGAATTTTGGCTCCAAGTGGATTAAGATTGGTTGTGGATCTTTTTAGTGGGTGGGCGGTGGGTGAAAGAAAATTTATTGTGGTGGTGGAAATTTGATGAGAAATAAAGAAAAAGAAAGAAAATAAAAGGGGCCTCGGGTTGCCTCCCGAGAAGCGCTGTTGTTTAAAGTCATTAGCTCGACTTAGTACCTTGAGCTCAATAATTAGGCTTGTGCTCCATATGCGACAATGGTGGCTCCATGTCAACCTCCAATTCAAGTACCTGCAAAACAGATTCAGAAGAACTCTTGCAATGCATCGTTAGTGGTACAGTTTCAAAACAAGGTGGTAAGTCAGGAGGCTTTTTCCGCTCTTTCAACTCGGGCACCATAACTCCGCACGTTAGTAGGAGGCACACAATCCTCAACCAAGACCTCATCAGCATTCATCAACTCATCAACCTGCTCAATATCAAGAACATCATGCAAAACAGAGTCAACAATGTTAATAGAGCAAAGTGAGCTATCATCCTTAAGTAGAAGCTTAGGATCATTTATATCAAATGCCTCTACCTTTCCCTCAAATTCCATGGTCAAAGAACCCGCCGCAAACATCAATTTTAGTGCAAGATGTTTTCAAGAAAGGTCGCCCCAAAAGGATTGGGGCGGCATGCTTATCGGGTTCCATCTCCGTAACATAAAAATCGGCGGGAAATTGTAATTTCCCAACCTTAACTAACACATCCTCTAATTTACCCCTAGGATAAACATTGGATCTATCGACTAGTTGAATCACCACACCGGTTTCATGCAAATTGCCAAGTTTCAAAGACTTATACAATGAATATGGAGTCACATTAATTGACGCACCTAAGTCTAACATGGCTTTAGGAAACATGGTGTCACCTATAGTACATGGGATGGTAAACATGCCCGGGTCATTGCACTTTTGAGGTAATTTCTTTTGAAAGATAGCCGAGACATGCTCGCTAGCCTTCACTTTTTGCACTCCCTTTTGTTTTTGCTTTCTTTTCGAAGTACACAATTCTTTAAGGAACTTAGCATACCCGGGTACTTGATTTAAAACATCAAAAAGAGGAATGTTTACCTCACATTTACGAAAGACTTCGTAAATGTCGTTGTTGCGCTTCTGCATTGCGGGTTTCTCTCAATGCCTCGGGAAATGGTGGCTCGGGTTCATATGGTGGAGGAGGTGATTTTTGACTTTCTCCTCTTGTCGAGGTGGCCATGATTTACTATCCGTTGTCGGTTCATGCTCGATCACCTCTTCCACTATCTCTTTGTCTCGAACCACCAACCTCTCCTTGCTTGCAATTTCCGCTCCACTCCGCAATGTGATAGCACTCACGTTCATTTTTGGGTTGAGTTCTGTTTGGGATGGCAACCTCACCGAATCCCTAGCCTCCAACTTGGTTACGGCTCCCCGATTTGGCTTACTTGGTTCTCCAAGTTCTTGATGCTCGATCGAGTTTCCTCTTGAACCGCACCATGTTACCCCGCATGTTAGTCACATTTTTAGCTAAAGCATTTAACATTTCTTCGGTGGACATGCTAGAGCTCGAGTCTCGGCCTTGGGGCCTAGGATAAGGGTGTGGTTGTGGCCTTGTTATAGTCTTTGTTGTTGATGTTGATTGCCAAATCGAAGTTAGAATGATCTCTCCACCCTTGCTCGGAAGCATAGGAGTAGGGATCATGTCTCGTAATGCTTGTTGGCCTTGAAAACCTACGGCTTTAACCTCTTCCCTAAATTCTTCTTGCATTTGAGGACAAACATCGGTATGATGATCTAAAGAACAAATTCTACAAGCTTTTACCTGTTGAACTCTATTGTTCTTTACCATGAACTCCCGCATCATTGATGTAAGAGCTTGTACTTGATCCTCGGCCTTTGAAGAGCTAGAACCTGGACTTTCAACATTTGCTCTACGATGATTCGATCTTCTACTGAACTGTCTCGAGCCTTCGCCTAGTTCTTCAATGAGTTCTCTAGCTACGGTTGGAGTTTTGTTTATGAAAGAACCTCCACTAGCGGCATTCACCATTCGCACATCTTCGTCGGAAGAACCATTGTAAAAGTACAAAATGAGGTCTTCATCAGAATAGCCATGATATGGACAACTAGCACAAAGTCTCTTGAACCTCTCCCAATATTCGTAGAAAGACTCATCGTGTTTTTCGCTCAATATTGCCGATTTCCTTCTTTAATGTTGAGGACTTAGAAGTTGGAAAGAACTTCTCAAGAAATCGCCTCTTCATTTCAACCCAAGTGGAAATACAACCCGGGAGGAAGATAATATAACCAATCTTTAGCTCCATCCTTCAAAGCAAAAGGAAAAGCTCTCAACTTGATTTGTTCATCCGTTGCTCCACTTGGTTTCATGCTAGTACAAACCACGTGAAACTCCGAAAGAAATTTGTTTGGATCTTCTCCATTGAGCCCATGGAACGAAGGAAGCAAATGTATCAACCCCGACTTCAATTCAAAAGTAGTGCCTTCATCAAGAGCCGGAAATGAGATGCACAATGGTTGTTGATCAAGGTTAGGAGCCGTGAGCTCCCTCAAGGTACGTGTTTCAATTCTCGGAGGCATCTCTTCCTCCACTTCATCGTTAAAAGATGATTCTTGAAATTTTTTTTTTTTTTGCAAAATGTTTCTCCACCTGAAAAGAGTCAATTCTAATTCGGGATCGTAATGCAAAGATTCTTTGTTAGTAGTACGAGTGTTAACCATAAACAAAGAGCACAAGCAATACAATCCAAAAACACACGCTATATACAAACAAGTAACACCGTTTCCCCGGCAACGACGCCAAAATTTGGGCGGGCGCGGATGTGTCGTCGTGCACCGCACCCGGCCAAAGATAAAATTTCTCCTACTCTCTTCTACACTAAGGTAGTATAATGGAAGTAGGGGTCGTATCCACAGAGAAACAGGGACGAGTTTAATATTTAGCGTGAATTAATACCTAGATGACTCTAAGGGTCGAGCAACCTAATAAAAAGGGGGTTTTCAAGTTGATTATAAACAAACTAAAACTAACTAGCAAATAAATAGAATGAGAAATCAATATGGAAAGGTCTTGAATCCGATTAACATCCACTTCAATTCATTATCGATCATTGAACCTCCACTCTAATTATTTCCATGATTATCTATTGCCGAGAACTAATCTCGCATTCTCCTTATTCTTAGTTGAATAGCACGATCAGCGTGACTATAAAACCCTAACTAAAGGATAACCTAGTCCGATCTGTGTCTAAGTTCAATCCAATAGCAGCAATAAACACAGAGAACCAATAGACCTGCTAATGTCATACACGCGATAAACATTCAACAGTTGATTCAATTTCCCTAAGAACTAACCAAGATGATCAGCATCTAAATTACTCCCTAGTTTGCTACCAATTGATAAAAGAATAAAACAATCCGATTCTATTCTTAAATCTAGCATTAGATTAATTACACAATCAAACTAGTAACGTTCCTAGCATAATTATGCAACAATCATAAATCACAAACATAGAAATTGAACCATAATCAAGGAAAAGAGAAAGAGAGGAAAGATCTCACAATAACGCTTGAAGCTTCATATTAATCTCGTTCAAGAACAGTTCAAGCTACAATCGGCATAGCATAAGCCAATTCCATAATTGAAATCCCTAAAAACTAAACTAGAAAATAAAAACTAAAAAGAGAAGATAAGAAGAGAAGAATGGAGTGTTGGATATTCTCTCTCCTCAAGTGTGTGTCCCCCTAGGTCCAAAAATCAACTTTAGTATTTATAGTAAAGCTCAAAAATCAGTCGACAAATAGACCGACCTAGGGGTCGCGAGGTGCGAAACTGATCGCGAGTCGCGAAGAGCGTTCTGCCTCCCGCGCACAATTTGGATGGGCACTGGTCGCGAGTCGCGACGGCAGTAAGCTCGCGAGGTGCGAGGAAGCTCGCGAGTCGCGAGCGCTGAGTGCTGGGCAGTGAGCGCTGGGCAGTGAGCGCTGGCTGAGCGTGCGAGTGTGCGGGCCGCTGGGCGATGGCGCCGGGCGGCTCGGCTTGGCGAGCGTGCGGGTGTGCGGGGCGGCTTGGCGATGGGCGGGCGGTCGTGCTCGCTTGCGATGCTTCGAGCTTGGCTTGGCGAGCTTGTGGCTTGTGATGCTCGGCTCAAATGCATTTCACCTTGGAAGCTCGGAATGCATGACATTAACACAACTTATATCGCAAAACTCCGAACTTCTGCTAAGGATGATTTATATGCAAACCTTAACAATTACGAACAAATCCCATAGCAATGTGCACCTAAAATACCACAAGAACATCGTATAACTTGAGCGTATCAATCTGCCTAGAGTTAATCTCTCTATTCTCTTCACTTATTCTTTGGAGGATGTCTGTGAAGACTCTGGCAGACTCATGGGCTAGAGCCATGTAGTTGGAATCAAATTGTTGTCTCTGACTCTCTATAGCTTCCAACAGTAAATTCTTTACTATTTCTGTGAACTTTCCATACATTTGTTGTATAAGTCCACGACCAGTACTACCTGGAGATGAGCCTTCCCTTTGTGGGGTCTCTCCATTTGACTCTTCATGACCATGGTGAATTGGTTCACCATTGTTACCATGCACCCTATTTTCTGGAGGAGTTGAAGAACTCGTTTCCATGTTTTGGAAACTTGTTTCCTCCTGAGCAACTTCCTTATTCTTTTTAGAACGTGTATCCGGCATTTTCTTAAAAACAACTGTTTTTTATAGTTAGTTTTTCGAAAGTACGAAGAAGACAGTTCACAATTTGATTATGAATCTTCTTCTCCCACTGTGGTCGCTAAAAAACTTGTTGGTGCAAAATTAGTTGGTTGACTTTGCAAACAAGTCACTGCACACCCAATAGTTTGATACAGAATGTCTTGAGACTTAGCCCCTGGGGGTTACTGGTTTTAATTAGATAAACCTTGCTAAAGTACTTTGTTGCAATTTAATTTAGGATTAAACTACAGCGCCTAATAAATTCAGGCGAAACGCAATAAATAGAGCAAGCAATAATTAATCTATTAATTAAAGCACATCATTCCCATACATGCCACAAACTTTAAGAAAGAATTTTACAACACGTAGGGGATAAGTCAGGCTGGACAACTAAAGGGAAGACACGAAGGATGTTACCTCCATGGTTCCTTGCTTCAATCGGAGAATTACAGAACTCGTCGCCAGAACATGTTCTACGTCTAAGGAACTAAAATATAACCCTAGAAGGGGGTTGGCTAGGCTACGCTAAGAAGAGAGTAAATGCACGTTGTTGTGTGTTTGTGTATGTGTGTTTTTTGCTTGATGATCGTTCTTCTATTTATAGAGAAGCATGATGTGTAACTTCCGTGCTTGCTTGGAGGGAAAACATTTGAATCATTTTTGATTCAAATCTCAACCGTCTTCTGGCGCTGAATAACCGTAGCCTTGCACGTTCATCCTTATGTGGATCCGTCTAATGATTGCTCTTTAACCACTTGTACGCTTATCATTCTTGAATTTCATCTCCTGATGGTCTTGACAATATTCTCCTATTGACTTTGACTTGTGTTGACTTTGTCCAATGGGCTTCATGCTCTTGTTGGGCCTTCATGTTAAGACGAAATTAAACCTTTTGAAGTCTAATACAATGTACCATAATAAATGCTACTGGACATCTAAAAATGGTAGTAACAGCTCTAACATTAATACTTAAAATTGAAACTAATTATGTACAGTTAGACTAATGTTTGAAACTTCAATCAAGCAAGTACTTCTTGCAATGCTCTTTGTTTAAGCCTCGATAGACCATCTTTTTTGCCTCATTGAGTCCACCACCATTAAGCAGTGGTGCTAGTTTTTTCAATCATTAACGCCGTATTAGTGGTGCTAGTTTTTTCAATCTAGGGTTTTTGTTGTTAATTGAAGACTAGATCAAGGTCTTAGATTTTCTGCTGATTTTTTGGGTAGATTTTTTATCATGCAATTTTTTTTGGCTTTGATTTTTATTGATATTTTGCGCCTTTTTTTTTCTATTCAATTTGGCTTTCGCAATTAATTGAACTTTGCTAGTGTTCATCAAGTTGTTTCCTTTATTCGAATTTAATTCAAGATAAGATAAACCGAATGTGTCTTAGAGCTTGCTAATCTTGCAAAATGACAATTGATACTCGAAATTAATTTTTTTTGACGGGTACTTGAAAATAAGTTGTCATTAATTTTTATGGGCATATGTCAAGAAAGTTTTGCTATTGGGTTTTTTTGACGCTGCATATTTAAAGTAACAATGTATATCCTGTTTAGCGAGAGTAATATTAGTGGCTTGAGCATGAACGACTATGTCCTTATTCAACACAAGAGGGCTGCCAAAGCATTACATATAACCTTTCAAGATAAGTGGCCATGGGTTTGTCTTTTTGTAGATTATCAAAGTTGCATCTCTTGAGCAGCGGATTGATCCATAAAACGTCGCTAGTGTCAAATTGAACTATCATACATCTTATTGACGGGATATGGTAACTTAGGTACGAAATAGGTGTTACAAAGATAGACAAAGGAAAGAGAATAGAAAAAGTAGAAATGGGATAAAGAAGGGGAAAAAGGAGAAAAAAAAGGAGTCAACCTCTGAAGTGAAAATTAATGGTCGGATACCGGCCAAAAGTTTCATTTATAAAAGTAATACAAATACAACATACGGTGGATTTTTATTTTATATTATTTGAAAAAGCAGACTTGCAACGCAAATAAACATTTTATGATATAGTAATGACCATTGATTAGCTGGATATATATCCCATTAATCCCAAGCTAATCATCAAAAATTGCGTATGCTGATACACCGTCTATCACAGCCGTGCACTTGCCTCCAAGAATAGGGTCAATATACTCAGTCATACTTCCAGACAGACCCAATTTAACTTCAATAACATTCCAATCAACCGTACCATATGGTCCAGCTTCGGCATAAGCCTGTAGAAAGATCAAGTTAAAACAAGTATTACGCAAGACAAACTAATACCGCTTATATAATAGAACAAAGACGTACATTCAACCAAACGACCACTATATATAATATAATAATTAGTGTGTAGCTCGGGCGACTCCCCGAGTTTTTACTTTGAATAATACCTCTATGTTTTGAGTTTATATTTATTTCAGATTAGTTTGTTATGTATATTTGTGTTCCAAGTTATATATATTTATGTGGAGTAAAAAACATATCTAATATGTCTAATTTACAACATATTGGTCGCATGTTCGAATCTTACTACACAAAGTTTTGTAGTATTCCTTGTTAACCATATGACATTATATTACATGTTTCTAGTAAATGGGGGTGTTTCACTTGGCAACATATACTTTATTAGGAATACCTTTTAATATATTAGTATAGATTGACGAGAGAAAATGAAACTTTACCTTTTGAGCAGCGTAATCAAAAGCCACAACCCACTTACGATCAGTGGAGTCAGTACCAGTAGCGTAGACAAGGCCAAACTTAGTATTAGTGCCAATCGGTTGAGGAAAGAAGTAATAATGCCAGGAGGGAAGATCAGGAAGAGGGATAAGTTGTTGACCGAGCCAAACACATGTATCAGCGACTTGCAGTAAGTCGTTGGTGCGGTTGATAACATAGGTTAACAATATATCTTCCGAATCTAGCTGAACATCGTTACTCTCGGCCTTCGCCTTGGCTTATAAATCAATTTTCAGCTTCTCAAAATTAGCTTCTCGGTCCTCCAAAGGAACAACTTCTACTTTGATCTCTGCCATCTTTCGGTCTTTCCTTTTGCTTAATTATCTTGTCAGTTGTTGAAACAATCAATCATAAGACTACAACAGTTTGTAGCAATTAGCAAAGTTATTATAAATGTGCTTAATCGCTTTCTAACACACAAGAAAACAAAGTTATTATAGATATAAAAAAAAGGTTAGGGAAGAACAAGAGCTAGCAGCCAGCGTACCTTAACTTGTGAGTTTTGATTGCTCTGCGTTGGAGATTGGAGCATAACAATTGGGTATATATAGGCAGGACACGAGAGTTACGTTATTATTGTGCCCGGATTATTAAATACATGAGCCATTAATCTTTAAATTAAAGAAGGAAAGCTATTGGTAGATTTATCTTCCATATTTTATTTGAATGTATGTGTCTTTTTAGAAAATAGAATAATGTAGGAAAGAGTGTATGTTGAAAGAACATGAATTTGTCATAAACAACCTTTTAAATACAAGTTTTTGCGAGAAACAACCTTTTAAAAAATATGGCAAAGAAGACATTAAAGGTAAATTTTTTTGCAAGGAACAACCTTGACCCATTTTCCGGGCATTGACCAAGTATTTTGTAGTATTGACTCACTAAAACCAAACATGGCAAGACATGTAACCCACATTCTTATGTTTCAACCCCAATTCCCTTCATATACTGATGATGTCAACGCCGGAAAATACTTGGTCAATGTCGAAAAATAGAGAAAACAGGGTTGAAATATAACAGATGTAGTTCACGTGCCCTCCACATGTTAGGTTTTAACGAGCCAACACTAGAAAATGCTTGGTCAATGTCGGTAAATGGGTCGAGGTTATTCCTCGCAAATTATTTTCTTCTTAAGGTCTTCTTTTGCTAGATTTTTTTAAAAGTTGTTTCTCACAAAAACTTGTATTCGAAAGGTTGTTCTGACAAATTTTCCTTGAAAGAATCTAATATATTTAGCTAGTAGAAACTTAGAATATCGCCCAAATATCTTAGTTGGTACTTAGACATTGGGAAATGCCTATAAATTTGTGGTGGACATAATATTACTTAAGTATATTTATACTTATATAGTTATATCGTTGTGATTTTTATGATACTATTGATATATTTAGTTTTAGTCATGCTAATATTATTAATATATAGGTAAAATATATATAGTCGCAGTTAAATTTAATACATTTATATCAAAATATTTTTCTTAAAGTAATCATCATTTTATAAATTATAATTCTATGAAATTCAAATATTAATGCTGATGATTATGCATTGACAAACGTGCAAAATTGAAATGATATACGTAAAAAGAAAAAACACAATATTATTCTTATTAACATGTTAAGAACAATGCAAACGTATACTATTTCCTAATCTCTCTAATAGATCCCCTCCACAGCACTATGATATACCTATTACTTAAATAGAAAAAGTGAAATACATTGCCCTTGTTTGGTAGAAAAAAATTGAGTATAATTATACATATTAGAGGTCGTTTTAATCCCAATTATAAAATTGACTAGTCAAATCCTGAATTATGGGTGTTTTGTAAACTGATGATTAGGAGAGCTGTTTGAAGTTTGGGCCTAAGCCTATAATTCTGGAAAAGCTGGTGAGAGGAGGTATTTGATGAGAGAGGTTTGGGGCTTTGGGCATATTGAGGTGAAAAATGCCAATTATGCTAAAAAGCTAATATAATCAGCCAGTCAACCCAGCTAATAACGCAATAAGCTATTTGTTATCCGCTAGTATAATCAACTAATAGTTAATGACTACTCCTTCCATCCCAAAATATAGTTCTTGGTTAATTTTTCATGGTCAAACTTTAAAACCTTTGACCAAATATTCTCATATATATATGTATATATAAATTATTCATGTGGGATCTTGTTAGATACGTCTCAATGTGTAGTTTTATAATATCAACTTTTTATAATTTTTATTAATACGTAACTAAATATATTAATGGTGAGTGATACGTATTGGAGATCGTACAGAAAGAAACAAGAACCATATTTTGGAAGGGAGAGAGTATATGTTAATTGCCATACGCGATCATTATCAGAAAAATAATTATCGTGGGGAAATAAATTAATCTACTTAACTTAGCTTGATTGTTCCTTAGTTTTTTTTTGATGTTAGAGAGAGACTAGTGCAGTTATAGACGAGATTAAATTCAAGTCCTAATTATATACTATCTCCACAAAATTGGACTAAAAGAACATGCTCACTGTGCACCCCGATGCACCATGCTCACTGTGCACCCTAAATAACATATTATTCTTTTAAAAAGAACATGAACTTATTGAAGTAATTTTTTATGGTAAAAAGAACACGTTCATAATAAAATAACATGTAGAATCTCCATTCATAAAAGAACACGGGTCATAGTGAAAAGAACATATGATAAAAGAATGCACAATTTAAATTAAAAGAATATACTGATTTCGAATTGTAAATATTTTCTTATTAAACAAATTGAAGCTCTTTTTCATATTGAGTTATGTTCTTTTAAATATTGAGTTATGTTCTTTTGTATATAAACCGAAAGAATATATTTTTGAAATTAGAAGAACATACCTTTTAAACTAAAAAGAACATACCTTTTGAATTAAACAAATATACCTTATAACTTAAAGTAGCGTATAGTTTTAAAAAGTACTTCTCTTCGTAAGAATATACTCCAAAAAAAATCATGTAACCTGTTTAGCACTAGCGTTTTAGGTCGCGGGTAGAGGTTGAATATGGTTAAACCGCTTCTTGAAAATTGTGTGAATGTTTGGTAAGGTAGCGGCTGTGGTAGCGGATAGAGGTTGATTAGCTTTTGTAGAATGTTACATTATGTAACATTTCATCCATCTAAGTAGCGGTGCAAATACAATCTTCTCGCCTATTTCATGAGGGTTGGTAGTTGTTGCTTTTCTTTTTCTTTTTTTTAAATAAAAAATCCTTTTAAGTCCTAGCTTTTCACTTGGTGTATAATCTTCTACTCCAATCTTCTACTTAGTTGTAAGCTCCTGTATAATATTTGTAATATATATAACCATCAATACTAAAGTCTTATAAATAAATAAATAATTCTATCATTACTTAAGAGTTATTTACTTCTTTTTCATCACGTGGTGCTTTTTAAGATGCGAAATATACACTCTAAGGTCTTACAATAAAAATTAAAATACTTCTAAAATGACAAAATCACGCGTTGATACGTGTTTATATTATTTAGTTATATTCTAATATTTTCACTCTATGAAGTCCTAAGGGTCGCATACATTATTTTTCTTATAAAAAATAAGACACGACATTTAAATAAATATAGATTTTAACCATTAAATAATTAATTATATTTCCGTAGTTAATTTAATCACTAAATAAATGTTCTATGTTGTATTTAACAGTTCCAACAGCTACTATTACCAAACACTTTTACTTTAAATTACTACTTTGATAGCTAACCTCTAACAGCTATTAGCTGGCAGCTAACATCTACTCAAATCGCTAACAGCTACAACAACAACAACAACAACTAACAGCTACGCTAGTTTTGCCAAACATCTGTAGAAAACAAATAGATTATCTCATTGAATAAACAATAACCAAAATAATAGATAATAATATCTTTTTAGTTGAAGGCAATCCACGCAAGGTAGAGATATTGCAGGGATACTGGGTAGTTTCATAATGCCACAATTTGTGGAACAAACTTGGCTGTAATCGTTTTTTTTTGTAAAAAATTAAATATAAGATTACAATTTTTACAAAGAATTAAAACGGTGTCGTGGTAACAGGTGCACATAGATGATAGATCTTCATGCACTTGGGTGCATCCACAAAAATGCGTAAAACAGATGGCTTCTTGCTCTTGCGTGCTCTGTAATTTGGTAGCATGAATTTCATTTGTGATTCATTAGTGGATAAGTGATCATGTGAATTCAAGGGATCATGAATTATTCATGATTCTATTATAAACATTACAGCTAGCTTGTTCTCCAACCTTAATTACATTATGAGTTGACGTTATTTCTAAAATGGCACCACAAACTGATTTTTTGAATAATTAATTATGGCCGGCTCCGATAAATTTATACTATTTAACATATAAAAAATGTCCACAATCCATGTAATCAATTGAATCACGTGAAAATTGAAAGTGATTTGCATCATCCGAATTAAGTATGAATGTCCACCAGGGTGACGACATTACCGGGAGAGCACCATAATCCAAATTATTTATACTGGTTATCGACCTTGAAGAGTTTTAGTCTTCGGTTTATACAAAACACTGATCAGTTTTCACGTGGTTCGGTTATATCGATAGATTATTATGTGTATGGACAAATTTTATTAGGGGATGGGAGTATTATAATAAGTATTATGAGAGCATAACAGGTCGTGTGGTGCATGGACCATTTTAAAAATAACGTCCGATACATAATAATATAATTAAAGCAGCAGTACAACTAAAGTTGGGTGTTTATTACAGTTTGTAGAATCTTGATCCCCTAATTGCTCATATCAATTAAAGAAAATCAAGATTCAAGGCGGTGAATAGTTTTTTAAGGTAATAACTAATAACCCTAAGTAGTGGAGCATCAAACAAAAACTAAAATGCGTGGATATAAGAACCAACACACTTCACGGAAATAAGTTCAGATTAGAATGAAAATATCAGATTATACAGCTATGCCACAACACTTCTCTTCAATTCAAAAGAACAAAAAAACACGAATTCTTCATAACGACAATAATTGAGAGCAATTTCATAAACAATTATTAATGAAATGAATTAAAAAGGGTTTGAATTCTTCCTAATTTTTTTAGGTCAACATAATTTGCATTACTTAAAAAAAGGAATTACAAACTAAAAAAACATCATTTGAACGATAGATGGAAAAAAAACACACTATAATGAGATTTACTAGCTCTTACAAACCCTAGAAAGTAAAACCATCTTGTTACCTTACCATTCTGAAATTCGACGCAGAGGAGAGTATGCAAATCACATAGGAAGCTTCCCTGAGGCGAATCTTGTTGGAGTTGACCCTTTGTGTCTTGTAGAGAAATAACTATTGTCGTGTGATGAAAACTGTCGAAATTTTAAACTAAAACGATCTTCAATTATGGATTGTGAAATTTGTCCTTTTGTAGAACCAAAGCTTCACAAGAGGATAAATCTCAAGGCCTTTGAAACGAGATGTCTTCCTGGTATTCTAGAGATTGAATTGCCGAGGAAGTCACTATCTTTTGTGACTTCGTACCCTGCACATAGGGTATCAGGAGTTTTCCTCAAAAGGCAAAAACTCAAACTTTGTGGAGGTCGACACTTCCCCGAAATTCAATTGGAGAGCCTCATACGAGATGTATTTTTAAATTGTGATTATGTGAGCATAATTCTGGGGAATTCCCCTTTTTTGGTGCTAACAGTTTTGTACATTTTTTTGGTGATAACATTTTTGTACATTTATAAGTGTGATTATGCGAGCATAATTGTAGGAATTCCCTTTTTTGCTTATAGAGTTGGTCAAGACTGCTAGATTTAGCAGTAAACCAGATATCATACTTGAAAGTTAAACAGCATAACAATATATGATCAAGGACAGCCTGATATTTTTATTAAGATGGTAACACTAACTAGTAACTACTTTCTTTGAAGTTTTTCTTGTCCTATTGGAATCTCACTCCATAAAGCTCTGCAATATATCAGTCACATAATAATTTCACCAATTTGCAAAACAAAGCTCAATGATTATGCTGACACGAATGATTTTACATTTTACTACGTACAGTTGGTTCCTACAAGAAGCTGCTCATAGTGCGTTTGATCGGATTGTATATGATCTTTGGATATTCGAAAATTTCGGATCAGGAGACTCTCAATCCGTATTCGATCCAAAAAACCCGGATATCCGATTTTCGGATCGGATTAGTCGGGTATCCGGCGATGAAAAAATTAACTTTTCAAATAAAAGTTTTAAAAATAGTTTCGGATAGAATCATATTACCAGATAATTTTGGATATTTGACCGAAAATGAATTCCATGATTCAGATATTTTCGAAAATCCGAAATTGGTATATTCCGATCCATATCCAATATGAAAATCTCCGGATATCCGAATACTAAAAAATGGATCGGAACAACCAGATCATGGGTACGGGTCAATCTGATCGGTTATATATGCACACCCCTAAATTGCTCTATGCTTGAAGTAGTTCTTTGTCATATTCAATGCGTTTCTTTGTGCTTCCAAAGTTCTTTTGGCCGAGAAGAAGAAGCTTGTGACATATTGATAAAACATACTAGCGTAGGCTTCACAAAAACTCTTTGGATTACTGGACATTTATTCCTCATCGTCATATCTTATCCAAACAAAGTGTAAGATCAGAGGGAAACTTTCAACAATTTCTTCTTCACTGACATCATCTCTCAAGTCCTCTAGCCCGAGCCAATTCCTCCCATTCCTTGTCAATACAAGAGTATGTTTTTACTTTCGTTTCCCATCTGTTAATTTAGGGGGCGTTTGGTTGGGGGTATTGTGGAAAGGGTAAGGAATCAGGGGACCTGATTCTCTTACTTGTTGTTTGTTTGCTCAAATCAATGAAACCCTTTACCCTCTCCTTACTCCCAAAGTCCTCTACTTTCATTCCCCCACCCCCCCAAGGGTTTCACTTACCCTTTCTTTGACTCATTATTGACCATCTCTTTGACCACCCAACCACCACTTGAACCAACCACTCAACCACACCACCACCTGCGCACCCTACCACCCCAACTCGACACCTCCACCCCAACACACCCTACCACCGCAAACCAGCTGCCGAGTTACATCTGACCACCCAACCACCACCTAAACCGCCACTCACCCACAAGGCACAAAAAATTGGAAGAACAACGCAGCAACGACGGGGAGAAGGCGTCAACGTAGAGAAAGGGAGAGGAGAAATCGACGGCGTAGAGAAGGGGAGGGGAGAAAGCGACCGCGCGGCGCAGGGTAGAGGGAGAAATTGACAGCGTAGAGAAGGGGAGGGGAGAAAGCGACCACGCGGCGCGCGGGGAGAGGGAGAAAACGACGGCGTAGAGAAGGGGAGGGGAGAAAGCGACAGGTGCGGCGCAGGGAGGGGGGTGGACACGACGGTGTAGGGGAGGGGGTGAACACGACAGCGCGGCGCAGGGGAGGGGAGGAGGTGAACGCGACGGCTCAGGGGAGGGAGGGGAAACACACGACGGCGGGAAGGGGAGGGGTGATGAGGTGGCGTTACTGGGGTGGGGAGGCGGTGGGGGAACAACAAAAGAGGGAGGAGTGGTGGTGCTATGGTGCGAGAAGGGTAAGAGGAGGAAGAAAGAGGATTGACATTATACCAACCAAACACCACTCTAAATCTAAGGGTTTTGCTTTCCTTTCCCCCTCTACCCCTTTCTTGATTCCATTCCCTTACCCTCATGGCAACCAAACGGCCCCTTAAGCCTTTTAATGAAGAGACAAATATGTGTAGGGCCCATGAGTTCAGCTACAGCTCCACCATTAGTATAATATTGTCCGCTTTGGGCCAAACCTTCACGGATTTGTTTTTTGGTTCTTTCCGAAAAGGCCTCATACTAATGTAGTTGGTGAACTCTTAGAAACTAGGTAACTCCATCTTATCTCTATGATGTGGGACTTGGGACTGTATACCCAACAATATGCCATTGGAATATGGACGAGTGGAGCTGTGCCATGGCTGTATTACTATGAAGAAGCTGTTGACATTATTCCTTCAAAGTGAAATTGGCAGATAGCATGCATTTCGTTTTGTTAGTTGCTAGAATTTAGGGTTTGTTGTTAGTCATTAAATTACTTGGTCAAATTACCATGTGTTTCCTATTTCTTATATTATAGTTAGTGGTATGTTTTTTGGAGTATTAGTGGACCATTATCTCCACTTTATTTGCTTAGTTACTAGTTTCTAGGAAGAGTTCCATTGAGTTGAAGTTTTGGTAGCCTATATAATAGGCAAGCTAACGAAGTGTTTGTAGTCAGTAAGTAAGAAGAATAAGAATGCATCAGTTTGTTTTAGTTTCTTCCGCTGCTATATGTTCACATTTTCTTATTTTTTGTCTTTGATAATTTTAACCAACATGGTATCAGAGCACCGGGTTCGATCCACAAAATAAACAAATAAAAAAAGGACGAGAGAGTTTGAGTGAAAGAAACAAACGTAGTACTGTTTCTTTGTTTTGAGAGCAATTTTTTTTTGAGTAAGAGTTTTTTGTGTGAGTCCATGGCAAACAATGTTGGTAATGTGTCTCAACCCTTAATCCCAATTTTTATGGGGGAAAATTATCATTTATGGCGTCTTAAGATGAAGACTTTGTTCAAGTCTCAAGAGTTGTGGGAGATGGTGGAGCAAGGGTATGAAGAACCCAAGGAGGCTCCGACTGAACCTGATCAAAAGTTGCTGGAAAATCACAAGAAATATGTGAAGGCTTTATTGTTTATCCAATCGGCACATTGGATGATGAGATTTTCCCCATAATTTCCGATGCATCAACCTCCAAGCAAGCATGGGAGATCATCAAACAAGAGTATTTTGGGGATAAGAAGGTAATTGCTGTAAAATTACAAACTCTTCGTACTCAATTTGAGACTTTATCGATGACAAAGAAAGAATCAATTCAAGATTGTTCGTCTAAAGTGTCTTCAATTATTAATCAAATGAAAATATATGGTGATAATATCTCAAATGAGAAGATTGTGGGTAAGGTGTTAAGGAGTCTAAATATTGAGTATAAGCATATTGTAACTGCAATTTTGGAGTCTAAAGACCTATCAACTTACTCATTTGATGAGTTGATGAGTTCTTTGATAGCTCATGAGGAGAGAATGGACAAAACTATGGATGAAAATGTCGAGGACAAAGCCTTCCAAGTTAAGGGGAAAATGTCAAATGAATGGCATTATGAAGATGGTCGTGGTCGTGGTCGGGGTCATGGTATGGGTAGTCGAGGTCGAGGTCGCGAAGAAAGTGGAGGGCGTGGTCAATTTGCAGGACAACGTCAATCTATGAGTAGCATCCAATGCTACTACTGCAAAAGGTCACTAGTATGGAATTGGCTTTCAGCAACGCATCAAAATAGCCTACTACAACGCTATAAAGCGTCGCAAGCACTTTTACAAACGCACTAAGAAGTGCTCCGCTTGCCTGTGTCGCTGCACCCTGTAGCTACGCTTTATTTCTGCGTCGGTATAGCCTGGATAAATGCGCCGCTAGTTCGGAACGCTTTCAAGCACGCTGCTGGGACACTTTATTAGCGTTGTAATAAGGTAGCTACGCTCCTAAAGCGTTGAACAAGATCTGATACAACTTACTATTTCCTATAGCTATAGAGACCCACTAAAAGCGTCGTATAATCCTTTCCACACTTTTAAAGTGCCGCTAGAGTTAATTTATGATCTCAATGCTAAAATTACAAATTGGTTTAACATTTGCAAGTGAACCAAAATATATTATATTGATTAATGAAAAAATTAAATCGTGTAATACTCCGTATAAGCAATCTTCAAACTAAAAATAACCAAAAAGTCTAACTCATTTAGACAAACTCAAGGTACAACCTAATGTATGTAGAACAACAAATGTTAAAATTTATAATCCAACTAAATAATAACAAAACTTAATATATCTTCATTCTTGTGCCCAAACAGAAGTTCCAATGTCCTCAAATCTTCAACATTCACTTTTTCGTTTTGGTGCATCCAAAATTAATCTGAGGGGCAAAAAAAATGTCAACAAAAGTAATTAAAAAAAGGCCACAAACATGCAACATACTAGTTTAACAAACAATAAATAAGATCTACTAGGAATGTTACCTTTCGACAAAAATCCACTAGCTAATTAGATAATTAATGAGAGTTGTCATTTCCAGAAGATGAAGCGTTATTAGCAGCCTACATCCAACAAGCATAAAACTAACAATTATCATATCCCCGTAAAAGTGCATATTTTGCAGAAATTTCAACAGCATCTCCCCATAAAAGTGGTTAATCCAAACAACTCAAAGTTGTTTTCCAAACCCGTGCACTAAGAATATCAATCCCAGCATTGACATAAACATAATTTCAACTCAATTACACACATTTACACAACAAACAATGATTTAATATCCCAATTTCACCATAGGAGTACCATCATTCTTTAACAATGTAAATGACTTCAATTGTACCTCTATACAATCCTACATTGGTAATTGCATTAGAAAAAGAAGGTTTGATCGTACCTTATCAACAGTAGGGATGTCAAAATCTTCTTCTTGGTTTGAATCAGTACCATCTGAACCAGATTCAGTTAAGTCATCACTTAAGTCATCAAATTTAGAATCATCAAAGTCTGAACCTAAATGCTCTTGGAGCTTCCTTTTCAGCTTCAATATTGTTGCCCCCTGATTTTTAACACACCTCCTTAGTCCGCGTAGATAATACAATATTGCTCCTTCATCTTTGGAGGACATCCTTAGGCCTTTACAATAGGAAGGAACAGAAGGTTCTACAAAATTTGATGGCTTAACACCTAACAATCCTAAACCACGAACGCGACCATATTTATCCTTGCCCAATACCTTTGAAACAGGATCATTATCTAAGTTAACTGATTGGTCCCCTTGTTCAGCAACAATGTTCTTAATTTGATTCTACAAATCAAATATACAACAAACTTAATGAATAAAAATAACTCGTCAACATAAGATTATTTGATATTAATATGCAAATTATAAGTCACATGTAAGATCATAGACACGCACCGTAATTTCTGCTTCATTTTCATGTTGGTGACACTCTAAATAAAGTTCAGTTCTTGTTGGACTCCTATTCAGCCTTTGTTTCTTTAAATATATCAAATTAGGATAAGATGTTAGAATATGGTAGAAATGGAAGAATAAATATGTACACAAATAAAAAAAAACCAAAACTTTACTAATTCTTCACGAACACGAGCATGACTCTTTGTACCAGTTGTAGGGATTGGCTTTGCTTTAGCCTTTGCAAGTGATTCTTTTCCCCGTTTGCTTCTCTTCTGTAAAAATTGAAGCATCAGCATGCATAAGAATGTACATGTCATGGTTCACAATTCACAAAATCATATTCAACACCTTTAAATAAATGAACACAAATAAACGCACTCCGTCCCTCATCGGATCTCCGGTAAATTAACAAGGCTAATCCACTGATTATTATCTACATGTGTTGGACACCGATTATGCAAAATGGTAATGTCTTCATCGTCATTATAATATTTTCCTTTCAAGTAACACTTGTAATCCTTCCATTTAAATCCAACTGATTTCAATATCCAATACTCACTAGCTTTTGGATAAAGAAATCTTGCCTGAAAAATACACGAGTAAAAAGAATAGTAGTATATAAGGGAGTTTGAAACAATAATTAATGTCCAATCTTTCAAAAAGTAAAAATATAAAATTGAGATTGTAATTTTTATTACCTCAACTTCCTTCAATAGCATCTTTTCATTGTTCTTATTGCAGCCTTTTTTCAGATGATCCCATCTTGTATAGCTTAGAGAGCAAAGATCCCCATTTTTTGCAATTGTCCCTAAAAAAGCACCAAGTACTCCCCTTCTTCTCCTACAGGTTGCATCTCCTTATTGACATCAACAACAATTTGATGGCCTTTAGGTAGATTCCATACATCTGCTAACATAGTTTTTCCACGCCTTCTATTTGGAAGCTTTGTTTGGGTTGCCAGATGAACAACTAAATGCGCCATCACAGTAAAGAAACTAGGTGGAAATATCATCTCGAGGTGGCACATGATGACATGTATTTGTTTCTCAAGTTGTTTAAGGTCATCCACACGTACATTCTTACTACATCTCTAAAATAGCCACATAAATCAGATAAAACTCCTACTACATCCTTTGAGAGAAGCCCTCGTAATGCAATAGGAAGGATTTATTGCATTAAAATATGACAGTCATGGCTTTTTAGCCCAATCAACTTGGCTTGTTGAAGATTTACACATCGAGAAATGTTTCCAGCATAACCATTTGGAACTTTAATTCCATGAAGTGTTCTATAGAAAACTTGCTTTTCATTTCTAGACATTGTGTATGCAGCAGGTGGCAAATACCACTTATTTGAATTTTTCTTCTCTGGGTGAAGTTCCTTCCGTATTCCTAATTCTTTCAAATCAAGGCGAGCTTTCAGATTATCTTTAGACTTTCCTTCTACGTTCAACAATGTATTAATCACATTATCACACACATTTTTTTCTATGTGCATAACATCTAAGTTGTGTCTAATTAAGTGAGACTCCCAGTAAGGCAATGACCACAAAGGACTCTTTTTCTTCCAAGTATTCGAACTAGAGAAGTCCGAAATCTCCTCTATTTAGTGCAACTCATCTGTCCCTGTTCGATCCATGGGTGCTGCTCTTAATTCTTCCTCTCCATTAAAAGCTTCCTTGTTCAGTCGAAATGCATGGTCGAAATCTAACCAACGACGATGAGCCCAAAAACAATACTTGTGACCATTTGTTAGCCACTTAGAAGCTGTGTCAATGTTGCAGCAAGGACACGCCTTTTCCCCATGTACACTCCAGCCAGAGAGCATTCAATAAGCTGGAAAGTCGCTGATTGTCCATAATAGCCCAGCACGCATATTGAAATTTTCATCCTTAGAAGCATCATAAGTCTCACTCCCAATATTCCAAAGCTCAAGCAACTCCTCAATAAGGGGCTGCATATATACATTAATTTTGTTTCCCAGACTAGTTGGATCGGGAATTAGTGTTGAAAGGATAAGAGATGACTTTTTTAAACATAACCATGGGGGCAGATTATACGGCACCAAAACTATAGGCCAATAACTATGAGTAGAGCTCATCATCCCAAAGGGATTGAAACCATCACTAGCAAGTCCAAGCCAAACATTGCGACTCTCTTTACCAAATTTAGGATACCTACTATCAAAGTTCTTCCAAGCTTCTGAATCAGCCGGATGCCCTAATACCTCTTTGTTCTCTTTACGTTCATCATCATGCCACCTCATCAAGGAGGCAGTGTGCTTCGACATAAACAATCTCTTAAGTCTAGGCTTTAAAGGAAAATAGCGTAATACTTTCGTGGGAGTTCCTTTTTTCTTCTTTCGTCCTGTTGAAGTAGTCTGCTCACTTACTCTTTTCCACCTAGAAGCACTACAAACTGAGCAATTATCATCATTAGCCTTATCTTCCAATAAAGCTGACAGTGATTTGGGCATGAATGTATTTTAACATAGCCAAGGCCTAACTTCTGAGTGACCTTTTTAGCCTCTGCAAATGACTTGGGTAAATTTGCACTATTAGGAATTGCAAGTTGACAAAATCCTAGTAGGTCATAAAATACTTATTAGTCCATTTGTTAGTACTCTTAATATGAAAAAGAAGTACTAAAAATGACAACTTGGTTAATTCACATCCGGGCCATAACTCTGTGTCAGCGTCATTGAGAAGCGTATAGAAGTCTTGGGCTTCTTTATTTTGGCCATGAGTGCTTTGGTCAACGTTCTCGCTTATGTTTGGATCATCACCTCTATGACCATATGCGTCATGCACCAATTGTCGCATATCTGTATACGGCAAAATCTCATCTTCTACCATAGGTTCGGAAGGACTTGAAATTGGAACTTGATCCACTTTTTCACCATGAAAAATCCAGATAGTGTAATTATGCATCATTCCAAAATGAAGCAAGTGGAAATTTACATCATCTGGACTCAAAAGCTTGTGATTAACGCACTTCATACAAGGACATCTAAGTTTACCATCACATGTTAAAGTCTTAATAGCATAACTCATAAACCCTTCAACTCCTAGTCGATATTGTGCTGCCTTTATTGGCCAAGTCAAATTTTCTTTAATTGGCCTCAAATCCATGATCAACTAAACTGGAAAAAAGGAAAAAGGCATTCACTATTTTAACACAAATATCATGATTAATATTGGGTTACATATAACATATACACGATAAATTATCTACTAAGAACTTACACACTAATAGATTTCAAGCAGGTTTGCAAATGAATGAAACTTCACTTAGACTAGGTCTGCCATAGTTCAAAAGCAGGCTGCCATAAATAAACTTGTGACTATTTTTTATCTGCCAAATAAAGTGAGAATAGGTCTATTAGTATGTAAGTTCTTAGTATAGGTCTGCCAATTCACTTTATTTTGGCCATAGAGAATAGGTCTGCCAATTCCCTTTCTTTGAGAATATCTACTTCCCCACATTGGAACAGAATTGAGGACTTTAGATAGAGAATTGGTTAGACAAGGCTTTGTATCATACAAAATGAGTTTCTCGAGAGGGAGATGCCAGCCATTTCTCCATTCCTTGCCCGGTTTAAATATGATAAGAATCTTTTTTTTTTCCATATTTACAAGAGAAAGTTATATATTACTCTCTTTGTAATTTTAGATAAGTATACTCCTTAAAAGCATATAACCTATATTAAGCTACCAAACATGCATGATTACTCCATATGCTTTATGATTTTGACAGTCCATTTCGTGCTTTAGAAGGCTAGAAGCACAGCACATGCATCTGATGTATTCTAAAATATCTCACTTCCTCAACCACATGATCTTTCTAAAGTTTGGTCAAAAGATTGCAATTTGCATGTAGAAAAAAATTGAATTACACATTACCAACTTTGGATAACACCAACTTCAAAACCAATATATACTGAAATTTTATTGCTCGTTAAATTTAATGAAGTAGTCAAGTAGATTGTTTTGGGACAAAGTAACTAGTTAATGTTTCCCTGCCCTTGGTTCTTATATGTTAACAAATATGTCTGCTCTGGCAATTTTGTTTGGCATGATGCAATTTTGTAAAAGTTACATCAAGCTTGACTGCTAATGTAAACAATCTTTTAGTATACTGTACATTCCTACGTTTTGCTAAGTTTTGCGGCTCTGAGCACCTGTATTTCTAATTTTGAAGTCAAATACTTGCAATTACATTGTATCCATATAGCAACCAATTATCTTCCCTGCCCCTGCCCCTGGTTCTTATATGATATTAAAATCAAGCACAATTATCTTCAACCTTCTTATTAGTTTAGTTCCAAATAACAACCAATCAAACAATGATCCAATCAAAGTTTGAATTTCCTAATAAACTTTTGATAATACAAACCAATCAAAGTTTGAATTTCCGAATTAAAGACGAATTTTTTTGCAGCAATAATTCGAATTGACTGAAAGTCACATAGAAAGAAATACCAGCAAGATTCATCTATAATTCGAATTCAATGAAATTCGTACCAGCAACATTAATCCATAAATCGAATTGCAATTGAGTAAAATTCTTTGATAAAAAGAATACCTACTTGTTGAGAGAAATACGGGATTGGAGTCTTGCCTTATAGCAGCGAAAATTCAAGGAAACTGGATCTTGCTGAAAGGAATTGGAGTCGTTCAAATTTCGAAGCGTGAAACTTGATCTTGTTCGAGTGAATTTCCAGAGAATTTGGAGTTGCTGAACGGGAAGGAGTTGGAGGTTAGTGTGCCGTGTGCGTGATAGAGTGAATTAGGGCTTTGTTTTTTCTTCGTAGTTTAGCCTTACCTGCTTTAGTGGTGGGAGTTTTGAATTTTTTTTATTTTATGCGCGGCTTTTTTGTTCACAAAAAATTGGAAACTGGCAACGCTTTGTTAAAAGTGCTCCAATTTGTTCCATCAATTCTTGGAGTCAACACTGTTTTTTAACAAGTGTTGCTATTTAAGTGCTCCTAAAGGCTATTTTTCTAGTAGTGGGTATGGGTACAAAGAAGATAGGTGTTGGGATAAGCAAAGGGATGAGCAAGGTGAACAAACCAATTTTGCTCAAAATGTTGTAGATGAAGATAACAAACTCTTCTAAAGTTTGTGTGTTTGTGTGTGTGGGGTCGTTGCAGCATTATGTGTGTGTTGTGAGTCCATTCATGTAAATTGGACAGTTCATAGAGCAAGTAAGAGTTTAAAATTAATCAAGTTTGAAGGATTGGGGAGTGTTGACATTATTTCTTCAAAGTGAAGTCAGCAGATATCATGCATTTCGTTTTGTTAGTTGCTAGAATTTAAAGTCAGTTGTTAGTCATTAAATTACTTGGTCAAATTACCATGTGTTTCCTATTTCGTATATTATAGTTAGTGGTATGTTTTGTGGAGTATTAGTGGACCATTATGTTCACTTTATTTGCTTAGTTACTAGTTTCTAGGAAGAGTTCCGTTGAGTTGAAGTTTTGGTAGCCTATATAATAGGCAAGCTAACTAAGTGTTTGTAGTCAGTAAGTAAGAAGAATAAGAATGCATCAGTTTGTTTTAGTTTCTTCCGCTGCTATATGTTCACATTTTCTTCTTTTTTGTCTTTGATAATTTTAACCAACAGAAGCCATCTTTAGATATTTTAGCCGACATATCTTTCCAAAGGATCTTACAATGCCTTGCCATGAATGTCGTGATGTCTGGAGGGCGAGCGCCTACTTCGGCCACACCCTTGCATGTTGCGTATCCTTTTTCATTGCACACTGTTGCTCGTCAGTGTCTTCCTTTGCTTTCTTCTATTAGTTCACGCTTCATCAAACCCAATAACTATATCCTTGAATCAGTACGCGCATACTCATAAAATCAAGATTGGTCATGATGATCTCTACTTGAATGATATAAGTCATATACAATATGTTAATTATATAACTATATATAAGCTTAGCTTATTACGTCGTATTCGTTATTGCCCTTTCTCTGTTTTTTTGATTCGGTGAACACTCGTGAAATTATATGCATTTGGTGATATTAAATCTCTTGGACTTGGTGGCATTACCACTCGTTTGTGAATTTTGATTAGGACCCAGTTAGAAAATCAATTATGGCATTATCACTTCCTAATATGTCTCTGTTTGCTAATCTTGCAAAAATGAGAATTGTTTCTTGAAATTCATGTTTTTTTTGACGGGTACTTGAAAATAATTTAGCTCTCTGCTCTAATAAATTTTTATGGGAATAAGTCAAAAAAATTGCTTTCTTTTTTCACGACGTATATTTCGAGTAACGATGTATGTCCTGTTTCGCAAGACGAATTTTAGCGGCTTGTTAGTGTCGAATTGAACTATCATACATTTTATTAACAGAATATGGTAGCTTGGGTATAGTAATCCACGTGTTACAAAGATAGACAACGGAAAGAGAAAAAGAATAAAAGAGAGTAGAATTGGGATAAAGAAATGGAGGAGAAAAGGAAGAGAGTCAACTAATGTTATCGGGGTTGGAATCCTACTTTAGATCGCAGTGGTCGGTAATTGAATCGACATGATCGGATCGTAGGATCGTATGATCATTCTAAAAAGGTCCAAATAATGATAATTATGCTGCAACATTGTAAAAGACTAATGTTAAATTTACATCAATTGATAATGAGGTTTTTCATCTGCAAATGGTGATAATAATTCAATAGTACTCTAATATTAAAGTAACATGCAACCAATATCTAATAGGAGAAAGATAATATGAGAAACTACGTTATGAAACTTTTATGATAGGATCTGAATGTAGAATAATGGGATCGTAGAATCGTATTTAGATCCAACTATGTACTTTCGTAGTTGGGCAGATCGAAATATCTTATAATTTAAGATTCTACATAGGCTGGATCGGGATCGATGAGTTCCTTCCAAATTGTAGAATAGTAAGGTCCAAATTGGGATTACAATAATAATGGAGTCAACGACTGAAGCATAAATTCATGTGCGGATACAGGCCAAAAGTTTCATTTATAATGACAATAGACCATTTGGATGACATACAAATGAACAATACCATAGATTTTATTTATTGAAAAAAACAGACTTGCAATACAAATTAAACATCTTCTAATATGGTAGTGATTATTATTCAGCCGGACATCCCAAACTAATTGTCGAAAATTGCATATGCTGATAGACCGTCAATTATAGCTGTGCTCTTGGCTCCAACAATAGGGTCACTTATGCTTCCAGACATACCCAACTTAACTTCAATAACATTCCAATCAACGGGACCAATAGGTCCAGCTTCGGCATAAGCCTGCAGCAAGACCATATTAAGAAAACAAATTCTGCGCAAGATAAACTAGTACATACCGCGCATATAATGATAATATATAATGATTGACGAGAGAGAAGTTGAAGTTTACCTTTTGAGTAGCATAATCAAAAGCCGCAACCCACTTTTGGGCAGTGGAATCAGTACCATTAGCATAGACAAAGCCAAATTTGACATTAGTACCAATCTGTCTAGTAATGGCGTAATGCCAGGAGGGAATATCAGGAAGAAAGGTTAGCTGATGACCGTCCCAAAAATGTACATCAATGACTTGAAGGAAGTCGCTGGTGCGGTTGATCACATAGGTTGACAATATAATTTGCGCTTGGGCTTTTAAATCAATTTTCAGCTTCTCAATATCAGCTACTTTGTTTTCCAAAGGTACCACTTCTGCTTTGATCTCTGCCATCTTTCCTTTTGATGCTTACCTTCTCAGTTGTCTGCTGTCAAAACAAAAATTCATAATAAGACTACAACACTACTTATAATAACAAAGTTATTCTAGATATAATAAATATGTAAGTTAGGGGAAAACATGAGCTTGCGCTAGCATACCTTTATTATTATTACTTGTGAGTTTTGTTTGCTCTGCGTTGAGGATTGGAGCTCAACAATTGCGTATTTATAGGCAGAATGAAAGTTGCATTATCATTGTGATCGGATTAAAAAACGAGCCATTGATGAAGGAAACTGATTGGCAGATTCATTTATGTGTCCATTTAAAAAGAATAGAATAATGGAAGGGAGTGTGTGCTGAAAAGATCTAATTTATTGAGATTTTAAAAACTCGAAATATAGAACATACAACTTATTCACAATGTGTTGAATGTACCAGATTTACAATGATCTATTGTGAACCCAAATTGATTATATCACAAAAAAACGGACTATATAAGAAAAGACCTAGTATATTATACAAAACTGATTATACTATAGAAAAACATACTATACAAAAGGCCATTATATCAGACAAAAACTATTTACATCAAATATAACATGACTATAATAATAAAAAATAAACTGACTACATCATACGATACTCGGTGCAAATATAAATTCTTGTGAACCGGGTCCATTCAAGTTTTTTAGTTGGTTCTAAAACATTGGGAGGGGATGCTGATAAATTTGTGGTCATACATAATACATAGTATCATCGTTATACTGTCGATATATATATTCGTCTCAAATAAATATATATTATTAATACATAGGTAAATCGGTTTTTTCACCATATACCCCTGACAAATTGAAAAATTCACCATATACCCCTGAGTTTTTAAAAATGTGCACCAACTACCCTTTTTCCTAACGGACGTTAAGTTGCCGTTTGCATTATTTACAATTTTGCCATTATTAACCTAATTAACCCTCCCTCCACCCTAACCTCCTAACCCTAATGCCCTAATTAACCTAACCTCCTAACCCTAATGCCCTTAACCCTAACTAATTAACCTTAATAAATGAAACTCTATATCTCACAGCCAAAACGACTTTTTTTGAAAAAACGGACGCCACCGACGACCCTTTAAGGGCACGAATTTCGAGAAGCCCATCAAAACGAGTACCAATATGACGGTATTCTGGGCACGCTTCCCGAGGCGATCTTAAACGACCGATTTCACCGGCAAAACAATTTTTTTTGAAAAAACGGACTCCGCCTATGACCATTCAATGGCACGAATCATTTTTTCGAAAAAAGTCGTTTTGGCGGCGAAATCAGCCGTTTAAGATCGCCTCGAAAAGCGTGCCCAGAATACCGTCGTATTGGTACTCGTTTTGATGGGCTTCTCGAAACTCATGTCCTTTAAGAGATGTCGGTGGCGTCCGTTTTTTCAAAAAAAAAGTCGTTTTGGCGGTGAGATATAGAGTTTCATTTATTAAGGTTAAGCTAGGGTTAAGGGCATTAGGGTTAGAGGGTTAGGTTAATTAGAGCATTAGGGTTAGGAGGTTAGGGTGGAGGGAGGGTTAATTAGGTTAATAATGGCAAAGTTGTAAATAATGCAAACACCGACTTAACGTCCGTTAGGAAAAAGGGTAGTTGGTGCACATTTTTAAAAACTCAGGGGTATATGGTGAATATTTGAAACATTGGGGGTATATGGTGAATTTTTCAATTTGTCAGGGGCATATGGTGAAAAAACCGTATATAAAATATAGTTTTGTGTGATTTGTATACAGCTATACAAAATATATCTTCTTAAATTGTAATTATGCCTTGATATATATGCAAACTTGAAACAATATAAGTAAAGACAAAACGAAGTAATATAGTCAATTATTAACATGTTAAAAAATATACGTAGAGAAAGTGAAACACATTGCCCTTGTTTCGTAGAAGAGGATGGAGTACATATTATTAGAGGTTTTAACCCATTTTACATAATTGAATAGTCAAATATATATTCTATTATAAATTTTTGGTAAATAGATCATTGGAAGAGCTATCTAGAGATTGGGCCTAATAAGCCTCTAATTTCAAAAGCTGAGTGGAGCTTTATGATGAGGAAGCTTTATGAAGTCGGGAGTAATACTTACTACTCCTTCTGTCATATAATAAAAATATCATAAGGAGTGACTAATTTATTCAATGAAACAATAAACTAAAATAAAACTGAAAATAAAAGAGGAAAAGGGGCTTATCATGGATGAAATCATCCATGGAAGCCCCTAACTGATGAAGAAGGGGTAAGGGAAGCTAGGGTTTGAGAGAGAAAGAGAGAGAGAGAGAGAGGGGGTGACCTTATTTTAGTAGCTTAGTATTATCATTCAGTTATTTATTTCATGTCATTTGAGTTCTTTTTATAAAAGAAACGGTGGTTTGTGTGTTGTTACACCATAAATTTTATATGGTGTAACAATAACACCCAAGAATTTGTGTAATAAAAATAGTTGGTCAAGGACTTTAAAGTTTGACTCCAAAAAAGGAAATAAAACTTACATTATGGACGAAGGGAATATAGTATAATAAAAATGTCCATATTCCATGAGAGTGAGGGATAGCTCAGTTAGTGAAAGCTTACCTCCCGGTTCCAGGAGATCTTGGGATCTATTCTCATTACTTGCTCTTGTACCTCTCTACACAAAAAAACAGTCCATAATCCATGTTATTAATTAAAGCACGTGATCATAATCAAAAGTGATTGGCATTACTCAAACTCGAAGTATGGATTATTTTGGATGGAACGATCGGGAAAGCACCACGATCTTTCCAAATCCAAATTGTTTGTACAGAATATCGACCTTGCATTAGAGAGTTAAATTCTCCGGTTTACACACATCACTAATCAGTTTTCACGTGGTTTATTTTATCTATATGGATTATTTTGGACGGAAGTCTGGGAGTATTATAGTAACTATTATGAGAGCTGGCCATGATTATTTGTACAAATAACAGGTTGTGATGTGGTGTACTAACCATTTAAAAAATAATCTCTGACACACAATAATTTAATCAAGGCATTGGGTGTTTATCACAATTTATAGAATCTTGATGACCTGATTTAATGCACATGATCACTTATAGATAATCGAAAAGATGAACATATTTTTAAGCTAATAGCCAAAGTAGTGGAGCATCAAACAAGAACTAATTAAAAAGCGTTGAAATAAGAACTAAGTACACTTCACGGAAGTAAGTTCAGATTGGAATGAAAATAATTAATAGTAGTATATTATACACTTAAAGCTCAACGTGTATTCTTCGTAACAGCAATAATTGAGAGCAATTTCGTGAACAATTCTAAATCACAAATTCTCGGGTGTAATTGTTTTACTGTAATTAGGGCTTGTTTGGTTGCAATGGAAATTATTCTCCCATAGAAATTTAGAAGTTGTAGGAATTTAATTTTCTTATGAAATTCCTAAGAATTAGTCTAAGTTGTTTGGCAGTTATAAGGGAAGTTTTATCATAGGAATTTATGTAGGAATTGTGAGTGACCAATGGGAGAGTAGGTAAATCAATTCCTACATTTTGTGCGAATTTCAAATTCCTATGAATTTCAACTTCCCCCATTTTTGGGGTTTAGTATCAGCCAAACAACAAACCATACTATAAATTCCAACGAATTTCCATTTTCCATAAAATATAAGGTCACCCATTTACATGTGTGATATTGTTAAATATGGGCCTGGGCCGCACCCATCAGAAGGAGAGAGACTCCACTTCACAACGCAAACGAGGTTCCACCTTAAAACCATATGGCAATAAGGGGAGTAACCCCTTTGTATTATAAAGTGAACCCATCTCTCTTCTTTTATCAATGTGGGACACTCACATGTGTGTTGTGCGCTATACATCATAGCTTCAACACTCCCCCTCACATGTGAGGTCCCTTTTTTCAATTGGCCCAGAGTAAACTAACGGTCCGAGCTGTGGGTCTGGCTCTGATACCATGTTAAATATGGGTCTGGGCCGCACCCATCATAAGGAAAGAGAGTCCACTTCACAATGCAAATGAGGTTCCACCTTAAAACC
Organism: Beta corolliflora; assembly: GCA_947648045.1. Classification (NCBI taxonomy): domain Eukaryota; kingdom Viridiplantae; phylum Streptophyta; class Magnoliopsida; order Caryophyllales; family Amaranthaceae; genus Beta; species Beta corolliflora. The sequence goes on from CANSZD010003689.1 coordinate 692,856, forward strand.
ATATGGCAATAAGGGGAGTAGCCCCTTTGTATTATAAAGTGAACCCATCTCTCTTCTTTTATCAATGTGCGACACTCACATGTGTGTTGTGCGCTATACATCATAGCTTCAACAGATATCATTTATCTCTCACTCTTCCCTTTCCTTTCCTCCATACCAAACCTGCGAATTTTCACTCTCTACCTCACTTGGTATCCAAACCGGAGTTTCCGCCGGAATTTCAGTTGCTAATAATCCATGGAAACAAAAAATTGCCAAAACCATTTAGGAGAGAAAATTTGAAGGAGTTGTCTGTACATTTACCGTTTGATTTTCTACTAGTGATCATGGGCATTTAGGGGATCAAGATTCTCTAAACTACTATAGAAACCCAACTTAATTGTAGTCCTGCTACTTCAGATACATTATGTGTCACTGAGTCGGACATTATTTTTAAAATGGTTCATGCAGCACGAGTCACAACTCACAACCTGAATTTGTATAATAAATCATGGCCGGCTATCATAACACTTAACATAATATTTTTTCAAGCATGTCCATCCATAATATAATACGCCATTACATAATATTTACAAATAATAGAACCACGTGAAAACTGAACAATAATTCGCAATAACCGAAGAGTTTGACTTTTCAAGGTCAATGAGTGGTAAATATAATTTATATTTTTTTAAAAAAATTGATAAGATAAATTACATTAATGCCCTCTTACAGGGCACCTAATACAACCTACCCCAAAGCCCCAACCCCCCTAATGAGAATCGAAACCACAACATGTGGGTGGAAGATGAAAGGGCTTACCACCCTTTCACTCCCTTATTCTCGGTAAATATAATTTATTTGGGAAAGATCATGGTGATTTCCTGGTGGTTATCTGATTCTTGTGAAATACATACTTAATTAAGCTTCCATCATAACTTCAGTTACCTATTTCACATATAGTATATATGAAGAACAACAGGTGGTAGGCTGGTAGCCTATTATTTTTGGCATTACCTTCAATTTTAATAGAATTTCTAAGATCGAGTCACATTCATTAAAAGAAAGATCTCTAAATTTTCCCCTACTTACCAGGGACTCTAACTTACATTATTAAAAAAATGTAACCTCACTACAAGAGAATTGATTTTTGGCGACGAAGCAAGTCGTTGCCATTTATCTTTGTAAACGATTTTCAATTTTTGTAACGACTTTTATTTGTCATGGCAGATGTCGTCACTATAGGTATTCGTAATGATAAGATTTCGTAGCCAAATACACGTTTTTTTGGTAACAAATAATTACGCGTTGTTTTGCTGGCAGAAGGCAACTAGTCAATTCTGTCCTTTTGAGCATTAGTGTGTATTGGTCTCAAATATTTCTTCTACCTAGGTGTGTTTTGAAGTAAGTGACTGCTGTGTGTAGGGCCTTTTTGTAAACTGGGACTTGCAATAGTTCAAGGCCAAGTTATGTCAAATGGGAGGAAACTTGTAAGCCTAGGAGTCATGGTGGGCTTGGCTTTAGAGACATGCTTCTGTGGAATATAGCTATGGCGGGGAAGCAGGCTTGGCAGATTGCAATGAAAGCTGACAATCTTTGGGTGAAATGGGTGCACACCAGGTACATTAAAAACCAGAATTGGAGTAATTTCAATACTCCTCAGTCTGCTAGTTGGGTGCTTAAATACATATGTCGGGCTAGGCAAGAAATTACAAGGCAAATTAGAGGTGGATGGCTCAGTTAGAATACCTTTAGTAGTGCAAAGCTGTACAAACTCATTCATGATGCAGGAGAAAAGAAGAGTTGGTGCAAATCTGTTTGGGATCACCATAATATCCCTAAACACAGCTTCATTGGATGGTTAGCAATTCTCAAGAGGTTGCAAACTAGAGACAGACTACAACATATTGGAACCATTAACATAGATCAATGTCTGATTTGTGAGAATAACAGTGAAACTCATGAACATTTATTCTTTGAATGTTCGTATAGCAAACAATGCTTAATGCAGATCAAAGCATGGCTTGGCATTCAAGATAACTTGATGTGTTATACCCAGCTCATTGCTTGGATACAAAGGAGGTGTAAAGGAAGTAAATTTAGGAAATGGGTGATGATATCTAGCTTGCTTGCTCTGATGTACAAGATATGGCTGGAACGCAACAATGCTCTATGGAATCTGCAAGTCCAGTGTATTAGGAAGGTTGTACAGGAAGTTCAATACATAGTGAAGCATAGAGTAAAAGCTAAAATTCCTAAAAAAATTAAGCCCATTGACATTCAATGGTTAGACAGGATGTGATTGTTGTATAGTTGTTGGAGCTTTGGCTTACAAAGTGATAGGTTGTATGGGGTATTTGTTAATAATTCAAATCTTACTTACATACAAAAAAAAAAATTACGCATTGCTGAAAATCAATTGTTATAAAAAAAACACCTTAGGAATCTAGATGTAAATCTTATTTTTTGCATCAACATTTGTCCGTTACAACAACTCTAAATTTTTTTTTACCAAAAGTCAGCAGTTCAGTTACAACAACAAAAGTTATTGTTGGCAAAAATGACATTCTACAACCTAAATTATTATCATAATTCGGATATACATAAAAATTAATCATCTCGATGAATGTTTTCGTCGTCGCCATGGCAAGGAAATCAGGTGAGAAATCTCAGAGCAAAAAGCATGGTAATCGGAACAAAAAAGCAAAGGGTCCTACTTCTGAATCTCAAGCATTGAGAACGAAGTCTATGGATGAAATCATGGGGATTGAGGCTCTGGACTTTGGTCTAGTGATTGGAGATATATTTTGACTCCTAAATCTTTGATTCTGAATCTACAACAACAATCATATTTTGGGCATACGTTTAGTGAATGGCTACAATCCATTCATGATAATACTGACAGACAATCTCAATAACAGAAACTCATGTAAGCATATAATTTTTCAACAACTTGATGATTGTGATAATCTGGAGAATGATGATTGTAAAATTTTGGAGAATACTGAACTGGAAAATGATAATCCTGTAGAACTGATAAATCAGGATAGAATGGATGATAAAAATGAATCTGAACCTGTTCACATTGAACTTGAGGATATTCAAGAGGAAATTGATTATTGGAACTCTTCAATCATATGCTATGTCGTAGGGTCGAATCCTCCTATACAAGTGATTGAAGGGTTTTTGAGGCGTATCTGGAAGATGCATAATGTGGATAAAGTTGCTGTGATTAAGAAAGGCATATTTCTGGTGCGGTTCAACACCAATGTTTTCTATAATGCTTAATGGTACTATGAGGGTTTTTTTAAGTCTTCAAGAGGATGAAGACAAGCTAAGGTGATCCAATATCACCCTTGTTATTTGTACTATGCATGGAGTATTTGTCAAGAATTTGGACAAAACTCACTGAATTGGAACAGTTCCAGTACCATCCTAAATGCAAAGAGATGAAGTTAACACATATGCATGTTTTGCTGATGACTTAATTATGTGTTGCAAAGGAGAATACACATCTGTGTACTTGATGTTGATGATGAGACCATTGTGGCATTTCTCGAATACACATATGTGTTGCAAAGGACATATCTCGGAAACATCTAGTCTGAAGGCAAATGTGAATAAGTCTGCAATGTACAATTGTGGCATGTCAAGCATGATACACAGAGAATTTCATAAGCTTCAGGGTTCGTTCAGGACACTTTACCTTTCAGGTATCTTGGTGTGCCTATTTCTGATAAAAAAAAAAATCTGTACTGCACAATGTGATATACTTATTGAAAAAATGATAGCTAGGATTAGGGTGTGGAGCTTAAGGAACTTATCATACACAATAAGGGTGTAATTGATCAATTATGTGTTACTTAGCCTACACGTACATGTACTGGGCTTAAGTCTTTATTCTTCAAAAGAAAGTTCTGATTGATATTTGCAAAATATGTAGAGCTTTTCTTTGGAGTGGATAATATTTTTTCCAAAAACCTGGTGATGTGGCTTGGGATAAACTATGTCAACCTAAATCAACTGGTGGAATAGGATTTAGGAATATTTTCAATTGGAATATTGCTTTCCTTGGTATATATGTATGGGCTATCTCTACTAAACAGGATAGTGTTTGGTTGAAATGGATTAATTCTGTCTACCTAAGGGATGCATATTGGTGGACATATGTTCCTGAGTCAAGTACAAGCTGGTATTGGAGGAAAATTTACTCTGTAAAATAACAACTGAAGCTGGTGTAGACATAAGGCCATGTTTGGTAAATGGCTTTTTCATTGGCTTTTGGCTTTTCAATTTGGTCAAACAGCCAAAAAAAGTGTTTGGTTATTGGCTTTTTGGTTGGCTGAAAAGCTGGCTTTTAAGCCAAAATGAAAAAGCCGCCTCGGGAGCAAGCTTTTTGGATTGGCTTTTGGCTTGTTGGCCCACAAACTCTCTAATAAACGTACCAATGACCACAATTAATTTTGCCAAACACTTTTGCAAACAAATGGCTTAAATGTACCAACTTAAAAAGCCAATACATACGGCCTAACGCTTCCAGCCCAATCAAACAAGCCAACTAAACCAGCCTAAAAGCCCAACTAACCAAAGCCGATTGCCAAACAACCCCATAGGAAGATTTGTGTAATATGATGGAGTACTCGGTTAAGAATGTGTATGAGGCACTTAATGGAGAGCAGTCTGGTGTTACATGGGATTAAGTTGTGTGGAATAGACTCAGTGTGCCAAAACATAGATTCATTTCTTGGCTAGCTGTAACACCCCGTAATTTTCACCCTTTATTTTTGGTGTTAGTTTATTTTAAAATGATATTTTTTTCGTAAAAATAAATAATTTATTATTTAGATTATTTTGGAACGTGTTGTGAAAATGTGTATATATTTATATGTTGTGATATATTTATATATATTTATTTTAAGTTGTTAGTTATTTATTTTAAAGGTTATATTAGTTTCGTTATTTATTTAGGCGTTTAGGATGCAGCTTTGTCGCGTAGCATTTTTTGTAACGTTGTTGGACCGACTAGGGTGATGAAATGGTACATCACGTGTGGCGTTTTATGCTGGCCGAAAATCAGCAATTATGGAATGGAGGATGAAGAGTTTTGGTGTGGCTTGATCAAAGGTTATATATAGTTTCTGGAATTCCAAATCTTGTAAAGATTTTCTCTTCCAAGAAATTTATGACAACCTGGGTATTGATCTTGTTGAAAGCCTGAGCCTCCACCCATTTGGTGAAGTAATCAGTCACCACTAGGATATATGAATGCTTCTTAGAGGATGCAGGATTGATTTCTCCTATGGCATCCACTGCCCATCCTCTGAAGGGCCAAGGTTTAAGAATGTACTTAAGTTCTGAAGCTGGTGCCCTGCTGATAGGCCCAAACTTTTGACATCTTTTATAACCTTTAGCATAATATACACAATTCTTTCTCATAGTAGGCCAATAGAAACCATGTTCGTGCAACAACCATCTCATTTTTAGGCCATTTTGATGAGCACCACATAGTCCTTGGTGAATTTCTGCCATGAGGGTTAGAGCTTCTCCAGCATCCACACACTTTAAAAGTAATCCTTCAGGATCCTTTCTGTTTAATTCACCAAACTGCATGCAAAACTTAGTTGCTGCCATTTTGACTCTATTTGGCACTTTTGTCCCAGTTGGGTCCCGGAGATAATGAATAATTTCGTCTCTCCAGTCCTTTTCCTCTCTTAATATTGAAATTCTATAGACTTCTAATATATCCTCTGATCTTTCTTGATCAGATTCAATGAGAGGTCCTAGGATCTTCTCTTGGAGAATAATATCTTCATTTTGTGAAGGTATTTCTTCTCTAGCAGAAGTTATTTAGGACAGCTGATCTGCTACTTTGTTTTCTTCTCTAGGAATGTGTATGAAAGTGATCATTTCCTTAAAGTGTTTAGACAATTTTTGTGCTTTCTTACCATTCTCCTGAGATATTAGTGATATACTTTTGAATTCCGCATTTATTTGATAAATGACTAATTGAGAATCCCCATATATCTTTGCTTTCTTAGCTCTTAATTCTAACAGTATCTCCAATCCAATTAATAAAGCTTCATATTCAGCTCTATTGTTGGTGCATGGACCCTTTAGGGTTACTGCTAGTCTAGTTGGAATCCCATTAGGAGATAGAATATATATTCCAGCTCCTGCTGTTTCTCTGATGTTGGATCCATCAAAGAACAAGACCCATGGAAGGATGTGCTCATCAATGATTCCTGAGTCACATCAAGGATGGGTTGCTAAGAAATCAGCTAGAGCTTGACCTTTCACTGCCTTTTGTGGCACATATATTTGATCTAATTGTAGTAAATGTAAACTCCATTTGCTTAACCTTCCTTTTATAAAAGGCTGGATATCATATATTTTATGACATCTGTTGGAGACACTACTTCCACTGTAAAGGCCATGAAATAATGTATGAGCTTGATTGATGCATCATATAAGCACAAACACCATTTTTCTGCCATGGTATACCTTTTCTAAGTGTCATGTAGGATTCTACTTAGATAGAATATAGCATGCTCATGTCCTTTCTCATTTTCTTGAGTCAGGAGACTACCAATGGAATCTTCACAAGCAGACATATATAACCTTAATGGCTTTCCATTTTGCCTTGGAGGTATCAATACAGGAGGACTTGCCAAATCTTGTTTGATTTGGTCAAAGGCCTTTCGATGCTCCTCGTTCCATCTAAATTCTGATTCATGCTTTAATCTTAGCAAAGGCGAAAACTTTTTAGTTTTTCCAGCTAAGTTGGCCATGAATCTTCTAACATAATTGACATGTCCCTGGAATCTTTGCAATTCCTTCTTTTTAGAAGGTGGTTTGGCTGCCAGCACTGCTTTTGCCTTATTTTGGTCAATTTCCATTCCATTTTTGTGAATGAGGAATCCTAAGAAGTTACTAGCTTTAACTCCGAATGCACATTTGAGTGGATTCATTTTTAGGTTATATTCTCTCATTCTAGTGAATGTCTTAACCAAATGCTCTTTATGTCTTAAAAAGTCATTTGATTTTACGAGGATGTCATCCACATATACTTCCATGATCTTACCAATCATGTCCTTAAAGATTGCGTCCATTGCTCGTTGGTATGTAGCTCCAGCATTTTTTAATCCAAATGGCATGGCCACATATTCAAACAACATCTGAAGGCTGTTTTGTTACAGTCTTTATGTGCAATCCTTAATTGGTGGTATCCTGCGTACCCATCCATAGAAGATATGTATTCTTATCTTGATGCTGCATTTATTAGGAGATCAGCCACTGGCATGGGGTATTGATCTTTAGGTGTAGCTTTGTTCAAATCCCTAAAGTCAATGCAGATTCGTATCTTGTCATTTTTCTTAACTACTGGAACTATATTGGAGATCCAGTCAGCGTATTGGCAAGGTCTTATGAACTTTGCCTTGAGGAGTTTGTTTATTTCCTCTTGTATAGGCTCTGTCAGTTCAGGCGCTAGTCTTCTAGGACTTTGGGCCACAGGCTTAAATTATTCTTTGATAGGTAGTTTATGCTCTACTATTTTTCTATCAATGCCAGACATTTCATAATGTTCCCAAGCAAAACAGTCTTTAAATTCTTTTAGAATTTTTATGATTTCCTGTTTTTCTTGGTTAGTGAGAAGCTTACTTATGTAAGTAACACGTGGATTTTCATTATCCCCTAAATTTATTTTTCTCTAGTGGATCATGAACCTCTTGTTTAATATCCTCACTTTTAGCCCATACTTTCTCATCCTCATCTTCTAAGGATTCAGTTTCGTATAAAGTTGAGCAACATGCATTAGAGTTTATAAGAAAATTCTCTTGGTATTTTCTAAAAACTAAATCTTTCATTACTTGATCAACGATAGGGGTAAACCCATTACATCATTCTTCTTGGTTTATAAACATAATAAACTTTTATAAGAAAAATACATCCTCACTCTACAAACTAATGAGAGCTAAGGGTTGATCATAGTCTGGCGCCTTTTGAATATATTCATATTTTGATTGAATGTCTTCAACTTCTGGGATGTCATCGACTTCTTCAATGAGGATTGCACCTGAGTCTTCTACCTCTTGGTGAGTTTGTGACTCAAGTTGTAGAGCAACCTCAATTTTGATGGTAGGAACTGACTTTAGAGAGTCCCTAATGAAAACAGAATCAAGAGATGTAATTAGACAAACTTCCACATCTGTTTGAACCATCTCAAAAGTGTCACCATTCCACAAGATCAAAACTTAGTGGAGTGACGATGGAATAGCATAATTATGATGTAACCAATCTCTTCCAAGTATGGCATTATAATGAGTACCATTTTCGACTATGAAGAAACCAGTATAAGTAGTTTTAGTTCCTACTCTTATCTTTAAAATAGCCATTCCTTCCACTTTTTATGATAAACCAGAAAAACCAGTTATGTTGATTTGTATGTTATGCAAATCTTTTCTAGTCTTTCCTAGTTTTCTAAACACAGAGAGTGGCATAATATTAACAGTAGCTCCAGTGTCTACCAATACTTTGCCTAAACGAACTCCCTCAAAATCAACATTTAGAAATAAGGCTTTAGTGTGCTTATTATCAACATCAACTAACCTAAAGATTTTATCTATGATTATTTTCTTTAGGTTAGCTTTTAGAGATGTCTTATTAGGCACTTTCTTATGAGGTGCATTTAAATAAGATGACAAGCTTTGAGAAGAAGAAATTTTAAATTTACCTGCCCATGATGTGGTATTGGCCTGGAATTCTGGTTAGCCTTCTGACTTTTTGAACTCTGTTGGTAGCATGGCCACATTACACTGCGCGTTTTGTCCCTCTCCCATCTCTGTTAGAGGCTCGCTCATCAGTGGGTCTCCATCCAGAATTAAGTCACTGTGTGAAACCAAGAAGTCCAAATCCTCAGATCCAAACTCTGAATCATAGTCCTCATTAAAGCCATCTCGTGGTTTCTCTTTCATAAGAGAATCACCACCTTGAGGCTGCTGGCCATCATGCTTTGTAGATGATATACCACATTGCTCCTCTTCCAGAGGTAACAACTTAGTAATACCAGCTTGTAGCGCATCCTCATCAATTCTGATGTTTGCTATAAGGGACTCCTGCACATTTTGAGTGCTGATCTGAGCCCTTGCTGCAGCAGCTTTTGCACTTAACTCCTTCATCTTAATTGTCCTACTTTTAGGAAAGTTTTGGACATCTTGTAGTGGCCAAGGCCTAACTGCTGACTTGATCTTTGACTTCCCTTGTCCCCCATGGGAATTCACCCTTCTTTTGAGAATTTTGGGCACATGAGTTTGACTTGGCTCCCTTTCTTTCCCTTTTAAGGAAGGGCTTGAACTGGGACTGTCTTGTTTCCTCGGTCCTTGACTTCTGGACCTTTTCTGGAATAGACGCTGGTAAGCAGGCACATAGGCAGGATCATTTGGGATGATCTGGGTTCTAACCATTTCAAAGGTCAACCTGTCTGCACATTGTGAGCACATTCCATTTCTCAGAGCCTTCAACCATTCTATCGCCCTAGTCTGCAATGGGAATTTTTGAGCAGCCTCCTTATAGATTTTGGCTCTTTCCTCATGCATCACCAGGTTTGGCGTTGGGTTGGATTTATCAGGCGCTTTAGCTTTGGCTAAGTTAGCCTTGTATGCTTCTAGCTCCATGGCATGATGTTCCATTTATGAGACAACTAGTCTTTTGAGACTTAACTGTTTAGTTAGGAACCCTCTGAAAACTTGGCACTGGTCTGTTGTATGTGACCCATTCATATGCCATATGCACATATCTTCCAATCCCTCTTCATTGGCTATCTTTGGCATAACCAAGATTCCTTCATCAAGCAATCTGTTGAAGAGTTGGTTACCTATTTCGGTAGCTTGAGATGCCCGCAAAATAACAAGTAAAAACATCATTAGTCTCTACCATACCACGTAATAGTTCAAATGGTTCGTCCATTCCAACTACATTAACATCTTCATCATCAGGAAACATGATATTTTTCTTATCAATTTCATCCTGGATTTTGTTTCTAAAGACAATACATTCAGAAGTATCATGGGTTACTGCATCATGCAATTTACAGTATTTTTTACCCTTAACTTCTTTCGCCAGCTTCTTGTTTTATGTCTCCCTACCAATTTTATCTTTTTGTTAGATAATAACCAGTCCAAGATAGAATTAGATTTCTTGGCGTCAAAAGTATATGTCCTCTTTTGTCCAGATTTCATATCCTTTGGCGCTAGAAACTCTTTCTTTTCTAGGGGAGAACACTTATAAGGTGCTCCTTGAATGATTTCTGCCACGTCCACTTCTGGTGCAGTCTCAAAGTGGAAGGGCTCTTCATTCTGAGCAAAGAAGTTTTGGTGTCTTGCTGCACTTTCAGCTTGTAGGTTCCTTTCATACATCATAGCCAATTCTGCTAATTCAATAAAATCGCCAAAGGTATGACCATCAAACCTTTTTCGAAACTGAATTAACATTCCTTCTTGAGCCATTTGTACAAATTCTCTTTCAGGAATGCTAACATGACACCTGATCTTGGCCATTTTGAATCTAGATAGGTAGTCTTCTATAGACTCTCCTAACTTTTGTTGGATTCTGGCCAGATCACTTAAAGTCACTCCTGGTTCAGTGCATGCAAAATGATTTGTAAATTGCACTTGCATGTCTTGCCATGAGTGAATGGAATTTGGTGGTAAGTTAGTGTACCACCAAAAAGCATTCTCAGTAAGAGACATGGAAAACATTCTGAGTTTTAAGAAATCATTGTCAGCTGCTTCCCTACACTGACAATTGAACCTAACTAAATGTTCCTCGGCATAAACTCTGTCATTGCCTGAGAACAAGGTGAAGTCAGGTATCTTAAACGTTCTAGGAAATGGATTGGCTCTATCAATCCATTCAGGGTAAGGTTTTGACCTATTTGCCTCGATTTTTCCTAGAATTATCCCCTACTAGTCTTTGGACTAGTGCCTCAACTTGGGCTGTCAATGGATCGTGATGCGTTCCTTGGATAGCCCATATTCCCATTCCCCATATTTCCTGCTTGATCATATGCAGGATTATGGTTAGGGTTGAAAGGTTCATTTTGATAACCTCCCATAGGGATCTCCTGGTGTTGCATGAAAGCAGGATTGGCTGCACCTTGCGCCATTTGCGGTGGGAATGTGTGTCCATTTGTGGGCATCCTCTGCTGATAAGCACCAATTGCTTGGGCAAATGGAGCTTGTGGTTGATTATAACCCGGAATATTTCCATAATGAGGCGTACCAACCATAGTTGGTTGGTTATGAGGCATGTAAACATAGGGTAAAGAAAGAATCCCAGCTATATTTGGTTGGTTATGAGGTGCATATGCATGTGGTGTACTATTGTTATTTGTAACAAAAGTATCTTGCCTCTGTCCTCCTCGTGATGGTCCAAATTGGTGTGTGTTGTCACCAACTTGTCCACCACCCATGGAAAACGAAGGTTGATGATGTCCTGACGCCTGGTGCCAGCCTGGCTCCACGCCCGCTGCCATTCCATCACTTTTCCTAAGGTTTCCATGATTACCCTCTCCATGACTCAAGGGTATTGCCCTGGTTTGGTGCTCATGGGAGGAAGTTTGTGGATCGCCTGAAATAAGTATATCTCTAGTTTCAGGGTGGGAGAATTGTACCCTCGGAGGATACCCTAGTGGAGGAACGTCTGGCTCTGTACCAGAATTTCCCCTTGCTCTATTCAACGGGGCCTCTTCTAAGGCCTTAACTAGTTTCTCATTTAACTGATAGTGTTTTTCGACTAGTGGTTCTAGACGAGTAACTACTTCAGTGGCAAGAGATGTTGACATTGCTGTGAAAGTTGCACTCATAGTATCATTGATATCTACAAGTATTCTATCAATCTGCCTAGAGTTAATCTCTCTATTCTCTTCACTTATCCTTTGGAGGATGTCTGTGAAGACTCTGGCAGACTCATGGGCTAGAGCCATGTAGTTGGAATCAAATTGTTGTCTCTGACTCTCTATAGCTTCCAACAGTAAATTCTTTACTATTTCTGTGAACTTTCCATACATTTGTTGTATAAGTCCACGACCAGTACTACTACCTGGAGATGAGCCTTCCCTTTGTGGGGTCTCTCCATTTGACTCTTCATGACCATGGTGAATTGGTTCACCATTCTTACCATGCACCCTATTTTTCGGAGGAGTCAAGAACTCGTTTCCATGTTTTGGAAACTTGTTTCCTCCCCGAGCAACTTCCTTATTCTTTTTAGAACGTGTATCCGGCATTTTCTTAAAAACAACTGTTTTTTATAGTTAGTTTTTCGAAAGTACGAAGAAGACAGTTCACAATTTGATTATGAATCTTCTTCTCCCACTGTGGTCGCTAAAAAACTTGTTGGTGCAAAATTAGTTGGTTGACTTTGCAAACAAGTCACTGCACACCCAATAGTTTGATACTGAATGTCTTGAGAGACTTAGCCCCTGGGGGTTACTGGTTTTAATTAGATAAAACCTTGCTAAAGTACTTTGTTGCAATTTAATTTAGGATTAAACTACAGCGCCTAATAAATTCAGGCGAAACGCAATAAATAGAGCAAGCAATAATTAATCTATTAATTAAAGCACATCATTCCCATACATGCCACAAACTTTAAGAAAGAATTTTACAACACATAGGGGGATAAGTCAGGCTGGACAACTAAAGGGAAGACACGAAGGATGTTACCTCCATGGTTCCTTGCTTCAATCGGAGAATTACAGAACTCGTCGCCAGAACATGTTCTACGTCTAAGGAACTAAACTATAACCCTAGAAGGGGGTTGGCTAGGCTACGCTAAGAAGAGAGTAAATGCACGTTGTTGTGTGTTTGTGTATGTGTGTTTTTTGCTTGATGATCGTTCTTCTATTTATAGAGAAGCATGATGTGTAACTTCCGTGCTTGCTTGGAGGGAAAACATTTGAATCATTTTTGATTCAAATCTCAACCGTCTTCTGGCGCTGAATAACCGTAGCCTTGCACGTTCTTCCTTATGTGGATCCGTCTAATGATTGCTCTTTAACCACTTGTACGCTTATCATTCTTGAATTTCATCTCCTGATGGTCTTGACAATATTCTCCTATTGACTTTGACTTGTGTTGACTTTGTCCAATGGGCTTCATGCTCTTGTTGGGCCTTCATGTTAAGACGAAATTAAACCTTTTGAAGTCTAATACAATGTACCATAATAAATGCTACTGGACATCTAAAAATGGTAGTAACAGCTCTAACATTAATACTTAAAATTGAAACTAATTATGTACAAGTTAGACTAATGTTTGAAACTTCAATCAAGCAAGTACTTCTTGCAATGCTCTTTGTTTAAGCCTCGATAGACCATCTTTTTTGCCTCATTGAGTCCACCACCATTAAGCAGTGGTGCTAGTTTTTTCAATCATTAACGCCGTATTAGTGGTGCTAGTTTTTTCAATCTAGGGTTTTTGTTGTTAATTGAAGACTAGATCAAGGTCTTAGATTTTCTGCTGATTTTTTGGGTAGATTTTTTATCATGCAATTTTTTTCGGCTTTGATTTTTATTGATATTTTGCGCCTTTTTTTTTCTATTCAATTTGGCTTTCGCAATTAATTGAACTTTGCTAGTGTTCATCAAGTTGTTTCCTTTATTCGAATTTAATTCAAGATAAGATAAACCGAATGTGTCTTAGAGCTTGCTAATCTTGCAAAATGACAATTGATACTCGAAATTAATTTTTTTTGACGGGTACATGAAAATAAGTTGTCATTAATTTTTATGGGCATATGTCAAGAAAGTTTTGCTATTGGGTTTTTTTGACGCTGCATATTTAAAGTAACAATGTATATCCTGTTTAGCGAGAGTAATATTAGTGGCTTGAGCATGAACGACTATGTCCTTATTCAACACAAGAGGGCTGCCAAAGCATTACATACAGCCTTCCAAGATAAGTGGCCATGGGTTTGTCTTTTTGTAGATTATCAAAGTTGCATCTCTTGAGCAGCGGATTGATCCATAAAACGTCGCTAGTGTCAAAGTGAACTATCATACATCTTATTGACGGGATATGGTAACTTAGGTACGAAATAGGTGTTACAAAGATAGACAAAGGAAAGAGAATAGAAAAAGTAGAAATGGGATAAAGAAGGGGAAAAAGGAGAAAAAAAAGGAGTCAACCTCTGAAGTGAAAATTAATGGTCGGATACCGGCCAAAAGTTTAATTTATAAAAGTAATACAAATACAACATACGGTGGATTTTTATTTTATATTATTTGAAAAAGCAGACTTGCAACGCAAATAAACATTTTATGATATAGTAATGACCATTGATTAGCTGGATATATATCCCATTAATCCCAAGCTAATCATCAAAAATTGCGTATGCTGATACACCGTCTATCACAGCCGTGCACTTGCCTCCAAGAATAGGGTCAATATACTCAGTCATACTTCCAGACAGACCCAATTTAACTTCAATAACATTCCAATCAACCGTACCATATGGTCCAGCTTCGGCATAAGCCTGTAGAAAGATGAAGTTAAAGCAAGTATTACGCAAGACAAACTAATACCGCTTATATAATAGAACAAAGACGTACATTCAACCAAACGACCACTATATATAATATAATAATTAGTGTGTAGAATGTTCGGCGACTCCCCGAGTTTTTACTTTGAATAATACCTCTATGTTTTGAGTTTATATTTATTTCAGATTAGTTTGTTATGTATATTTCGTGTTCCAAGTTATATATATTTATGTGGAGTAAAAACATATCTAATATGCCTAATTTACAACATATTGGCCGCGTGTTCGAATCTTACTACACAAAGTTTTGTAGTATTCCTTGTTAACCATATGACATTATATTACATGTTTCTAGTAAATGGGGGTGTTTCACTTGAGAACATATACTTTATTAGGAATACCTTTTAATATATTAGTATAGATTGAGAGGGAAAATGAAACTTTACCTTTTGAGCAGCGTAATCAAAAGCCACAACCCACTTACGATCAGTGGAGTCAGTACCAGTAGCGTAGACAAGGCCAAACTTAGTATTAGTGCCAATCGGTTGAGGAAAGAAGTAATAATGCCAGGAGGGAAGATCAGGAAGAGGGATAAGTTGTTGACCGAGCCAAACACATGTATCAGCGACTTGCAGTAAGTCGTTGGTGCGGTTGATAACATAGGTTAACAATATATCTTCCGAATCTAGCTGAACATCGTTACTCTCGGCCTTCGCCTTGGCTTGTAAATCAATTTTCAGCTTCTCAAAATTAGCTTCTCGGTCCTCCAAAGGAACAACTTTTACTTTGATCTCTGCCATCTTTCGGTCTTTCCTTTTGCTTAATTATCTTGTCAGTTGTTGAAACAATAAATCATAAGACTACAACAGTTTGTAGCAATTAGCAAAGTTATTATAAATGTGCTTAATCGCTTTCTAACACACAAGAAAACAAAGTTATTATAGATATAAAAAAAAGGTTAGGGAAGAACAAGAGCTAGCAGCCAGCGTACCTTAACTTGTGAGTTTTGATTGCTCTGCGTTGGAGATTGGAGCATAACAATTGGGTATGTATAGGCAGGACACGAGAGTTACGTTATTATTGTGCCCGGATTATTAAATACATGAGCCATTAATCTTTAAATTAAAGAAGGAAAGCTATTGGTAGATTTATCTTCCATATTTTATTTGAATGTATGTGTCTTTTTAGAAAATAGAATAATGTAGGAAAGAGTGTATGTTGAAAGAACATGAATTTGTCATAAACAACCTTTTAAATACAAGCTTTTGTAAAACAACCTTTTTAAAAAATATGGCAAAGAAGACATTAAAGGTAAATTTTTTTGCAAGGAACAACCTTGACCCATTTTCCGGGCATTGACCAAGTATTTTGTAGTATTGACTCACTAAAACCAAACATGGCAAGACATGTAACCCACATTTTTATGTTTCAACCCCAATTCCCTTCATATACTAATGATGTCAACGCCGGAAAATACTTGGTCAATGTCGAAAAATAGAGAAAACAGGGTTGAAATATAACAGATGTAGTTCACGTGCCCCTCCACATGTTTGGTTTTAACGAGTCAACACTAGAAAATGCTTGGTCAATGTCGGTAAATGGGTCGTTGGTTATTCCTCGCAAATTATTTTCTTCTTAAGGTTTTCTTTTGCTAGATTTTTTTAAAAGTTGTTTCTCACAAAGACTTGTATTCGAAAGGTTGTTCTGACAAATTTTCCTTGAAAGAATCTAATATATTTAGCTAGTAGAAACTTAGAATATCGCCCAAATATCTTAGTTGGTACTTAGACATTGGGAAATGCCTATAAATTTGTGGTGGACATAATATTACTTAAGTATATTTATACTTATATAGTTATATCGTTGTGATTTTTATGATACTATTGATATATTTAGTTTTAGTCATGCTAATATTATTAATATATAGGTAAAATATATATAGTCGCAGTTAAATTTAATACATTTATATCAAAATATTTTTCTTAAAGTAATCATCATTTTATAAATTATAATTCTATGAAATTCAAATATTAATGCTGATGATTATGCATTGACAAACGTGCAAACTTGAAATGATATACGTAAAAAGAAAAAACACAATATTATTCTTATTAACATGTTAAGAACAATGCAAACGTATACTATTTCCTAATCTCTCTAATAGATCCCCTCCACAGCACTATGATATACCTATTACTTAAATAGAAAAAGTGAAATACATTGCCCTTGTTTGGTAGAAAAAGATTGAGTATAATTATACATATTAGAGGTCGTTTTAATCCCAATTATAAAATTGACTAGTCAAATCCCGAATTATGGGTGTTTTGTAAACTGATGATTAGGAGAGCTGTTTGAAGTTTGGGCCTAAGCCTATAATTCTGGAAAAGCTGGTGAGAGGAGGTATTTGATGAGAGAGGTTTGGGGCTTTGGGCATATTGAGGTGAAAAATGCCAATTATGCTAAAAAGCTAATATAATCGCCCAACCAACCCGACTAATAACGCAATAAGCTATTTGTTATCCGCTAGTATAATCAACTAATAGTTAATGACTACTCCTTCCATCCCAAAATATAGTTCTTGGTTAATTTTTCATGGTCAAACTTTAAAACCTTTGACCAAATATTCTCATATATATATGTATATATAAATTATTCATGTGGGATCTTGTTAGATACGTCTCAATGTGTAGTTTTATAATATCAACTTTTTATAATTTTTATTAATACGTAACTAAATATATTGATGGTGAGTGATACGTATTGGAGACCGTACAGAAAGAAACAAGAACCATATTTTGGAAGGGAGGGAGTATATGTTAATTGCCATACGCGATCATTATCAGAAAAATAATTATCGTGGGGAAATAAATTAATCTACTTAACTTAGCTTGATTGTTCCTTAGTTTTTTTTGATGTTAGAGAGAGACTAGTGCAGTTATAGACGAGATTAAATTCAAGTCCTAATTATATACTATCTCCACAAAATTGGACTAAAAGAACATGCTCACTGTGCACCCCGATGCACCATGCTCACTGTGCACCCTAAATAACATATTATTCTTTTAAAAAGAACATGAACTTATTGAAGTAATTTTTTATGGTAAAAAGAACACGTTCATAATAAAATAACATGTAGAATCTCCATTCATAAAAGAACACGGGTCATAGTGAAAAGAACATATGATAAAAGAATGCACAATTTAAATTAAAAGAATATACTGATTTCGAATTGTAAATATTTTCTTATTAAACAAATTGAAGCTCTTTTTCATATTGAGTTATGTTCTTTTAAATATTGAGTTATGTTCTTTTGTATATAAACCGAAAGAATATATTTTTGAAATTAGAAGAACATACCTTTTAAACTAAAAAGAACATACATTTTGAATTAAACAAATATACCTTATAACTTAAAGTAGCGTATAGTTTTGAAAAGTATTTCTCTTCGTAAGAATATACTCCAAAAAAAATCATGTAACCTGTTTAGCACTAGCGTTTTAGGTCGCGGGTAGAGGTTGAATATGGTTAAACCGCTTCTTGAAAATTGTGTGAATGTTTGGTAAGGTAGCGGCTGTGGTAGCGGATAGAGGTTGATTAGCTTTTGTAGAATGTTACATTATGTAACATTTCATCCATCTAAGTAGCGGTGCAAATACAATCTTCTCGCCTATTTCATAAGGGTTGGTAGTTGTTGCTTTTCTTTTTCCTTTTTTTTAAATAAAAAATCCTTTTAATAACTAGCTTTTCACTTGGTGTATAATCTTCTACTCCAATCTTCTACTTAGTTGTAAGCTCCTGTATAATATTTGTAATATATATAACCATCAATACTAAAGTCTTATAAATAAATAATTCTATTATTACTTAAGAGTTATTTACTTCTTTTTCATCATGTGGTGCTTTTTAAGATGCGAAATATGCACTCTAAGGTCTTACAATAAAAATTAAAATACTTCTAAAATGACAAAATCACGCGTTGATACGTGTTTATATTATTTAGTTATATTCTAATATTTTCACTCTATGAAGTCCTAAGGGTCGCATACATTATTTTTCTTATAAAAAATAAGACACAACATTTAAATAAATATAGATTTTAACCATTAAATAATTAATTATATTTCCGTAGTTAATTTAATCACTAAATAAATGTTCTATGTTGTATTTAACAGTTCCAGCAGCTACTATTACCAAACACTTTTACTTTAAATTACTACTTTGATAGCTAACCTCTAACATCTATTAGCTGGCAGCTAACATCTACTCAAATCGCTAACAGCTACAACAACAACAACAACTAACAGCTACGCTAGTTTTGCCAAACATTTGTAGAAAACAAATAGATTATCTCATTGAATAAACAATAACCAAAATAATAGATAATAATATCCTTTTAGTTGAAGGCAATCCACGCAAGGTAGAGATATTGCAGGGATACTGGGTAGTTTCATAATGCCACAATTTGTGGAACAAACTTGGCTGTAATCGTTTTTTTTTGTAAAAAATTAAATACTTCCTCTGTTCCAAAATAAGTGAAACACTTGTCTCAAAAAGCTCTCACATAAATGAGAGAAGTGTTTCACTTATTTTGGAACGGAGGAAGGATAAGATTACAATTTTTACAAAGAATTAAAACGGTGTCGTGGTAACAGGTGCACATAGATGATAGATCTTCATGCACTTGGGTGCATCCACAAAAATGCGTAAAACAGATGGCTTCTTGCTCTTGCGTGCTCTGTAATTTGGTAGCATGAATTTCATTTGTGATTCATTAGTGGATAAGTGATCATGTGAATTCAAGGGATCATGAATTATTCATGATTCTATTATAAACATTACAGCTAGCTTGTTCTCCAACCTTAATTACATTATGAGTTGACGTTATTTCTAAAATGGCACCACAAACTGATTTTTTGAATAATTAATTATGGCCGGCTCCGATAAATTTATACTATTTAACATATAAAAAATGTCCACAATCCATGTAATCAATTGAATCACGTGAAAATTGAAAGTGATTTGCATCATCCGAATTAAGTATGAATGTCCACCAGGGTGACGACATTACCGGGAGAGCACCATAATCCAAATTATTTATACTGGTTATCGACCTTGAAGAGTTTTAGTCTTCGGTTTATACAAAACACTGATCAGTTTTCACGTGGTTCGGTTATATCGATAGATTATTATGTGTATGGACAAATTTTATTAGGGGATGGGAGTATTATAATAAGTATTATGAGAGCATAACAGGTCGTGTGGTGCATGGACCATTTTAAAAATAACGTCCGATACATAATAATATAATTAAAGCAGCAGTCCAACTAAAGTTGGGTGTTTATTACAGTTTGTAGAATCTTGATCCCCTAATTGCTGATATCAATTAAAGAAAATCAAGATTCAAGGCGGTGAATAGTTTTTTAAGGTAATAACTAATAACCCTAAGTAGTGGAGCATCAAACAAAAACTAAAATGCGTGGATATAAGAACCAACACACTTCACGGAAATAAGTTCAGATTAGAATGAAAATATCAGATTATACAGCTATGCCACAACACTTCTCTTCAATTCAAAAGAACAAAAAAACACGAATTCTTCATAACGACAATAATTGAGAGCAATTTCATAAACAATTATTAATGAAATGAATTAAAAAGGGTTTGAATTCTACCTAATTTTTTTAGGTCAGCATAATTTGCATTGCTTAAAAAAAGGAATTACAAACTAAAAAAACATCATTTGAACGATAGATGGAAAAAAAACACACTATAATGAGATTTACTAGCTCTTACAAACCCTAGAAAGTAAAACCATCTTGTTACCTTACCATTCCGAAATTCGACGCGAGAGGAGAGTATGCAAATCACATAGGAAGCTTCCCGAGGCGAATCTTGTTGGAGTTGACCCTTTGTGTCTTGTAGAGAAATAACTATTGTCGTGTGATGAAAACCGCCGAAATTTTAAACTAAAACGATCTTCAATTATGGATTGTGAAATTTGTCCTTTTGTAGAACCAAAGCTTCACAAGAGGATAAATCTCAAGGCCTTTGAAACGAGATGTCTTCTCGGTATTCTAGAGATTGAATTGCCGAGGAAGTCACTATCTTTTGTGACTTCGTACCTCGCACATAGGGTATCGGGAGTTTTCCTCAAAAGGCAAAAACTCAAACTTTGTGGAGGTCGACACTTCCCGGGAAATTCAATTGGAGAGCCTCATACGAGATGTATTTTTAAATTGTGATTATGTGGCACTTTTCTCCCGGGATTGGGTCCCGGAGATAATGAATAATTTCGTCTCTCCAGTCCTTTTCCTCTCTTAATATTGAAATTCTATAGACTACTAATATATCCTCCGATCTTTCTGATCGCATTCAATGAGAGGTCCTAGGATCTTCTCTTGGAGAATAATATCTTCATTTTGTGAAGGTATTTCTTCTCTAGCGGTTATTTAGGGCAACTGATCCGCTACTTTGTTTTCTTCTCTAGGAATGTGTAGAAAGTGATCATTTCCTTAAAGTGTTTAGACAATTTTTTGCTTTCTTACCATTCTCCCGAGATATTAGTGATATACTTTTGAATTCCGCATTTATTTGATAAATGACTAATTGAGAATCCCCATATATCTTTGCTTTCTTAGCTCTTAATTCTAACAAAAGATTCCAATCCAATTAATAAAGCTTCATATTCAGCTCTATTGTTGGTGCATGGACCCTTTAGGGTTACTCGTTAGTCTAGTTGGAATCCCATTAGGAGATAGAATATATATTCCAGCCCCCGCCGTTTCTCCGATGTTGGATCCATCAAAGAACAAGACCCATGGAAGGATGTGCTCATCAATGATTCCCGAGTCACATCAAGGATGGGTTGCTAAGAAATCGCCTGAGCTCGACCTTTCACCGCCTTTTGTGGCACATATATTTGATCTAATTGTAGTAAATGTAAACTCCATTTGCTTAACCTTCCTTTTATAAAAGGTCGTATATCATATATTTTATGACATCTCGTTGGAGACACTACTTCCATCGTAAAGGCCATGAAATAATGTATGAGCTTGATTGATGCATCATATAAGCACAAACACCATTTTTCTCGCCATGGTATACCTTTTCTAAGTGTCATGTAGGATTCTACTTAGATAGAATATAGCATGCTCATGTCCTTTCTCATTTTCTTGAGTCGAGACTACCAATGGAATCTTCACAAGCAGACATATATAACCTTAATGGCTTTCCATTTTGCCTCGAGGTATCAATACAGAGGACTTGCCAAATCTTGTTTGATTTGGTCAAAGGCCTTCGATGCTCCTCGTTCCATCTAAATTCCGATTCATGCTTTAATCTTAGCAAAGGCGAAAACTTTTAGTTTTTCCACCTAAGTCGGCCATGAATCTTCTAACATAATTGACATGTCCCCGGAATCTTTGCAATTCCTTCTTTTTAGAAGGTGGTTTGGTCACTAAAGACCGTTTTGCCTTATTTTGGTCAATTTCCATTCCATTTTTGTGAATGAGGAATCCTAAGAAGTTACTAGCTTTAACTCCGAATGCACATTTGAGTGGATTCATTTTTAGGTTATATTCTCTCATTCTAGTGAATGCCTTAACCAAATGCTCTTTATGTCTTAAAAAAGTCATTTGATTTTACGAGGATGTCATCCACATATACTTCCATGATCTTACCAATCATGTCCTTAAAGATTGCGTCCATTGCTCGTTGGTATGTAGCTCCAGCATTTTTTAATCCAAATGGCATGGCCACATATTCAAACAACATCTGAAGGCTGTTTTGTTACGCTCTTTATGTGCAATCCTTAATTGGTGGGTATCCTACGTACCCATCCATAGAAGATATGTATTCTTATCTTGATGCCGCATTTATTAGGAGATCGCCCACTCGGCATGGGGTATTGATCTTTAGGTGTAGCTTTGTTCAAATCCCTAAAGTCAATGCATTCGTATCTTGTCATTTTTCTTAACTACTGGAACTATATTGGAGATCCAGTCAGCGTATTGGCAAGGTCTTATGAACTTTGCCTTGAGGAGTTTGTTTATTTCCTCTTGTATAGGCTCGTCGGCTCGGGCGCTAGTCTTCTAGGACTTTGGGCCACAAAGGCTTAAATTATTCTTTGATAGGTAGTTTATGCTCTACTATTTTTCTATCAATGCCGGACATTTCATAATGTTCCCAAGCAAAATGGTCTTTAAATTCTTTTAGAATTTTTATGATTTCTGCTTTTTCTTGGTTAGTGAGAAGCTTACTTATGTAAGTAACACGTGGATTTTCATTATCCCCTAAATTTATTTTTCTCTAGTGGATCATGAACCTCTTGTTTAATATCCTCACTTTTAGCCCATACTTTCTCATCCTCATCTTCTAAGGATTCAGTTCAGTATAAAGTTGAAGCAACATGCATTAGAGTTTATAAGAAAATTCTCTTGGTATTTTCTAAAAACTAAATCTTTCATTACTTGATCAACGATAGGGGTAAACCCATTACATCATTCTTCTTGGTTTATAAACATAATAAACTTTTATAAGAAAAATACATCCTCACTCTACAAACTAATGAGAGCTAAGGGTTGATCATAGTCTGGCGCCTTTTGAATATATTCATATTTTGATTGAATGTCTTCAACTTCTGGGATGTCATCGACTTCTTCAATGAGGATTGCACCCGAGTCTTCTACCTCTTGGTGAGTTTGTGACTCAAGTTGTAGAGCAACCTCAATTTTGATGGTAGGAACCGACTTTAGAGAGTCCCTAATGAAAAAACAGAATCAAGAGATGTAATTAGACAAACTTCCACATCTGTTTGAACCATCTCAAAAGTGTCACCATTCCACAAGATCAAAACTTAGTGGAGTGACGATGGAATAGCCTAATTATGATGTAACCAATCTCTTCCAAGTATGGCATTATAATGAGTACCATTTTCGATCGTGAAGAAACCAAGATAAGTAGTTTTAGTTCCTACTCTTATCTTTAAAATAGCCATTCCTTCCACTTTTTATGATAAAACCGTAAAAACCAGTTATGTTGATTTGTATGTTATGCAAATCTTTTCAAGTCTTTCCTAGTTTTCTAAACACGAGAGTGGCATAATATTAACAAGTAGCTCCAAAGTGTCTACCAATACTTTGCCTAAACGAACTCCCTCAAAATCAACATTTAGAAATAAGGCTTTAGTGTGCTTATTATCAACATCAACTGACCTAAAGATTTTATCTATGATTATTTTCTTTAGGTTAGCTTTTAGAGATGTCTTATTAGGCACTTTCTTATGAGGTGCATTTAAATAAGATGACAAGCTTTGAGAAGAAGAAATTTTAAATTTACCTGCCTTCTCTTCCTTGTCAACTTCATCTGCCCATGATGTGGTATTGGCCTCGGAATCTCGGTCGTCTTCGACTTTTTGAACTCTGTTGGTAGCATGGCCACATTACACTGCGCGTTTTGTCCCTCTCCCATCTCTGTTAGAGGCTCGCTCATCAGTGGGTCTCCATCCAGAATTAAGTCACTGTGTGAAACCAAGAAGTCCAAATCCTCAGATCCAAACTCTGAATCATAGTCCTCATTAAAGCCATCTCGTGGTTTCTCTTTCATAAGAGAATCACCACCTTGAGGCTGCTGGCCATCATGCTTTGTAGATGATATACCACATTGCTCCTCTTCCAGAGGTAACAACTTAGTAATACCAGCTTGTAGCGCATCCTCATCAATTCTGATGTTTGCTATAAGGGACTCCTGCACATTTTGAGTGCTGATCTGAGCCCTTGCTGCAGCAGCTTTTGCACTTAACTCCTTCATCTTAATTGTCCTACTTTTAGGAAAGTTTTGGACATCTTGTAGTGGCCAAGGCCTAACCGTCGACTTGATCTTTGACTTCCCTTGTCCCCCATGGGAATTCACCCTTCTTTTGAGAATTTTGGGAACATGAAGTTTGACTTGGCTCCCTTTCTTTCCCTTTTAAGGAAGGGCTTGAACCGGGATCTGTCTTGTTTCCTCGGTCCTTGACTTCTGGACCTTTTCTGGAATAGACGCTGGTAAGCAGGCACATAGGCAGGATCATTTGGGATGATCTGGGTTCTAACCATTTCAAAGGTCAACCTGTCTGCACATTGTGAGCACATTCCATTTCTCAGAGCCTTCAACCATTCTATCGCCCTAGTCTGCAATGGGAATTTTTGAGCAGCCTCCTTATAGATTTTGGCTCTTTCCTCATGCATCACCAGGTTTGGCGTTGGGTTGGATTTATCAGGCGCTTTAGCTTTGGCTAAGTTAGCCTTGTATGCTTCTAGCTCCATGGCATGATGTTCCATTTATGAGACAACTAGTCTTTTGAGACTTAACTGTTTAGTTAGGAACCCTCTGAAAACTTGGCACTGGTCTGTTGTATGTGACCCATTCATATGCCATATGCACATATCTTCCAATCCCTCTTCATTGGCTATCTTTGGCATAACCAAGATTCCTTCATCAAGCACCGTTGAAGAGTTGGTTACCTATTTCGGTAGCTTGAGATGCCTGCAAAATAACAGTAAAAACATCATTAGTCTCTACCATACCACATAATAGTTCAAATGGTTCGTCCATTCCAACTACATTAACATCTTCATCATCAGGAAACATGATATTTTTCTTATCAATTTCATCCTGGATTTTGTTTCTAAAGACAATACATTTAGAAGTATCATGGGTTACTGCATCATGCCATTTACATTATTTTTTACCCTTAACTTCTTCAGCAGTTCTTGTTTTATGTCTCCCTACCAATTTTATCTTTTTGTTAGATAATAACCAGTCCAAGATAGAATTAGATTTCTTGGCGTCAAAAGTATATGTCCTCTTTTGTCCGGATTTCATATCCTTTGGCGCTAGAAACTCTTCTTTTCTAGGGGGAGAACACTTATAAGGTGCTCCTTGAATGATTTTCGCCACGTCCACTTCTCGGTGCAGCCTCAAAGTGGAAGGGCTCTTCATTCTGAGCAAAGAAGTTTTGGTGTCTTGCTGCACTTTCAGCTTGTAGGTTCCTTTCATACATCATAGCCAATTCTGCTAATTCAATAAAATCGCCAAAGGTATGACCATCAAACCTTTTTCGAAACTGAATTAACATTCCTTCTTGAGCCATTTGTACAAATTCTCTTTCAGGAATGCTAACATGACACCCGATCTTCGCCATTTTGAATCTAGATAGGTAGTCTTCTATAGACTCTCCTAACTTTTGTTGGATTCGCCGGATCACTTAAAGTCACTCCCCGGTTCAAGTGCATGCAAAATGATTTGTAAATTGCACTTGCATGTCTTGCCATGAGTGAATGGAATTTGGTGGTAAGTTAGTGTACCACCAAAAAGCATTCTCGGTAAGAGACATGGAAAACATTCGAGTTTTAAGAAATCATTGTCACTGCTTCCCTACACCGACAATTGAACCTAACTAAATGTTCCTCGCGAAACTCTGTCATTGCCTCGAGAACAAGGTGAAGTCGTATCTTAAACGTTTCTAGGAAATGGATTGGCTCTATCAATCCATTCAAGGGTAAGGTTTTTGACCTATTTGCCTCTCGATTTTTCCTAGAATTATCCCCCTACTAGTCTTTGGACTAGTGCCTCAACTTCAGGCTGTCAATGGATCGTGATGCGTTCCTGGATAGCCCATATTCCCATTCCCCATATTTCCCGCTTGATCATATGCGGGATTATGGTTAGGGTTGAAAGGTTCATTTTGATAACCTCCCATGGGGATCTCCCCGGTGTTGCATGAAAGGTGATTGGCCGCACCTTGCGCCATTTGCGGTGGGAATGTGTGTCCATTTGTGGGCATCCTCTGGCCGATAAGCACCACTGCTGGGCAAATGGAGCTTCGTGGTTGATTATAACCCGGAATATTTCCATAATGAGGCGTACTCAACCATAGTTGGTTGGTTGCGAGGCATGTAAACATAGGGTAAAGAAAGAATCCCAACTATATTTGGTTGGTTATGAGGTGCATATGCATGTGGTGTACTATTGTTATTTGTAACAAAAAGTATCTTGCCTCTGTCCTCCTCGTGATGGTCCAAATTGGTGTGTGTTGTCACCAACTTGTCCACCACCCATGGAAAACGAAGGTTGATGATGTCCTGACGCCTGGTGCCAGCCTGGCTCCACGCCCGCTGCCATTCCATCACTTTTCCTAAGGTTTCCATGATTACCCTCTCCATGACTCAAGGGTATTGCCCTGGTTTGGTGCTCATGGGAGGAAGTTTGTGGATCACCTGAAATAAGTATATCTCTAGTTTCAGGGTGGGAGAATTGTACCCTCGGAGGATACCCTAGTGGAGGAACGTCTGGCTCTGTACCAGAATTTCCCCTTGCTCTATTCAACGGGGCCTCTTCTAAGGCCTTAACTAGTTTCTCATTTAACTGATAGTGTTTTTCGACTAGTGGTTCTAGACGAGTAACTACTTCAGTGGCAAGAGATGTTGACATTGCTGTGAAAGTTGCACTCATAGTATCATTGATATCTACAAGTATTCTATCAATCTGCCTAGAGTTAATCTCTCAATTCTCTTCACTTATCCTTTGGAGGATGTCTGTGAAGACTCTGGCAGACTCATGGGCTAGAGCCATGTTGTTGGAATCAAATTGTTGTCTCTGACTCTCTATAGCTTCCAACAGTAAATTCTTTACTATTTCTGTGAACTTTCCATACATTTGTTGTATAAGTCCACGACCAGCACTACCGGAGATGAGCCTTCCCTTTGTGGGGTCTC
Source organism: Beta corolliflora (assembly GCA_947648045.1). NCBI lineage: Eukaryota > Viridiplantae > Streptophyta > Magnoliopsida > Caryophyllales > Amaranthaceae > Beta > Beta corolliflora. Next base: position 720,125 of record CANSZD010003689.1, read on the forward strand.
TCCATTTCGACTCTTCATGACCATGGTGAATTGGTTCACCATTGTTACCATGCACCCTATTTTCTCGGAGGAGTCAAGAACTCGTTTCCATGTTTTGGAAACTTGTTTCCTCCCCGAGCAACTTCCTTATTCTTTTTAGAACGTGTATCCGGCATTTTCTTAAAAACAACTGTTTTTATAGTTAGTTTTTCGAAAGTACGAAGAAGACAAGTTCACAATTTGATTATGAATCTTCTTCTCCCACCGTGGTCGCTAAAAAACTTGTTGGTGCAAAATTAGTTGGTTGACTTTGCAAACAAGTCACCGCACACCCAATAGTTTGATACTCGAATGTCTTGAGAGACTTAGCCCCCTGGGGTTACCGGTTTTAATTAGATAAAACCTTGCTAAAGTACTTTGTTGCAATTTAATTTAGGATTAAACTACGGCGCCTAATAAATTCGAGCGAAACGCAATAAATAGAGCAAGCAATAATTAATCTATTAATTAAAGCACATCATTCCCATACATGCCACAAACTTTAAGAAAGAATTTTACAACACATAGGGGGATAAGTCAGTTGGACAACTAAAGGGAAGACACGAAGGATGTTACCTCCATGGTTCCTTGCTTCAATCGGAGAATTACGTAACTCGTCGCGTAACATGTTCTACGTCTAAGGAACTAAACTATAACCCTAGAAGGGGGTTGGCTAGGCTACGCTAAGAAGAGAGTAAATGCACGTTGTTGTGTGTTTGTGTATGTGTGTTTTTTTGCTTGATGATCGTTCTTCTATTTATAAAGAAGCATGATGTGTAACTTCCGTGCTTGCTTGGAGGGAAAACATTTGAATCATTTTTGATTCAAATCTCAACCGTCTTCCGCGCCGAATAACCGTAGCCTTGCACGTTCTTCCTTATGTGGATCCGTCTAATGGTTGCTCTTTAACCACTTGTACGCTTATCATTCTTGAATTTCATCTCCGATGGTCTTGACAATATTCTCCTATTGACTTTGACTTGTGTTGACTTTGTCCAATGGGCTTCATGCTCTTGTTGGGCCTTCATGTTAAGACGAAATTAAACCTTTTGAAGTCTAATACAATGTACCATAATAAATGCTACTGGACATCTAAAAATGGTAGTAACAGCTCTAACATTAATACTTAAAATTGAAACTAATTATGTACAGTTAGACTAATGTTTGAAACTTCAATCAAGCAAGTACTTCTTGCAATGCTCTTTGTTTAAGCCTCGATAGACCATCTTTTTGCCTCATTGAGTCCACCACCATTAAGCAAAGTGGTGCTAGTTTTTTTCAATCATTAACGCCGTATTAGTGGTGCTAGTTTTTTCAATCTAGGGTTTTTGTTGTTAATTGAAGACTAGATCAAGGTCTTAGATTTTCTACTGATTTTTTGGGTAGATTTTTTATCATGCAATTTTTTTCGGCTTTGATTTTTATTGATATTTTGCGCCTTTTTTTTTCTATTCAATTTGGCTTTCGCAATTAATTGAACTTTGCTAGTGTTCATCAAGTTGTTTCCTTTATTCGAATTTAATTCAAGATAAGATAAACCGAATGTGTCTTAGAGCTTGCTAATCTTGCAAAATGACAATTGATACTCGAAATTAATTTTTTTTTGACGGGTACATGAAAATAAGTTGTCATTAATTTTTATGGGCATATGTCAAGAAAGTTTTGCTATTGGGTTTTTTTGACGCTGCATATTTAAAGTAACAATGTATATCCTGTTTAGCGAGAGTAATATTAGTGGCTTGAGCATGAACGACTATGTCCTTATTCAACACAAGAGGGCTGCCAAAGCATTACATACAGCCTTCCAAGATAAGTGGCCATGGGTTTGTCTTTTTGTAGATTATCAAAGTTGTATCTCTTGAGCAGCGGATTGATCCATAAAACGTCGCTAGTGTCAAATTGAACTATCATACATCTTATTGACGGGATATGGTAACTTAGGTACGAAATAGGTGTTACAAAGATAGACAAAGGAAAGAGAATAGAAAAAGTAGAAATGGGATAAAGAAGGGGAAAAAGGAGAAAAAAAAGGAGTCAACCTCTGAAGTGAAAATTAATGGTCGGATACCGGCCAAAAGTTTCATTTATAAAAGTAATACAAATACAACATACGGTGGATTTTTATTTTATATTATTTGAAAAAGCAGACTTGCAACGCAAATAAACATTTTATGATATAGTAATGACCATTGATTAGCTGGATATATATCCCATTAATCCCAAGCTAATCATCAAAAATTGCGTATGCTGATACACCGTCTATCACAGCCGTGCACTTGCCTCCAAGAATAGGGTCAATATACTCAGTCATACTTCCAGACAGACCCAATTTAACTTCAATAACATTCCAATCAACCGTACCATATGGTCCAGCTTCGGCATAAGCTTGTAGAAAGATGAAGTTAAAACAAGTATTACGCAAGACAAACTAATACCGCTTATATAATAGAACAAAGACGTACATTCAACCAAACGACCACTATATATAATATAATAATTAGTGTGTAGCTCGGGCGACTCCCCGAGTTTTTACTTTGAATAATACCTCTATGTTTTGAGTTTATATTTATTTCAGATTAGTTTGTTATGTATATTTGTGTTCCAAGTTATATATATTTATGTGGAGTAAAAAACATATCTAATATGTCTAATTTACAACATATTGGTCGCATGTTCGAATCTTACTACACAAAGTTTTGTAGTATTCCTTGTTAACCATATGACATTATATTACATGATAGGTTAACAATATATCTTCCGAATCTAGCTGAACATCGTTACTCTCGGCCTTCGCCTTGGCTTGTAAATCAATTTTCAGCTTCTCAAAATTAGCTTCTCGGTCCTCCAAAGGAACAACTTCTACTTTCATCTCTGCCATCTTTCGGTCTTTCCTTTTGCTTAATTATCTTGTCAGTTGTTGAAACAATCAATCATAAGACTACAACAGTTTGTAGCAATTAGCAAAGTTATTATAAATGTGCTTAATCGCTTTCTAACACACAAGAAAACAAAGTTATTATAGATATAAAAAAAAGGTTAGGGAAGAACAAGAGCTAGCAGCCAGCGTACCTTAACTTGTGAGTTTTGATTGCTCTGCGTTGGAGATTGGAGCATAACAATTGGGTATATATAGGCAGGACACGAGAGTTACGTTATTATTGTGCCCGGATTATTAAATACATGAGCCATTAATCTTTAAATTAAAGAAGGAAAGCTATTGGTAGATTTATCTTCCATATTTTATTTGAATGTATGTGTCTTTTTAGAAAATAGAATAATGTAGGAAAGAGTGTATGTTGAAAGAACATGAATTTGTCATAAACAACCTTTTAAATACAAGTTTTGCGAAAACAACCTTTTAAAAATATGGCAAAGATGACATTAAAGGTAAATTTTTTTGCAAGGAACAACCTTGACCCATTTTCCGGGCATTGACCAAGTATTTTGTAGTATTGACTCACTAAAACCAAACATGGCAAGACATGTAACCCACATTCTTATGTTTCAACCCCAATTCCCTTCATATACTGATGATGTCAACGCCGGAAAATACTTGGTCAATGTCGAAAAATAGAGAAAACAGGGTTGAAATATAACAGATGTAGTTCACGTGCCCTCCACATGTTTGGTTTTAACGAGCCAACACTAGAAAATGCTTGGTCAATGTCGGTAAATGGGTCGAGGTTATTCCTCGCAAATTATTTTCTTCTTAAGGTCTTCTTTTGCTAGATTTTTTTAAAAGTTGTTTCTCACAAAAACTTGTATTCGAAAGGTTGTTCTGACAAATTTTCCTTGAAAGAATCTAATATATTTAGCTAGTAGAAACTTAGAATATCGCCCAAATATCTTAGTTGGTACTTAGACATTGGGAAATGCCTATAAATTTGTGGTGGACATAATATTACTTAAGTATATTTATACTTATATAGTTATATCGTTGTGATTTTTATGATACTATTGATATATTTAGTTTTAGTCATGCTAATATTATTAATATATAGGTAAAATATATATAGTCGCAGTTAAATTTAATACATTTATATCAAAATATTTTTCTTAAAGTAATCATCATTTTATAAATTATAATTCTATGAAATTCAAATATTAATGCTGATGATTATGCATTGACAAACGTGCAAACTTGAAATGATATACGTAAAAAGAAAAAACACAATATTATTCTTATTAACATGTTAAGAACAATGCAAACGTATACTATTTCCTAATCTCTCTAATAGATCCCCTCCACAGCACTATGATATACCTATTACTTAAATAGAAAAAGTGAAATACATTGCCCTTGTTTGGTAGAAAAAAATTGAGTATAATTATACATATTAGAGGTCGTTTTAATCCCAATTATAAAATTGACTAGTCAAATCCTGAATTATGGGTGTTTTGTAAACTGATGATTAGGAGAGCTGTTTGAAGTTTGGGCCTAAGCCTATAATTCTGGAAAAGCTGGTGAGAGGAGGTATTTGATGAGAGAGGTTTGGGGCTTTGGGCATATTGAGGTGAAAAATGCCAATTATGCTAAAAAGCTAATATAATCACTTATCCAACCCAAACTAATAACGCAATAAGCTATTTGTTATCCGCTAGTATAATCAACTAATAGTTAATGACTACTCCTTCCATCCCAAAATATAGTTCTTGGTTAATTTTTCATGGTCAAACTTTAAAACCTTTGACCAAATATTCTCATATATATATGTATATATAAATTATTCATGTGGGATCTTGTTAGATACGTCTCAATGTGTAGTTTTATAATATCAACTTTTTATAATTTTTATTAATACGTAACTAAATATATTGATGGTGAGTGATACGTATTGGAGACCGTACAGAAAGAAACAAGAACCATATTTTGGAAGGGAGAGAGTATATGTTAATTGCCATACGCGATCATTATCAGAAAAATAATTATCGTGGGGAAATAAATTAATCTACTTAACTTAGCTTGATTGTTCCTTAGTTTTTTTTGATGTTAGAGAGAGACTAGTGCAGTTATAGACGAGATTAAATTCAAGTCCTAATTATATACTATCTCCACAAAATTGGACTAAAAGAACATGCTCACTGTGCACCCCGATGCACCATGCTCACTTGTGCACCCTAAATAACATATTATTCTTTTAAAAAGAACATGAACTTATTGAAGTAATTTTTTATGGTAAAAAGAACACGTTCATAATAAAATAACATGTAGAATCTCCATTCATAAAAGAACACGGGTCATAGTGAAAAGAACATATAATAAAAGAATGCACAATTTAAATTAAAAGAATATACTGATTTCGAATTGTAAATATTTTCTTATTAAACAAATTGAAGCTCTTTTTCATATTGAGTTATGTTCTTTTAAATATTGAGTTATGTTCTTTTGTATATAAACCGAAAGAATATATTTTTGAAATTAGAAGAACATACCTTTTAAACTAAAAAGAACATACCTTTTGAATTAAACAAATATACCTTATAACTTAAAGTAGCGTATAGTTTTAAAAAAGTACTTCTCTTCGTAAGAATATACTCCAAAAAAAATCATGTAACTTTGTTTAGCACTAGCGTTTTTAGGTCGCGGGTAGAGGTTGAATATGGTTAAACCGCTTCTTGAAAATTGTGTGAATGTTTGGTAAGGTAGCGGGCTGTGGTAGCGGATAGAGGTTGATTAGCTTTTGTAGAATGTTACATTATGTAACATTTCATCCATCTAAGTAGCGGTGCAAATACAATCTTCTCGCCTATTTCATGAGGGTTGGTAGTTGTTGCTTTTCTTTTTCTTTTTTTTAAATAAAAAATCCTTTTAAGTCCTAGCTTTTCACTTGGTGTATAATCTTCTACTCCAATCTTCTACTTAGTTGTAAGCTCCTATATAATATTTGTAATATATATAACCATCAATACTAAAGTCTTATAAATAAATAAATAATTCTATCATTACTTAAGAGTTATTTACTTCTTTTTCATCACGTGGTGCTTTTTAAGATGCGAAATATACACTCTAAGGTCTTACAATAAAAATTAAAATACTTCTAAAATGACAAAATCACGCGTTGATACGTGTTTATATTATTTAGTTATATTCTAATATTTTCACTCTATGAAGTCCTAAGGGTCGCATACATTATTTTTCTTATAAAAAATAAGACACGACATTTAAATAAATATAGATTTTAACCATTAAATAATTAATTATATTTCCGTAGTTAATTTAATCACTAAATAAATGTTCTATGTTGTATTTAACAGTTCCAACAGCTACTATTACCAAACACTTTTACTTTAAATTACTACTGTGATAGCTAACCTCTAACAGCTATTAGCTGGCAGCTAACATCTACTCAAATCGCTAACAGCTACAACAACAACAACAACAACTAACAGCTACGCTAGTTTTGCCAAACATCTGTAGAAAACAAATAGATTATCTCATTGAATAAACAATAACCAAAATAATAGATAATAATATCTTTTTAGTTGAAGGCAATCCACGCAAGGTATAGATATTGCAGGGATACTGGGTAGTTTCATAATGCCACAATTTGTGGAACAAACTTGGCTGTAATCGTTTTTTTTTTGTAAAAAATTAAATATAAGATTACAATTTTTACAAAGAATTAAAACGGTGTCGTGGTAACAGGTGCACATAGATGATAGATCTTCATGCACTTGGGTGCATCCACAAAAATGCGTAAAACAGATGGCTTCTTGCTCTTGCGTGCTCTGTAATTTGGTAGCATGAATTTCATTTGTGATTCATTAGTGGATAAGTGATCATGTGAATTCAAGGGATCATGAATTATTCATGATTCTATTATAAACATTACAGCTAGCTTGTTCTCCAACCTTAATTACATTATGAGTTGACGTTATTTCTAAAATGGCACCACAAACTGATTTTTTGAATAATTAATTATGGCCGGCTCCGATAAATTTATACTATTTAACATATAAAAAATGTCCACAATCCATGTAATCAATTGAATCACGTGAAAATTGAAAGTGATTTGCATCATCCGAATTAAGTATGAATGTCCACCAGGGTGACGACATTACCGGGAGAGCACCATAATCCAAATTATTTATACTGGTTATCGACCTTGAAGAGTCTTAGTCTTCGGTTTATACAAAACACTGATCAGTTTTCACGTGGTTCGGTTATATCGATAGATTATTATGTGTATGGACAAATTTTATTAGGGGATGGGAGTATTATAATAAGTATTATGAGAGCATAACAGGTCGTGTGGTGCATGGACCATTTTAAAAATAACGTCCGATACATAATAATATAATTAAAGCAGCAGTACTGTTAGATGTGAGAACAAACAAGGGAACCGGATATCCACTCCAAGGCACGGAAACTACGCTTTCCTATTAGTTTAATTTCGCCCCTCTAGGATCACCGGGTTAACACGAAATAACTAATGAGATACAATGGAGAAAACAATTCACTAGATGATCTTCTAAGTGAATCAACAAGAACTTTGTGTTTGATGTTTGTGAAGAACACTCAAGAGAAAGTAGCAAGTTTTCTCTCAAGCAAAGCAAGAAGATTAGAGTGTGAAAAATCTGATTTTTCTTCTCTCTCTTAACTCATATACATAATAAGGGTGATGAATAATCTTCCCTCTTGATTAGAGCTGTTACAGCATTCATCCTTCTTTAATCCCCTGATTAAGAGTACTTAATCATCTTAAAACGGATAACAAATGCATTACAACGGTTATAAACCGTCCACGCAAAATTACACGCCTCAAAACAGACTCCACGTCGCGACTCGCGATACGTATCGCGAGTCGCGACGGCCTCCTGATCGCGACCCGCGACGATTGTCGCGACCCGCGACCAGCCCTCTGTCTTGCTTGATTTACTCCACGTGATTTTGCGCATTCTAATCTTAACATACTAGACCTCCTCCTCTTCTAGTATATACCCATATGAGCTAACAAAACCCATTACCCTATAAATGTTCCAACAATCCTCCTCCCATTTATAGGGTAATGTTGAAAAGTTTTCAACTTGCTATAAATCACAAACAATACATGCTCATGCATCATGGAAATATCTTATGATTGAATTTCCACTTAGTAAAAGTAACTTTACAATAATTTCGATCATAATGATAGACAAAGCTTTGAATCATATAACCACCACAAATCATTGAAGATACAAATACACATAAGCATAAAACATAATTCTTAACCTCCGACACCTATGAAGCCTTGGTGTCCATATCCATTCATAAGCGTTCCAAGTCAAGCCTTAGACTTGGTGAAGCGGCCAAACTTCTAGCTTATATAGGTAAATCTTTACGAACATGCTCCTACAATTGAGCACTTATCAAAGATTTATTAAGAAATAAAATCAACCTCTTAACATTGTAGTAACAAGCACTAACCTCGGGATGTGTTAAACTAGTGCTCCCAACCTTCTAGAGAAGTACTTTCCTCATTGAATTTGAGATCTAATGTTGTATTAGACATCAAATTGAGTTTTCCTTCACCATAGGTTGTTCAATAGGCTTAAGACCCATCCCTTTATTCATTTTGTTCACTAGTTCCCTTGACAACGGTTTAGTAAACGTATCCGCCAAGTTCAAACTAGACCGAACAAAATTAATAGTTATACAACTATTCCTTATCATTTCACGCACATAGCTATGTCTAACTCCAATGTGCCTTGACTTGCCATTGTAGACTTCACTATAAGCTTTAGCTATGGTTGATGCACTATCACAATGAATAGCAAGAGGTGACATAGGTTTGACCCACAAGTCAACCTCACTCAACACATTCCTTAGCCATTCCGCTTCTTGGCAACAAGATGCCAATGCAATGAATTCCGATGCCATAGTGGAATCCGTTATACATGTTTGCTTCTTGGATGCCCATGAAATAGCACCTCCTCCAAGAAGAAACACCCATCCACTTGTGGATGAATAATCTTCCTTGTTGGAAATCCAACTAGCATCCGAGTAACCTTCTAGAATAGAAGGTTCTCCTTTGTAAGTTATGACATAATCCAAGGTTTTATTCAAATACCTTAACACTCTTCTTAATGCTTGCCAATGCAACATACTAGGATTACTAGTATACCTACTGAGTTTACCAATAGCAAAAGCTATATCCGGTCGAGTGCTAGTCATAGCATACATCAAGCTTCCAATTAAGCTTGCATACTCCAATTGAGAAATAGGAGTACCACTACTCGGAACCAAGTGAACACTAGGATCCATCGGAGTAGCAAAATGAGTCGAATTCGATTCATTAAACCTCTTAATCACTTTCTCAATATAATGAGATTGTGATAAAGAAATTGACCCTTTACCTCTCATTATTCTAATACCTAGAATAACATCCGCTTCACCCAAATCTTTCATGGAGAAGCTAGAAGAGAGAAAGACTTTGGTTTTTTCCACTTGTTCCAAATCAGTCCCAAAGATGAGCATATCATCAACATATAAGCAAATTATAACTCCATTACCGTTATTATCAAATTTACTATATACACACTTATCGGACTGATTTATTTTGAACCCACTAGACAAAATGACCTCATCAAATTTTTGATGCCATTGCTTAGGTGCTTGTTTAAGACCATACAAAGATCGAACTAATTTGCAAACCTTAGTCTCTTGACCTTTAACCACAAAACCTTCAGGTTGATTCATGTACACTTCCTCCTCCAATTCACCATTAAGGAAAGCAGTTTTAACATCCATTTGGTGAATTACTAGACCATGAATCACAGCTAATGCTATCAAAAGTCTAATGGTAGCTATTCTAGCAACCGGAGCATAAGTGTCAAAATAATCGATACCATATCTTTGCCTAAAACCTTGGACCACTAACTTAGGGCCTTATGTTTTAGTATGGTTCCATCGATCTTCCTTTTCCTTACGAAAATCCACTTACAACCAAAAGGTTTGCATCCGGGGGGTAAATTAGCTAAAATCCAAGTATGATTGCCCATTATCGAATCCATTTCATCATTCACTGCCTCTTTCCAGAAAGCATAATCATGAGACTTCATAGCCTCATCAAAGGTCCTAGGATCCTCCTCCATATTGTAACAATATGAAATTTGAGTCACAACAGACTCCCTTGACCCTTCAACTAAATATAGTTGAAAATCCGGTCCAAAAGATTTCTCTTTTCTAATTCTTTTACTTTTCCTAATTTCCGGTATTGTAGTATCATGATCATTGTTAATGTCATCCACAACATTGGAACTAGTACTAGGTATCATGTCCTTTGGTCTAGGAATCGATGAGAATCTAGTCTCATCAAATATTGCATCCCTTGACTCTATCACAGTATGAATAGAGACAACATCATTTGGCTCAATGACATAAAACCTATAGGCTTTGCTATGTACCGCATAGCCTATAAAAATGCAATCAATTCCTTTTTCACCTAAAGTTTTCCTTTTAGGTTCCGTCAATTTGACAATTGCCCTACAACCCCATACCTTAAGGTAATTGAGATTAGGCTTTTTGTTACACCAAAGTTCATAAGGGGTAGTCTTATTCCTTTTATTAGGAACTCGATTTAAAATATAACATGCAGTTAAAATTGCATCACCCCAAAAACCGTCATTTAGACCCGAATTAGAAAGCATGGTGTTAACCATTTCTTTTAGAACCCTATTTTTCCTTTCCGCTATACCATTACTTTGAGGTGAGTATGGAGCGGTTGTTTCATGAATTACACCAATGGAACTAAAATAGCTAGGATTATAGTATTCACCACCCCTATCCGTCCGAAGTCTTTTAATTTTTCCATTAAGTTGAAGTTCCACTTCGGTCTTAAAGATCTTAAACTTTTCTAGTGCTTCATCTTTAGTAAATAATAAATATATGTAACAAAACCTTGAATAATCATCAATAAAAGTTACTATATATTTTTTATTTCCCAAAGAAGGTGAACTATGAAAATCACACAAGTCACTATGCACCAATTCAAGCAATACCGTTTGTCTAGTCACACTAGGATAAGGATTTTTTGTAATCTTATTTAGCATGCATGTCTTACACTTCTCTAACTTTAAATCGAAAGAAGGTATTAAACCTAGCTTAGACATGTCATATAATCTACGATAGTTTACATGACATAAACGATTGTGCCATAGAGAAGAAACAACAAGCATGTAAATAGAACTAGTATCAATTTTATTATTAATACTAAATTTAAACATTCCATTACAATAAAATCCTTGTCCAACAAAAATACCACCCTTGGAAACTATAAACTTATCCGATTCAAATACAACTTTAAAACCAAACTTATTCAAAAGACCCCCGACACAAGATTCTTCCTAACTTCCGGTACATAAACAACATCCCTGGGAGAGTTAAAGTCTTTCCCGAGGTTAACAACAATTCTACTTGGCCTATACCCTTGGCCTTTACCGTAGAATCATTCCCCATATACAAGATTGGACCATCATCCAATTCTTCCAAAGACTTGAAGAAGTGCTTATTATTGCACACATGTCTAGAGGCCCCCCGAATCTATCCACCAAGAATCATCAACTCCGCACAAACATAATTTCGAAATCATAGCCACAAAATTCATTTCTTCAATTACATGTTCATGTGCAATTTTACCTTGGTTTTGAACAACACTAGGTTGTCCATTTTTTGTCTTCTTCTTCTTAGAAGGACAATCCCTCTTGAGATGAGGTCCATTGCATACCCAACAAGTGAGGGTCTTCCTCTTCTTGTTTGCAAAGTTGGTTTTAGAGTTGTTATTGTTGGATTTCTTGGTCCCACTAGACCCACCAACCTCTACCATATTCACGGTAGACTTAGGAATACTAGGAGTAGTATCCTTAACCCCATCTTGAGCCCGGATACCCTCTTCAATACGAAGATGAGTTCCTAATTGCTCCATGGAAATATCTTCCTTCCTATGTTTCAAGGAATGCTTAGTTTCTTTCCAAGAATTTGGTAATTTATCAATGATTGAGGCTACGGCAATAGCCTCATCCATCACCATACCATGTGATCTAATTTGGTTCAAAATATGATGAACTTCATGAAATTGCTCTATAATAGGCCGATCATTAGTCATTTTAAATGAATTAAAATTACTAACAAGAAATTTCTTACTTGAAGCATCTTCAGAAATATACTTGGCCTCAAGAGTATCCCAAAGTTCCTTTGCACTCTCCACATTTTGATAGAGATCGAACAAAGGGTCGGTAAGAGAGTTGAGGATGTGACCCCGGCAAATGTAGTCATCATTCTCCCACTTTGTCCTCTTCCTTGTAGTCTCCACGAACTCTTCCTCTCCATCTTTCGGGAATGGTGGCATGGGTGTTGATAGAACATACACCACATTCAAAGTTGTCAACAAGAAGTGCATCTTCTTTTGCCATCTTCGATAACCTACCCCCTCAAACTTGTCCAACTTTTGGAAGTTCATAGTCATGTCCTTGAGTGATTGAGCCATATCCGAAATAAAAAGGAAAATTAAACTATTAGATTGTTAGATGTGAGAACAAACAAGGGAACCGGATATCCAATCCAAGGCACGGAAACTACGCTTTCCTATTAGTTTAATTTCGCCCCTCTAGGATCACCGGGTTAACACGAAATAACTAATGAGATACAATGGAGAAAACAATTCACTAGATGATCTTCTAAGTGAATCAACAAGAACTTTGTGTTTGATGTTTGTGAAGAACACTCAAGAGAAAGTAGCAAGTTTTCTCTCAAGCAAAGCAAGAAGATTAGAATGTGAAAAATCTGATTTTTCTTCTCTCTCTTAACTCATATACATAATAAGGGTGATGAATAATCTTCCCTCTTGATTAGAGCTGTTACAGCATTCATCCTTCTTTAATCCCCTGATTAAGAGTACTTAATCATCTTAAAACGGATAACAAATGCATTACAACGGTTATAAACCGTCCACGCAAAATTACACGCCTCAAAAACAGGACTCCACGTCGCGACTCGCGATACGGATCGCGAGTCGCGACGGCCTCCCCGATCGAGACCCGCGATGATTGTCGCGACCCGCGACCAGCCCTCTGTCTTGCTTGATTTACTCCACGTGATTTTGCGCATTCTAATCTTAACATACTAGACCTCCTCCTCTTCTAGTATATACCCATATGAGCTAACAAAACCCATTACCCTATAAATGTTCCAACAAGTACAACTAAAGTTGGGTGTTTATTACAGTTTGTAGAATCTTGATCCCCTAATTGCTCATATCAATTAAAGAAAATCAAGATTCAAGGCGGTGAATAGTTTTTTAAGGTAATAACTAATAACCCTAAGTAGTGGAGCATCAAACAAAAACTAAAATGCGTGGATATAAGAACCAACACACTTCACGGAAATAAGTTCAGATTAGAATGAAAATATCAGATTATACAGCTATGCCACAACACTTCTCTTCAATTCAAAAGAACAAAAAAACACGAATTCTTCATAATGACAATAATTGAGAGCAATTTCATAAACAATTATTAATGAAATGAATTAAAAAGGTTTTGAATTCTACCTAATTTTTTTAGGTCAACATAATTTGCATTACTTAAAAAAAGGAATTACAAACTAAAAAAACATCATTTGAACGATAGATGGAAAAAAACACACTATAATGAGATTTACTAGCGCTTACAAACCCTAGAAAGTAAAACCATCTTGTTACCTTACCATTCTGAAATTCGACGCAGAGGAGAGTATGCAAATCACATAGGAAGCTTCCCTGAGGCGAATCTTGTTGGAGTTGACCCTTTGTGTCTTGTAGAGAAATAACTATTGTCGTGTGATGAAAACTGTCGAAATTTTAAACTAAAACGATCTTCAATTATGGATTGTGAAATTTGTCCTTTTGTAGAACCAAAGCTTCACAAGAGGATAAATCTCAAGGCCTTTGAAACGAAATGTCTTCCTGGTATTCTAGAGATTGAATTGCCGAGGAAGTCACTATCTTTTGTGACTTCGTACCCTGCACATAGGGTATCAGGAGTTTTCCTCAAAAGGCAAAAACTCAAACTTTGTGGAGGTCGACACTTCCCCGAAATTCAATTGGAGAGCCTCATACGAGATGTATTTTTAAATTGTGATTATGTGAGCATAATTCTGGGGAATTCCCCTTTTTTGGTGCTAACAGTTTTGTACATTTTTTTGGTGATAACATTTTTGTACATTTATAAGTGTGATTATGCGAGCATAATTGTAGGAATTCCCTTTTTGCTTATAGAGTTGGTCAAGACTCGCTAGATTTAGCAAGAAACCGGATATCATACTTGAAAGTTAAACAAAGATAACAATATATGATCAAGGACGACTGATATTTTTATTACGATGGTAACACTAACTAGTAACTACTTTCTTTGAAGTTTTTCTTGTCCTATTGGAATCTCACTCCATAAAGCTCTGCAATATATCAGTCACATAATAATTTCACCAATTTGCAAAACAAAGCTCAATGATTATGCTGACACGAATGATTTTACATTTTACTACGTACAGTTGGTTCCTACAAGAAGCTGCTCATAGTGCGTTTGATCGGATTGTATATGATCTTTGGATATTCGAAAATTTCGGATCAGGAGACTCTCAATCCGTATTCGATCCAAAAAACCCGGATATCCGATTTTCGGATCGGATTAGTCGGGTATCCGGCGATGAAAAAATTAACTTTTCAAATAAAAGTTTTAAAAATAGTTTCGGATAGAATCATATTACCAGATAATTTTGGATATTTGACCGAAAATGAATTCCATGATTCAGATATTTTCGAAAATCCGAAATTGGTATATTCCGATCCATATCCAATATGAAAATCTCCGGATATCCGAATACTAAAAAATGGATCGGAACAACCAGATCATGGGTACGGGTCAATCTGATCGGTTATATATGCACACCCCTAAATTGCTCTATGCTTGAAGTAGTTGCTGTCATATTCAATGCGTTTCTTTGTCTGTTCCAAAGTTCTTTTGGCCGAGAAGAAGAAGCTTGTGACATATTGATAAAACATACTAGCGTAGGCTTCACAAAAACTCTTTGGATTACTGGACATTTATTCCTCATCGTCATATCTTATCCAAACAAAGTGTAAGATCAGAGGGAAACTTTCAACAATTTCTTCTTCACTGACAACATCTCTCAAGTCCTCTAGCCCGAGCCAATTCCTCCCATTCCTTGTCAATACAAGAGTATGTTTTTACTTTCGTTTCCCATCTGTTAATTTAGGGGGCGTTTGGTTGGGGGTATTGTGGAAAGGGTAAGGAATCAGGGGACCTGATTCTCTTACTTGTTGTTTGTTTGCTCAAATCAATGAAACCCTTTACCCTCTCCTTACCCCCAAAGTCCTCTACTTTCATTCCCCCACCCCCCAAGGGTTTCACTTACCCTTTCTTTGACTCATTATTGACCATCTCTTTGACCACCCAACCACCACTTGAACCAACCACTCAACCACACCACCACCTGCGCACCCTACCACCCCAACTCGACACCTCCACCCCAACACACCCTACCACCGCAAACCAGCTGCCGAGTTACATCTGACCACCCAACCACCACCTAAACCACCACTCACCCACAAGGCACAAACCCTAGAAAAAAATTGGAAGAACAACGCAGCAACGACGGGGAGAAGGCGTCAACGTAGAGAAAGGGAGAGGAGAAATCGACGGCGTAGAGAAGGGGAGGGGAGAAAGCGACCGCGCGGCGCAGGGTAGAGGGAGAAATTGACAGCGTAGAGAAGGGGAGGGGAGAAAGCGACCACGCGGCGCAGGGGAGAGGGAGAAAACGACGGCGTAGAGAAGGGGAGGGGAGAAAGCGACAGTGCGGCGCAGGGAGGGGGTGGACACGACGGTGTAGGGGAGGGGGTGAACACGACAGCGCGGCGCAGGGGAGGGGAGGAGGTGAACGCGACGGCTCGGGGAGGGAGGGTAAACACACGACGGCGGGAAGGGGGGGGGGTGACGAGGTGGCGTTATCGGGGTGGGGAGGCGGTGGGGAACAAAGCAAAAGAGGGAGGAGTGGTGGTGCTATGGTGCGAGAAGGGTAAGAGGAGGAAGAAAGAGGATTGACATTTTACCAACCAAACACCACTCTAAATCTAAGGGTTTTGCTTTCCTTTCCCCCTCTACCCCTTTCTTGATTCCATTCCCTTACCCTCATGGCAACCAAACGGCCCCTTAAGCCTTTTAATGAAGAGACAAATATGTGTAGGGCCCATGAGTTCAGCTACAGCTCCACCATTAGTATAATATTGTCCGCTTTGGGCCAAACCTTCACGGATTTGTTTTTTGGTTCTTTCCGAAAAGGCCTCATACTAATGTAGTTGGTGAACTCTTAGAAACTAGGTAACTCCATCTTATCTCTATGATGTGGGACTTGGGACTGTATACCCAACATTATGCCATTGGAATATGGACGAGTGGAGCGTGCCATGGCCGTATTACTATGAAGAAGTTTGTTGACATTATTCCTTCAAAGTGAAATTGGCAGATAGCATGCATTTCGTTTTGTTAGTTGCTAGAATTTAGGGTTTGTTGTTAGTCATTAAATTACTTGGTCAAATTACCATGTGTTTCCTATTTCTTATATTATAGTTAGTGGTATGTTTTTTGGAGTATTAGTGGACCATTATCTCCACTTTATTTGCTTAGTTACTAGTTTCTAGGAAGAGTTCCATTGAGTTGAAGTTTTGGTAGCCTATATAATAGGCAAGCTAACGAAGTGTTTGTAGTCAGTAAGTAAGAAGAATAAGAATGCATCAGTTTGTTTTAGTTTCTTCCGCTGCTATATGTTCACATTTTCTTATTTTTTGTCTTTGATAATTTTAACCAACATGGTATCAGAGCACCGGGTTCGATCCACAAAATAAACAAATAAAAAAAGGAGGAGAGAGTTTGAGTGAAAGAAACAAACGTAGTACTGTTTCTTTGTTTTGAGAGCAATTTTTTTTTGAGTAAGAGTTTTTTGTGTGAGTCCATGGCAAACAATGTTGGTAATGTGTCTCAACCCTTAATCCCAATTTTTATGGGGGAAAATTATCATTTATGGCGTCTCAAGATGAAGACTTTGTTCAAGTCTCAAGAGTTGTGGGAGATGGTGGAGCAAGGGTATGAAGAACCCAAGGAGGCTCCGACTGAACCTGATCAAAAGTTGCTGGAAAATCACAAGAAATATGTGAAGGCTTTATTGTTTATCCAATCGGCACATTGGATGATGAGATTTTCTCCAGAATTTCCGATGCATCAACCTCCAAGCAAGCATGGGAGATCATCAAACAAGAGTATTTTGGGGATAAGAAGGTAATTGCTGTAAAATTACAAACTCTTCGTACTCAATTTGAGACTTTATCGATGACAAAGAAAGAATCAATTCAAGATTGTTCGTCTAAAGTGTCTTCAATTATTAATCAAATGAAAATATATGGTGATAATATCTCAAATGAGAAGATTGTGGGTAAGGTGTTAAGGAGTCTACATATTGAGTATAAGCATATTGTAACTGCAATTTTGGAGTCTAAAGACCTATCAACTTACTCATTTGATGAGTTGATGAGTTCTTTGATAGCTCATGAGGAGAGAATGGACAAAACTATGGATGAAAATGTCGAGGAGAAAGCCTTCCAAGTTAAGGGGAAAATGTCAAATGAATGGCATTATGAAGATGGTCGTGGTCGTGGTCGGGGTCATGGTATGGGTAGTCGAGGTCGAGGTCGCGAAGAAAGTGGAGGGCGTGGTCAATTTGCAGGACAACGTCAATCTATGAGTAGCATCCAATGCTACTACTGCAAAAGGTCACTAGTATGGAATTGGCTTTCAGCAACGCATCAAAATAGCCTACTACAACGCTATAAAGCGTCGCAAGCACTTTTACAAACGCACTAAGAAGTGCTCTGCTTGCCTGTGTCGCTGCACCCTGTAGCTACGCTTTATTTCTGCGTCGGTATAGCCTGGATAAATGCACCGCTAGTTCGGAACGCTTTCAAGCACGCTGCTGGGACACTTTATTAGCGTTGTAATAAGGTAGCTACGCTCCTAAAGCGTTGAACAAGATCTGATACAACTTACTATTTCCTATAGCTATAGAGACCCACTAAAAGCGTCGTATAATCCTTTCCACACTTTTAAAGTGCCGCTAGAGTTAATTTATGATCTCAATGCTAAAATTACAAATTGGTTTAACATTTGCAAGTGAACCAAAATATATTATATTGATTAATGAAAAAATTAAATCGTGTAATACTCCGTATAAGCAATCTTCAAACTAAAAATAACCAAAAAGTCTAACTCATTTAGACAAACTCAAGGTACAACCTAATGTATGTAGAACAACAAATGTTAAAATTTATAATCCAACTAAATAATAACAAAACTTAATATATCTTCATTCTTGTGCCCAAACAGAAGTTCCAATGTCCTCAAATCTTCAACATTCACTTTTTCGTTTTGGTGCATCCAAAATTAATCTGAGGGGCAAAAAAAATGTCAACAAAAGTAATTAAAAAAAGGCCACAAACATGCAACATACTAGTTTAACAAACAATAAATAAGATCTACTAGGAATGTTACCTTTCGACAAAAATCCACTAGCTAATTAGATAATTAATGAGAGTTGTCATTTCCAGAAGATGAAGCGTTATTAGCAACCTACATCCAACAAGCATAAAACTAACAATTATCATATCCCTGTAAAAGTGCATATTTTGCAGAAATTTCAACAGCATCTCCCCATAAAAGTGGTTAATCCAAACAACTCAAAGTTGTTTTCCAAACCCGTGCACTAAGAATATCAATCCCAGCATTGACATAAACATAATTTCAACTCAATTACACACATTTACACAACAAACAATGATTTAATATCCCAATTTCACCATAGGAGTACCATCATTCTTTAACAATGTAAATGACTTCAATTGTACCTCTATACAATCCTACATTGGTAATTGCATTAGAAAAAGAAGGTTTGATCGTACCTTATCAACAGTAGGGATGTCAAAATCTTCTTCTTGGTTTGAATCAGTACTATCTAAACCAGATTCAGTTAAGTCATCACTTAAGTCATCAAATTTAGAATCATCAAAGTCTGAACCTAAATGCTCTTGGAGCTTCCTTTTCAGCTTCAATATTGTTGCCCCCTGATTTTTAACACACCTCCTTAGTCCGCGTAGATAATACAATATTGCTCCTTCATCTTTGGAGGACATCCTTAGGCCTTTACAATAGGAAGGAACAGAAGGTTCTACAAAATTTGATGGCTTAACACCTAACAATCCTAAACCACGAACGCGACCATATTTATCCTTGCCCAATACCTTTGAAACAGGATCATTATCTAAGTTAACTGATTGGTCCCCTTGTTCAGCAACAATGTTCTTAATTTGATTCTACAAATCAAATATACAACAAACTTAATGAATAAAAATAACTCGTCAACATAAGATTATTTGATATTAATATGCAAATTATAAGTCACATGTAAGATCATAGACACGCACCGTAATTTCTGCTTCATTTTCATGTTGGTGACACTCTAAATAAAGTTCAGTTCTTGTTGGACTCCTATTCAGCCTTTGTTTCTTTAAATATATCAAATTAGGATAAGATGTTAGAATATGGTAGAAATGGAAGAATAAATATGTACACAAATAAAAAAAAACCAAAACTTTACTAATTCTTCACGAACACGAGCATGACTCTTTGTACCAGTTGTAGGGATTGGCTTTGCTTTAGCCTTTGCAAGTGATTCTTTTCCCCGTTTGCTTCTCTTCTGTAAAAATTGAAGCATCAGCATGCATAAGAATGTACATGTCATGGTTCACAATTCACAAAATCATATTCAACACCTTTAAATAAATGAACACAAATAAACGCACCTGTCCCTCATCGGATCTCCAGAAATTAACAAGGCTAATCCACTGATTATTATCTACATGTGTTGGACACCGATTATGCAAAATGGTAATGTCTTCATCGTCATTATAATATTTTCCTTTCAAGTAACACTTGTAATCCTTCCATTTAAATCCAACTGATTTCAATATCCAATACTCACTAGCTTTTGGATAAAGAAATCTTGCCTGAAAAATACACGAGTAAAAAGAATAGTAGTATATAAGGGAGTTTGAAACAATAATTAATGTCCAATCTTTCAAAAAGTAAAAATATAAAATTGAGATTGTAATTTTTATTACCTCGACTTCCTTCAATAGCATCTTTTCATTGTTCTTATTGCAGCCTTTTTTCAGATGATCCCATCTTGTATAGCTTAGAGAGCAAAGATCCCCATTTTTTGCAATTGTCCCTAAAAAAGCACCAAGTACCCCCCTTCTTCTCCTACAGGTTGCATCTCCTTATTGACATCAACAACAATTTGATGGCCTTTAGGTAGATTCCATACATCTGCTAACACAGTTTTTCCACGCCTTCTATTTGGAAGCTTTGTTTGGGTTGCCAGATGAACAACTAAATGCGCCATCACAGTAAAGAAACTAGGTGGAAATATCATCTCGAGGTGGCACATGATGACATGTATTTGTTTCTCAAGTTGTTTAAGGTCATCCACACGTACATTCTTACTACATACTTCTCTAAAATAGCCACATAAATCAGATAAAACTCCTACTACATCCTTTGAGAGAAGCCCTCGTAATGCAATAGGAAGGATTTATTGCATTAAAATATGACAGTCATGGCTTTTTAGCCCAATCAACTTGGCTTGTTGAAGATTTACACATCGAGAAATGTTTCCAGCATAACCATTTGGAACTTTAATTCCATGAAGTGTTCTATAGAAAACTTGCTTTTCATTTCTAGACATTGTGTATGCAGCAGGTGGCAAATACCACTTATTTGAATTTTTCTTCTCTGGGTGAAGTTCCTTCCGTATTCCTAATTCTTTCAAATCAAGGCGAACTTTCAGATTATCTTTAGACTTTCCTTCTACGTTCAACAATGTATTAATCACATTATCACACACATTTTTTTCTATGTGCATAACATCTAAGTTGTGTCTAATTAAGTGAGACTCCCAGTAAGGCAATGACCACAAAGGACTCTTTTTCTT
Source organism: Beta corolliflora (assembly GCA_947648045.1). NCBI lineage: Eukaryota > Viridiplantae > Streptophyta > Magnoliopsida > Caryophyllales > Amaranthaceae > Beta > Beta corolliflora. The sequence continues at coordinate 741,210 of CANSZD010003689.1, forward strand.
CCAAGTATTCGAACTAGAGAAGTCCGAAATCTCCTCTATTTAGTGCAACTCATCTCGTCCCCTGTTCGATCCATGGGTCTTGCTCTTAATTCTTCCTCTCCATTAAAAGCTTCCTTGTTCAGTCGAAATGCATGGTCGAAATCTAACCAACGACGATGAGCCCAAAAACAATACTTGTGACCATTTGTTAGCCACTTAGAAGCTGTGTCAATGTTGCAGCAAGGACACGCCTTTTCCCCATGTACACTCCAGCCAGAGAGCATTCAATAAGCTGGAAAGTCGCTGATTGTCCATAATAGCCCAGCACGCATATTGAAATTTTCATCCTTAGAAGCATCATAAGTCTCACTCCCAATATTCCAAAGCTTAAGCAACTCCTCAATAAGGGGCTGCATATATACATTAATTTTGTTTCCCAGACTAGTTGGACCGGGAATTAGTGTTGAAAGGATAAGAGATGACTTTTTTAAACATAACCATGGGGGCAGATTATACGGCACCAAAACTATAGGCCAACAACTATGAGTAGAGCTCATCATCCCAAAGGGATTGAAACCATCACTAGCAAGTCCAAGCCAAACATTGCGACTCTCTTTACCAAATTTAGGATACCTACTATCAAAGTTCTTCCAAGCTTCTGAATCAGCCGGATGCCCTAATACCTCTTTGTTCTCTTTACGTTCATCATCATGCCACCTCATCAAGGAGGCAGTGTGCTTCGACATAAACAATCTCTTAAGTCTAGGCTTTAAAGGAAAATAGCGTAATACTTTCGTGGGAGTTCCTTTTTTCTTCTTTCGTCCTGTTGAAGTAGTCTGCTCACTTACTCTTTTCCACCTAGAAGCACTACAAACTGAGCAATTATCATCATTAGCCTTATCCTTCCAATAAAGCTGACAGTGATTTGGGCATGAATGTATTTTAACATAGCCAAGGCCTAACTTCTGAGTGACCTTTTTAGCCTCTGCAAATGACTTGGGTAAATTTGCACTATTAGGAATTGCAAGTTGACAAAATCCTAGTAGGTCATTAAAATACTTATTAGTCCATTTGTTAGTACTCTTAATATGAAAAAGAAGTACTAAAAATGACAACATTGTTAATTCACATCCGGGCCATAACTCTGTGTCAGCGTCATTGAGAAGCGTATAGAAGTCTTGGGCTTCTTTATTTTGGCCATGAGTGCTTTGGTCAACGTTCTCGCTTATGTTTGGATCATCACCTCTATGACCATATGCGTCATGCACCAATTGTCGCATATCTGTATACGGCAAAATCTCATCTTCTACCATAGGTTCGGAAGGACTTGAAATTGGAACTTGATCCACTTTTTCACCATGAAAAATCCAGATAGTGTAATTATGCATCATTCCAAAATGAAGCAAGTGGAAATTTACATCATCTGGACTCAAAAGCTTGTGATTAACGCACTTCATACAAGGACATCTAAGTTTACCATCACATGTTAAAGTCTTAATAGCATAACTCATAAACCCTTCAACTCCTAGTCGATATTGTGCTGCCTTTATTGGCCAAGTCAAATTTTCTTTAATTGGCCTCAAATCCATGATCAACTAAACTGGAAAAAAGGAAAAAGGCATTCACTATTTTAACACAAATATCATGATTAATATTGGGTTACATATAACATATACACGATAAATTATCTACTAAGAACTTACACACTAATAGATTTCAAGCAGGTTTGCAAATGAATGAAACTTCACTTAGACTAGGTCTGCCATAGTTCAAAAGCAGGCTGCCATAAATAAACTTGTGACTATTTTTTATCTGCCAAATAAAGTGAGAATAGGTCTATTAGTATGTAAGTTCTTAGTATAGGTCTGCCAATTCACTTTATTTTGGCCATAGAGAATAGGTCTGCCAATTCCCTTTCTTTGAGAATATCTACTTCCCCACATTGGAACAGAATTGAGGACTTTAGATAGAGAATTGGTTAGACAAGGCTTTGTATCATACAAAATGAGTTTCTCGAGAGGGAGATGCCAGCCATTTCTCCATTCCTTGCCCGGTTTAAATATGATAAGAATCTTTTTTTTTTCCATATTTACAAGAGAAAGTTATATATTACTCTCTTTGTAATTTTAGATAAGTATACTCCTTAAAAGCATATAACCTATATTAAGCTACCAAACATGCATGATTACTCCATATGCTTTATGATTTTGACAGTCCATTTCGTGCTTTAGAAGGCTAGAAGCACAGCACATGCATCTGATGTATCATAAAATATCTCACTTCCTCAACCACATGATCTTTCTAAAGTTTGGTCAAAAGATTGCAATTTGCATGTAGAAAAAAATTGAATTACACATTACCAACTTTGGATAACACCAACTTCAAAACCAATATATACTGAAATTTTATTGCTCGTTAAATTTAATGAAGTAGTCAAGTAGATTGTTTTGGGACAAAGTAACTAGTTAATGTTTCCCTGCCCTTGGTTCTTATATGTTAACAAATATGTCTGCTCTGGCAATTTTGTTTGGCATGATGCAATTTTGTAAAAGTTACATCAAGCTTGATTGCTAATGTAAACAATCTTTTAGTATACTTGTACATTCCTACGTTTTGCTAAGTTTTGCGGCTCCGAGCACCTCGTATTTCTAATTTTGAAGTCAAATACTTGCAATTACATTGTATCCATATAGCAACCAATTATCTTCCCTGCCCCTGCCCCTGGTTCTTATATGATATTAAAATCAAGCACAATTATCTTCAACCTTCTTATTAGTTTAGTTCCAAATAACAACCAATCAAACAATGATCCAATCAAAGTTTGAATTTCCTAATAAACTTTTGATAATACAAACCAATCAAAGTTTGAATTTCCGAATTAAAGACGAATTTTTTTGCAGCAATTATTCGAATTGACTGAAAGTCACATAGAAAGAAATACCAGCAAGATTCATCTATAATTCGAATTCAATGAAATTCGTACCAGCAACATTAATCCATAAATCGAATTGCAATTGAGTAAAATTCTTTGATAAAAAGAATACCTACTTGTTGAGAGAAATACGGGATTGGAGTCTTGCCTTATAGCAGCGAAAATTCAAGGAAACTGGATCTTGCTGAAAGGAATTGGAGTCGTTCAAATTTCGAAGCGTGAAACTTGATCTTGTTCGAGTGAATTTCCAGAGAATTTGGAGTTGCTGAACGGGAAGGAGTTGGAGGTTAGTGTGCCGTGTGCGTGATAGAGTGAATTAGGGCTTTGTTTTTTCTTCGTAGTTTAGCCTTACCTGCTTTAGTGGTGGGAGTTTTGAATTTTTTTTATTTTATGCGCGGCTTTTTTGTTCACAAAAAATTGGAAACTGGCAACGCTTTGTTAAAAGTGCTCCAATTTGTTCCATCAATTCTTGGAGTCAACACAGTTTTTTAACAAGTGTTGCTATTTAAGTGCTCCTAAAGGCTATTTTTCTAGTAGTGGGTATGGGTACAAAGAAGATAGGTGTTGGGATAAGCAAAGGGATGAGCAAGGTGAACAAACCAATTTTGCTCAAAATGTTGTAGATGAAGATAACAAACTCTTCTAAAGTTTGTGTGTTTGTGTGTGTGGGGTCGTTGCAGCATTATGTGTGTGTTGTGAGTCCATTCATGTAAATTGGACAGTTCATAGAGCAAGTAAGAGTTTAAAATTAATCAAGTTTGAAGGATTGGGGAGTGTTGACATTATTTCTTCAAAGTGAAGTCAACAGATATCATGCATTTTCGTTTTGTTAGTTGCTAGAATTTAAAGTCAGTTGTTAGTCATTAAATTACTTGGTCAAATTACCATGTGTTTCCTATTTCTTATATTATAGTTAGTGGTATGTTTTGTGGAGTATTAGTGGACCATTATGTTCACTTTATTTGCTTAGTTACTAGTTTCTAGGAAGAGTTCCGTTGAGTTGAAGTTTTGGTAGCCTATATAATAGGCAAGCTAACTAAGTGTTTGTAGTCGGTAAGTAAGAAGAATAAGAATGCATCGGTTTGTTTTAGTTTCTTCCGCTGCTATATGTTCACATTTTCTTCTTTTTTTGTCTTTGATAATTTTAACCAACGAAGCCATCTTTAGATATTTTAGCCGACATATCTTTCCAAAGGATCTTACAATGCCTTGCCATGAATGTCGTGATGTCCGGAGGGCGAGCGCCTACTTCGGCCACACCCTTGCATGTTGCGTATCCTTTTTCATTGCACACTTGTTGCTCGTCGTTGTCTTCCTTTGCTTTCTTCTATTAGTTCACGCTTCATCAAACCCAATAACTATATCCTTGAATCAGTACGCGCATACTCATAAAATCAAGATTGGTCATGATGATCTCTACTTGAATGATATAAGTCATATACAATATGTTAATTATATAACTATATATAAGCTTAGCTTATTACGTCGTATTCGTTATTGCCCTTTCTCTGTTTTTTTGATTCGGTGAACACTCGTGAAATTATATGCATTTGGTGATATTAAATCTCTTGGACTTAGTGGCATTACCACTCGTTTGTGAATTTTGATTAGGACCCAGTTAGAAAATCAATTATGGCATTATCACTTCCTAATATGTCTCTGTTTGCTAATCTTGCAAAAATGAGAATTGTTTCTTGAAATTCAAGTTTTTTTTGACGGGTACTTGAAAATAATTTAGCTCTCTGCTCTAATAAATTTTTATGGGAATAAGTCAAAAAAATTGCTTTCTTTTTTCACGACGTATATTTCGAGTAACGATGTATGTCCTGTTTCGCAAGACGAATTTTAGCGGCTTGTTAGTGTCGAATTGAACTATCATACATTTTATTGACAGAATATGGTAGCTTGGGTATAGTAATCCACGTGTTACAAAGAAAGACAACGGAAAGAGAAAAAGAATAAAAGAGAGTAGAATTGGGATAAAGAAATGGAGGAGAAAAGGAAGAGAGTCAACTAATGTTATCGGGGTCGGAATCCTACTTTAGATCGCAGTGGTCGGTAATTGAATCGACATGATCGGATCGTAGGATCGTATGATCATTCTAAAAAGGTCCAAATAATGATAATTATGCTGCAACATTGTAAAAGACTAATGTTAAATTTACATCAATTGATAATGAGGTTTTTCATCTGCAAATGGTGATAATAATTCAATAGTACTCTAATATTAAAGTAACATGCAACCAATATCTAATAGGAGAAAGATAATATGAGAAACTACGTTATGAAACTTTTATGATAGGATCTGAATGTAGAATAATGGGATCGTAGAATCGTATTTAGATCCAACTATGTACTTTCGTAGTTGGGCAGATCGAAATATCTTATAATTTAAGATTCCACATAGGCTGGATCGGGATCGATGAGTTCCTTCCAAATTGTAGAATAGTAAGGTCCAAATTGGGATTACAATAATAATGGAGTCAACGACTGAAGCATAAATTAATGTGCGGATACAGGCCAAAAGTTTCATTTATAATGACAATAGACCATTTGGATGACATACAAATGGACAATACCATAGATTTTATTTATTGAAAAAAACAGACTTGCAATACAAATTAAACATCTTCTAATATGGTAGTGATTATTATTCAGCCGGACATCCCAAACTAATTGTCGAAAATTGCATATGCTGATAGACCGTCAATTATAGCTGTGCTCTTGGCTCCAACAATAGGGTCACTTATGCTTCCAGACATACCCAACTTAACTTCAATAACATTCCAATCAACGGGACCAATAGGTCCAGCTTCGGCATAAGCCTGCAGCAAGACCATATTAAGAAAACAAATTCTGCGCACGATAAACTAGTACATACCGCGCATATAATGATAATATATAATGATTGACGAGAGAGAAGTTGAAGTTTACCTTTTGAGTAGCATAATCAAAAGCCGCAACCCACTTTTGGGCAGTGGAATCAGTACCATTAGCATAGACAAAGCCAAATTTGACATTAGTACCAATCTGTCTAGTAATGGCGTAATGCCAGGAGGGAATATCAGGAAGAAAGGTTAGCTGATGACCGTCCCAAAAATGTACATCAATGACTTGAAGGAAGTCGCTGGTGCGGTTGATCACATAGGTTGACAATATAATTTGCGCTTGGGCTTTTAAATCAATTTTCAGCTTCTCAATATCAGCTGCTTTGTTTTCCAAAGGTACCACTTCTGCTTTGATCTCTGCCATCTTTCCTTTTGATGCTTACCTTCTCAGTTGTCTGCTGTCAAAACAAAAATTCATAATAAGACTACAACACTACTTATAATAACAAAGTTATTCTAGATATAATAAATATGTAAGTTAGGGGAAAACATGAGCTTGCGCTAGCATACCTTTATTATTATTACTTGTGAGTTTTGTTTGCTCTGCGCTGAGGATTGGAGCTCAACAATTGCGTATTTATAGGCAGGATGAAAGTTACATTATCATTGTGATCGGATTAAAAAACGAGCCATTGATGAAGGAAACTGATTGGCAGATTCATTTATGTGTCCATTTAAAAAGAATAGAATAATGGAAGGGAGTGTGTGCTGAAAAGATCTAATTTATTGAGATTTTAAAAACTCGAAATATAGAACATACAACTTATTCACAATGTGTTGAATGTACCAGATTTACAATGATCTATTGTGAACCCAAATTGATTATATCACAAAAAAACGGACTATATAAGAAAAGACCCAGTATATTATACAAAATTGATTATACAATAGAAAAACATACTATACAAAAGGCCATTATATCAGACAAAAACTATTTACATCAAATATAACATGACTATAATAATAAAAAATAAACTGACTACATCATACGATACTCGGTGCAAATATAAATTCTTGTGAACCGGGTCCATTCAAGTTTTTTAGTTGGTTCTAAAACATTGGGAGGGGATGCTGATAAATTTGTGGTCATACATAATACATAGTATCATCGTTATACTGTCGATATATATATTCGTCTCAAATAAATATATATTATTAATACATAGGTAAAACGGTTTTTTCACCATATACCCCTGACAAATTGAAAAATTCACCATATACCCCTGAGTTTTTAAAAATGTGCACCAACTACCCTTTTTCCTAACGGACGTTAAGTCGGTGTTTGCATTATTTATAACTTTGCCATTATTAACCTAATTAACCCTCCCTCCACCCTAACCTCCTAACCCTAATGCCCTTAACCCTAGCTAATTAACCTTAATAAATGAAACTCTATATCTCACAGCCAAAACGACTTTTTTTGAAAAAACGGACGCCACCGACGACCCTTTAAGGGCACGAATTTCGAGAAGCCCATCAAAACGAGTACCAATATGACGGTATTCTGGGCACGCTTCCCGAGGCGATCTTAAACGACCGATTTCACCGGCAAAACAATTTTTTTTGAAAAAACGGACTCCGCCTATGACCATTCAAAGGCACGAATCATTTTTTCGAAAAAAGTCGTTTTGGCGGCGAAATCGGCCGTTTAAGATCGCCTCGAAAAGCGTGCCCAGAATACCGTCGTATTGGTACTCGTTTTGATGGGCTTCTCGAAACTCATGTCCTTTAAGAGATGTCGGTGGCGTCCGTTTTTTCAAAAAAAAAGTCGTTTTGGCGGTGAGATATAGAGTTTCATTTATTAAGGTTAAGCTAAGGTTAAGGGCATTAGGGTTAGAGGGTTAGGTTAATTAGAGCATTAGGGTTAGGAGGTTAGGGTGGAGGGAGGGTTAATTAGGTTAATAATGGCAAAATTGTAAATAATGCAAACGGCAACTTAACGTCCGTTAGGAAAAAGGGTAGTTGGTGCACATTTTTAAAAACTCAGGGGTATATGGTGAATATTTGAAACATTGGGGGTATATGGTGAATTTTTCAATTTGTCAGGGGCATATGGTGAAAAAACCGTAGATAAAATATAGTTTTGTGTGATTTGTATACAACTATACAAAATATATCTTCTTAAATTGTAATTATGCCTTGATATATATGCAAACTTGAAACAATATAAGTAAAGACAAAACGAAGTAATATAGTCAATTATTAACATGTTAAAAAATATACGTAGAGAAAGTGAAACACATTGCCCTTGTTTCGTAGAAGAGGATGGAGTACATATTATTAGAGGTTTTAACCCATTTTACATAATTGAATAGTCAAATATATATTCTATTATAAATTTTTGGTAAATAGATCATTGGAAGAGCTATCTAGAGATTGGGCCTAATAAGCCTCTAATTTCAAAAGCTGAGTGGAGCTTTATGATGAGGAAGCTTTATGAAGTCGGGAGTAATACTTACTACTCCTTCTGTCATATAATAAAAATATCATAAGGAGTGACTAATTTATTCAATGAAACAATAAACTAAAATAAAACTGAAAATAAAAGAGGAAAAGGGGCTTATCATGGATGAAATCATCCATGGAAGCCCCTAACTGATGAAGAAGGGGTAAGGGAAGCTAGGGTTTGAGAGAGAAAGAGAGAGAGAGAGAGAGAGGGGTGACCTTATTTTAGTAGCAAGGGGCGGCAGTCAGAAGTTTGCTTCTGTCCGGTTCCCCCTTAGGGGGTCAAGGGGGGAAGGCCGGAAAGGGGGGGTCACAGGGGGGGATTTTGTCCCCATCCCTCGCGCGTTCAATTTCCGGGCGGAAATTGAATTAGGGCGTTCTGCTTTTAGGGGGGTCGCAGGGGGGATTTTATCCCCTTTGCTCGCCCGTTCCATTTCCGGAAGGAAATAAAATTAGGGCGTTCCAAAAAATCGGCGAAATTTTTTAATTTTAAATTATTAATTTTAAATTATTGTCTCATGGGATTTTTTTGATACCGTATGGAGCCACCGTCGTGAGCAGTATAGCATGTGAAGGTGTCTCAAGCTTATAGGAGGTCACAACTCCTCCGTCTTGAGTCTTTTCACGCCTTAGTATAAAAGTGTAAAACCCCGAAAAACGAGTAGGTCTCGGCCTGCATCACACAGGTGGTTCCGATCCTACCCCGAGCTTATAAAGCTCTCCTGAGTTCCGGTTTTGTCGTCTTAGTCATTTTATACCGCGGCAACCAATGCCGTCTTGTCTTACTAAGCTAACGGATATCGCATTCGAGATCGCGAAAATGCGATTTCTTCATTGCACCTTCAAGCTAAAGAGATCCTTAGCCAGGGAGTCTTGCATCAGTAAGGTTCATTGGTCACTTATGATATTGAAAAAAGACAGATAAATCTTTCTCTTTTCAACTGAGTTTGAGTTAATTCTTTTAATTAACAACTGTAACTTAATAGTTTGAGTTAATTCTTTTAATTAACAACTGTAACTTAATTCTTTTTAAGAATTCTCCCTCATTTCACAAGCAATTGATGAGTGGCTTTTGCTCGATAAAGAGAAGACGAAGAAGTCATAGTCGGCTCTAAGAGTACAGCTACTCTTCTTATTCTCTTAAATGAAAGGGGATTTGCAGTATTTAAAAGCAGAGAAAGGGTCGCCTTGTTTAGTTCTGCTAGAACAATCGAATGCTTATCCTAGATATAGAGCCCAATGAGACGAAATTCACTTTTTTGGTAAGAAAGAATTGGCTTAAATTCACATAGAACCGATGTGGACAAGTCCAATTGTAGATCATGCTTTGACTTCAACCCGATTCCTCCACTCCTAGAAAGTGTGCTGTGCTTTCGGGCGATGAATCTTGGCTTGGTTTTCCACTCTATTAAGAGGTTCCCATCGAGAATTTATGAATTTCATTTAAGAAGAACTCCCCACGGGTCTTTCTAAACCTGGAGGATCGAAGAGGTTCTTCAAAAAAGGGATTGACCTAAGTAAGGCAAGGTTGACTTATCCCGGAGGAAGGTTTCTCGGGAAGAGAATACGGCGATGCCGCAAATCCGGTGTTATAGAATCTTGGTCTTGTTGGAATATCCGTTGTTGGAGGAAGAACAATTAAATCGAATAAGTCGTTAATGAATTTCCTGAAGCAAGGGAAGCTTTAGCTTGTGCACAATTGAAAGAAAAGCGAAAAGGCCTCTTTCAAATAGGGGAATGGGAATGCCACCGCTTCCACTCTTTCACTTGACTTCAAGCCGGGTCTCGAGAAATTCCTTTTGAATCGACGGAAGAGATGAGAGGGAATTCGCACATTCAATCGAATGCAAGAAATCGTGTATATAAATAAGATTAGTTGAACTCTTACCGTGATCGTAACCGGTGCCGCTTGTTCTTAGTCTCGAATCGGCCTTACCTTCTTCCTTGGTTGATCGAGAGATTCTTGGTGACTCTAAGCCGAGAAAAAAGCCCTTAGCGTATCGAGTCGTTTTACTTAGTTATTCAGCCAAACCGGAGTTTGGCAACTCCGCTCTAAAGACCCTTGTGATCAAGCTTCTTATCGAGCTAATTCGTCTATCGCTGTAGTGAGGCAAAGCGCTTGAAAGCAAGTATCCGGATTATCATTCAGTTATTTATTTCATGTCATTTGAGTTCTTTTTATAAAAGAAACGGTGGTTTGTGTGTTGTTACACCATAAATTTTATATGGTGTAACAATAACACCCAAGAATTTGTGTAATAAAAATAGTTGGTCAAGGACTTTAAAGTTTGACTCCAAAAAAGGAAATAAAACTTACATTATGGACGAAGGGAATATAGTATAATAAAAATGTCCATATTCCATGAGAGTGAGGGATAAGCTCGGTTAGTGAAAGCTTACCTCCGTTCCCAGGAGATCTTGGGATCTATTCTCATTACTTGCTCTTGTACCTCTCTACACAAAAAAAACAGTCCATAATCCATGTTATTAATTAAAGCACGTGATCATAATCAAAAGTGATTGGCATTACTCAAACTCGAAGTATGGATTATTTTGGATGGAACGATCGGGAAAGCACCACGATCTTTCCAAATCCAAATTGTTTCTACAGAATATCGACCTTGCATTAGAGAGTTAAATTCTCCGGTTTACACACATCACTAATCAGTTTTCACGTGGTTTATTTTATCTATATGGATTATTTTGGACGGAAGTCTGGGAGTATTATAGTAACTATTATGAGAGCTGGCCATGATTATTTGTACAAATAACAGGTTGTGATGTGGTGTACTAACCATTTAAAAAATAATCTCTGACACACAATAATTTAATCAAGGCATTGGGTGTTTATCACAATTTATAGAATCTTGATGACCTGATTTAATGCACATGATCACTTATAGATAATCGAAAAGATGAACATATTTTTAAGCTAATAGCCAAAGTAGTGGAGCATCAAACAAGAACTAATTAAAAAGCGTTGAAATAAGAACTAAGTACACTTCACGGAAGTAAGTTCAGATTGGAATGAAAATAATTAATAGTAGTATATTATACACTTAAAGCTCAACGTGTATTCTTCGTAACAGCAATAATTGAGAGCAATTTCGTGAACAATTCTAAATCACAAATTCTCGGGTGTAACTGTTTTACTGTAATTAGGGCTTGTTTGGTTGCAATGGAAATTATTCTCCCATAGAAATTTAGAAGTTGTAGGAATTTAATTTTCTTATGAAATTCCTAAGAATTAGTCTAAGTTGTTTGGCAGTTATAAGGGAAGTTGTATCATAGGAATTTATGTAGGAATTGTGAGTGACCAATGGGAGAGTAGGTAAATCAATTCCTACATTTTGTGCGAATTTCAAATTCCTATGAATTTCAACTTCCCCCATTTTTGGGGTTTAGTATCAGCCAAACAACAAACCATACTATAAATTCCAACGAATTTCCATTTTCCATAAAATATAAGGTCACCCATTTACATGTGTGATATTGTTAAATATGGGCCTGGGCCGCACCCATCAGAAGGAGAGAGACTCCACTTCACAACGCAAACGAGGTTCCACCTTAAAACCATATGGCAATAAGGGGAGTAACCCCTTTGTATTATAAAGTGAACCCATCTCTCTTCTTTTATCAATGTGGGACACTCACATGTGTGTTGTGCGCTATACATCATAGCTTCAACACTCCCCCTCACATGTGAGGTCCCTTTTTTCAATTGGCCCAGAGTAAACTAACGGTCCGAGCTGTGGGTCTGGCTCTGATACCATGTTAAATATGGGCCTGGGCCGCACCCATCATAAGGAAAGAGAGTCCACTTCACAATGCAAATGAGGTTCCACCTTAAAACCATATGGCAATAAGGGGAGTAGCCCCTTTGTATTATAAAGTGAACCCATCTCTCTTCTTTTATCAATGTGCGACACTCACATGTGTGTTGTGCGCTATACATCATAGCTTCAACAGATATCATTTATCTCTCACTCTTCCCTTTCCTTTCCTCCATACCAAACCTGCGAATTTTCACTCTCTACCTCACTTGGTATCCAAACCGGAGTTTCCGCCGGAATTTAAGTTGCTAATAATCCATGGAAACAAAAAATTGCCAAAACCATTTAGGAGAGAAAATTTGAAGGAGTTGTCTGTACATTTACCGTTTGATTTTCTACTAGTGATCATGTGCATTTAGGGGATCAAGATTCTCTAAACTACTATAGAAACCCAACTTAATTGTAGTCCTGCTACTTCAGATACATTATGTGTCACTGAGTCGGACATTATTTTTAAAATGGTTCATGCAGCACGAGTCACAACTCACAACCTGAATTTGTATAATAAATCATGGTCGGCTATCATAACACTTAACATAATATTTTTTCAAGCATGTCCATCCATAATATAATACGCCATTACATAATATTTACAAATAATAGAACCACGTGAAAACTGAACAATAATTCGCAATAACCGAAGAGTTTGACTTTTCAAGGTCAATGAGTGGTAAATATAATTTATATTTTTTTAAAAAAATTGATAAGATAAATTACATTAATGCCCTCTTACAGGGCACCTAATACAACCTACCCCAAAGCCCCAACCCCCCTAATGAGAATCGAAACCACAACATGTGGGTGGAAGATGAAAGGGCTTACCACCCTTTCACTCCCTTATTCTCGGTAAATATAATTTATTTGGGAAAGATCATGGTGATTTCCTGGTGGTTATCTGATTCTTGTGAAATACATACTTAATTAAGCTTCCATCATAACTTCAGTTACCTATTTCACATATAGTATATATGAAGAACAACAGGTGGTAGGCTGGTAGCCTATTATTTTTGGCATTACCTTCAATTTTAATAGAATTTCTAAGATCGAGTCACATTCATTAAAAGAAAGATCTCTAAATTTTCCCCTACTTACCAGGGACTCTAACTTACATTATTAAAAAAATGTAACCTCACTACAAGAGAATTGATTTTTGGCGACGAAGCAAGTCGTTGCCATTTATCTTTGTAAACGATTTTCAATTTTTGTAACGACTTTTATTTGTCATGGCAGATGTCGTCACTATAGGTATTCGTAATGATAAGATTTCGTAGCCAAATACACGTTTTTTTGGTAACAAATAATTACGCGTTGTTTAGCTGGCAGAAGGCAACTAGTCAATTTTGTCCTTTTGAGCATTAGTGTGTATTGGTCTCAAATATTTCTTCTACCTAGGTGTGTTTTGAAGTAAGTGACTGCTGTGTGTAGGGCCTTTTTGTGGACTGGGACTTGCAATAGTTCAAGGCCAAGTTATGTCAAATGGGAGGAAACTTGTAAGCCTAGGAGTCATGGTGGGCTTGGCTTTAGAGACATGCTTCTGTGGAATATAGCTATGGCGGGGAAGCAGGCTTGGCAGATTGCAATGAAAGCTGACAATCTTTGGGTGAAATGGGTGCACACCAGGTACATTAAAAACCAGAATTGGAGTAATTTCAATACTCCTCAGTCTGCTAGTTGGGTGCTTAAATACATATGTCGGGCTAGGCAAGAAATTACAAGGCAAATTAGAGGTGGATGGCTCAGTTAGAATACCTTTAGTAGTGCAAAGCTGTACAAACTCATTCATGATGCAGGAGAAAAGAAGAGTTGGTGCAAATCTGTTTGGGATCACCATAATATCCCTAAACACAGCTTCATTGGATGGTTAGCAATTCTCAAGAGGTTGCAAACTAGAGACAGACTACAACATATTGGAACCATTAACATAGATCAATGTCTGATTTGTGAGAATAACAGTGAAACTCATGAACATTTATTCTTTGAATGTTCGTATAGCAAACAATGCTTAATGCAGATCAAAGCATGGCTTGGCATTCAAGATAACTTGATGTGTTATACCCAGCTCATTGCTTGGATACAAAGGAGGTGTAAAGGAAGTAAATTTAGGAAATGGGTGATGATATCTAGCTTGCTTGCTCTGATGTACAAGATATGGCTGGAACGCAACAATGCTCTATGGAATCTGCAAGTCCAGTGTATTAGGAAGGTTGTACAGGAAGTTCAATACATAGTGAAGCATAGAGTAAAAGCTAAAATTCCTAAAAAAATTAAGCCCATTGACATTCAATGGTTAGACAGGATGTGATTGTTGTATAGTTGTTGGAGCTTTGGCTTACAAAGTGATAGGTTGTATGGGGTATTTGTTAATAATTCAAATCTTACTTACATACAAAAAAAAAATTACGCATTGCTGAAAATCAATTGTTATAAAAAAAAACACCTTAGGAATCTAGATGTAAATCTTATTTTTTGCATCAACATTTGTCCGTTACAACAACTCTAAATTTTTTTTTACCAAAAGTCAGCAGTTCAGTTACAACAACAAAAGTTATTGTTGGCAAAAATGACATTCTACAAGCTAAATTATTATCATAATTCGGATATACATAAAAATTAATCATCTCGACGAATGTTTTCGTCGTCGCCATGGCAAGGAAATCAGGTGAGAAATCTCAGAGCAAAAAGCATGGTAATCGGAACAAAAAAGCAAAGGGTCCTACTTCTGAATCTCAAGCATTGAGAACGAAGTCTATGGATGAAATCATGGGGATTGAGGCTCTGGACTTTGGTCTAGTGATTGGAGATATATTTTGACTCCTAAATCTTTGATTACGAATCTACAACAACAATCATATTTTGGGCATACGTTTAGTGAATGGCTACAATCCATTCATGATAATCTCGACAGACAATCTCAATAACGAAACTCGGGTAAGCATATAATTTTTCAACAACTTGATGATTGTGATAATCCGGAGAATGATGATTGTAAAATTTTGGAGAATCTCGAACCGGAAAATGATAATCCTGTAGAACCGATAAATCGGGATAGAATGGATGATAAAAATGAATCTGAACCTGTTCACATTGAACTTGAGGATATTCAAGAGGAAATTGATTATTGGAACTCTTCAATCATATGCTATGTCGTAGGGTCGAATCCTCCTATACAAGTGATTGAAGGGTTTTTGAGGCGTATCTGGAAGATGCATAATGTGGATAAAGTTCTTTGTGATTAAGAAAGGCATATTTTAGGTGCGGTTCAACACCAATGTTTTCTATAATGCTTAATGGTACTATGAGGGTTTTTTTAAGTCTTCAAGAGGATGAAGACAAGCTAAGGTGATCCAATATCACCCTTGTTATTTGTACTATGCATGGAGTATTTGTCAAGAATTTGGACAAAACTCACTGAATTGGAACAGTTCCAGTACCATCCTAAATGCAAAGAGATGAAGTTAACACATATGCATGTTTTGCTGATGACTTAATTATGTGTTGCAAAGGAGAATACACATCTGTGTACTTGATGTTGATGATGAGACCATTGTGGCATTTCTCGAATACACATATGTGTTGCAAAGGACATATCTCGGAAACATCTAGTCTGAAGGCAAATGTGAATAAGTCTGCAATGTACAATTGTGGCATGTCAAGCATGATACACAGAGAATTTCATAAGCTTCAGGGTTCGTTCAGGACACTTTACCTTTCAGGTATCTTGGTGTGCCTATTTCTGATAAAAAAAAAAAATCAGATCGCACAATGTGATATACTTATTGAAAAAATGATAGCTAGGATTAGGGTGTGGAGCTTAAGGAACTTATCATACACAATAAGGGTGTAATTGATCAATTATGTGTTACTTAGCCTACACGTACATGTACTGGGCTTAAGTCTTTATTCTTCAAAAGAAAGTTCTGATTGATATTTGCAAAATATGTAGAGCTTTTCTTTGGAGTGGATAATATTTTTTCCAAAAACCTGGTGATGTGGCTTGGGATAAACTATGTCAACCTAAATCAACTGGTGGAATAGGATTTAGGAATATTTTCAATTGGAATATTGCTTTCCTTGGTATATATGTATGGGCTATCTCTACTAAACAGGATAGTATTTGGTTGAAATGGATTAATTCTGTCTACCTAAGGGATGCATATTGGTGGACATATGTTCCTGAGTCAAGTACAAGCTGGTATTGGAGGAAAATTTACTCTGTAAAATAACAACTGAAGCTGGTGTAGACATAAGGCCATGTTTGGTAAATGGCTTTTTCATTGGCTTTTGGCTTTTCAATTTGGTCAAACAGCCAAAAAAAGTGTTTGGTTATTGGCTTTTTGGTTGGCTGAAAAGCTGGCTTTTAAGCCAAAATGAAAAAGCTGCCTGGAGCAGCTTTTTGGATTGGCTTTTGGCTTGTTGGCCCACAAACTCTCTAATAAAACAGCCAACAGCCACAATTAATTTTGCCAAACACTTTTGCAAACAGCTGGCTTAAACAGCCAACTTAAAAAGCCAATACATACAGCCAACGCTTCCAGCCAGTCAAACAAGCCAACTAAACCAGCCAAAAGCCAACAGCCAACAGCCGATTGCCAAACAACCCCATAGGAAGATTTGTGTAATATGATGGAGTACTCGGTTAAGAATGTGTATGAGGCACTTAATGGAGAGCAGTCTGGTGTTACATGGGATTAAGTTGTGTGGAATAGACTCAGTGTGCCAAAACATAGATTCATTTCTTGGCTAGCTGTAACACCCCGTAATTTTCACCATTTATTTTTGGTGTTAGTTTATTTTAAAATGATATTTTTTTCGTAAAAATAAATAATTTATTATTTAGATTATTTTGGAACGTGTTGTGAAAATGTGTATATATTTATATGTTGTGATATATTTATATATATTTATTTAAAGTTGTTAGTTATTTATTTTAAAGGTTATATTAGTTTCGTTATTTATTTAGGCGTTTAGGATGCAGCTTTGTCGCGTAGCATTTTTTGTAACGTTGTTGGACCGACTAGGGTGATGAAATGGTACATCACGTGTGGCGTTTTATGCTGGCCGAAAATCAGCAATTATGGAATGGAGGATGAAGAGTTTTGGTGTGGCTTGATCAAAGGTTATATATAGTTTCTGGAATTCCAAATCTTGTAAAGATTTTCTCTTCCAAGAAATTTATGACAACCTGGGTATTGATCTTGTTGAAAGCCTGAGCCTCCACCCATTTGGTGAAGTAATCAGTCACCACTAGGATATATGAATGCTTCTTAGAAGATGCAGGATTGATTTCTCCTATGGCATCCACTGCCCATCCTCTGAAGGGCCAAGGTTTAAGAATGTACTTAAGTTCTGAAGCTGGTGCCCTGCTGATAGGCCCAAACTTTTGACATCTTTTATAACCTTTAGCATAATATACACAATTCTTTCTCATAGTAGGCCAATAGAAACCATGTTCGTGCAACAACCATCTCATTTTTAGGCCATTTTGATGAGCACCACATAGTCCTTGGTGATTTCTGCCATGAGGGTTAGAGCTTCTCCAGCATCCACACACTTTAAAAGTAATCCTTCAGGATCCTTTCTGTTTAATTCACCAAACTGCATGCAAAACTTAGTTGCTGCCATTTTGACTCTATTTGGCACTTTTCTCCCAGTTGGGTCCCGGAGATAATGAATAATTTCGTCTCTCCAGTCCTTTTCCTCTCTTAATATTGAAATTCTATAGACTTCTAATATATCCTCTGATCTTTCTTGACCAGATTCAATGAGAGGTCCTAGGATCTTCTCTTGGAGAATAATATCTTCATTTTGTGAAGGTATTTCTTCTCTAGCAGAAGTTATTTAGGACAGCTGATCTGCTACTTTGTTTTCTTCTCTAGGAATGTGTATGAAAGTGATCATTTCCTTAAAGTGTTTAGACAATTTTTGTGCTTTCTTACCATTCTCCTGAGATATTAGTGATATACTTTTGAATTCCGCATTTATTTGATAAATGACTAATTGAGAATCCCCATATATCTTTGCTTTCTTAGCTCTTAATTCTAACAGTATCTCCAATCCAATTAATAAAGCTTCATATTCAGCTCTATTGTTGGTGCATGGACCCTTTAGGGTTACTGCTAGTCTAGTTGGAATCCCATTAGGAGATAGAATATATATTCCAGCTCCTGCTGTTTCTCTGATGTTGGATCCATCAAAGAACAAGACCCATGGAAGGATGTGCTCATCAATGATTCCTGAGTCACATCAAGGATGGGTTGCTAAGAAATCAGCTAGAGCTTGACCTTTCACTGCCTTTTGTGGCACATATATTTGATCTAATTGTAGTAAATGTAAACTCCATTTGCTTAACCTTCCTTTTATAAAAGGCTGGATATCATATATTTTATGACATCTGTTGGAGACACTACTTCCACTGTAAAGGCCATGAAATAATGTATGAGCTTGATTGATGCATCATATAAGCACAAACACCATTTTTCTGCCATGGTATACCTTTTCTAAGTGTCATGTAGGATTCTACTTAGATAGAATATAGCATGGTCATGTCCTTTCTCATTTTCTTGAGTCAGGAGACTACCAATGGAATCTTCACAAGCAGACATATATAACCTTAATGGCTTTCCATTTTGCCTTGGAGGTATCAATACAGGAGGACTTGCCAAATCTTGTTTGATTTGGTCAAAGGCCTTTCGATGCTCCTCGTTCCATCTAAATTCTGATTCATGCTTTAATCTTAGCAAAGGCGAAAACTTTTTAGTTTTTCCAGCTAAGTTGGCCATGAATCTTCTAACATAATTGACATGTCCCTGGAATCTTTGCAATTCCTTCTTTTTAGAAGGTGGTTTGGTTGCCAGCACTGCTTTTGCCTTATTTTGGTCAATTTCCATTCCATTTTTGTGAATGAGGAATCCTAAGAAGTTACTAGCTTTAACTCCGAATGCACATTTGAGTGGATTCATTTTTAGGTTATATTCTCTCATTCTAGTGAATGTCTTAACCAAATGCTCTTTATGTCTTAAAAAGTCATTTGATTTTACGAGGATGTCATCCACATATACTTCCATGATCTTACCAATCATGTCCTTAAAGATTGCGTCCATTGCTCGTTGGTATGTAGCTCCAGCATTTTTTAATCCAAATGGCATGGCCACATATTCAAACAACATCTGAAGGCTGTTTTGTTACAGTCTTTATGTGCAATCCTTAATTGGTGGTATCCTGCGTACCCATCCATAGAAGATATGTATTCTTATCTTGATGCTGCATTTATTAGGAGATCAGCCACTGGCATGGGGTATTGATCTTTAGGTGTAGCTTTGTTCAAATCCCTAAAGTCAATGCGATTCGTATCTTGTCATTTTTCTTAACTATTGGAACTATATTGGAGATCCAGTCAGCGTATTGGCAAGGTCTTATGAACTTTGCCTTGAGGAGTTTGTTTATTTCCTCTTGTATAGGCTCTGTCAGTTCAGGCGCTAGTCTTCTAGGACTTTGGGCCACAGGCTTAAATTATTCTTTGATAGGTAGTTTATGCTCTACTATTTTTCTATCAATGCCAGACATTTCATAATGTTCCCAAGCAAAACAGTCTTTAAATTCTTTTAGAATTTTTATGATTTCCTGTTTTTCTTGGTTAGTGAGAAGCTTACTTATGTAAGTAACACGTGGATTTTCATTATCCCCTAAATTTATTTTTCTCTAGTGGATCATGAACCTCTTGTTTAATATCCTCACTTTTAGCCCATACTTTCTCATCCTCATCTTCTAAGGATTCAGTTTCGTATAAAGTTGAGCAACATGCATTAGAGTTTATAAGAAAATTCTCTTGGTATTTTCTAAAAACTAAATCTTTCATTACTTGATCAACGATAGGGGTAAACCCATTACATCATTCTTCTTGGTTTATAAACATAATAAACTTTTATAAGAAAAATACATCCTCACTCTACAAACTAATGAGAGCTAAGGGTTGATCATAGTCTGGCGCCTTTTGAATATATTCATATTTTGATTGAATGTCTTCAACTTATGGGATGTCATCGACTTCTTCAATGAGGATTGCACCTGAGTCTTCTACCTCTTGGTGAGTTTGTGACTCAAGTTGTAGAGCAACCTCAATTTTGATGGTAGGAACTGACTTTAGAGAGTCCCTAATGAAAACAGAATCAAGAGATGTAATTAGACAAACTTCCACATCTGTTTGAACCATCTCAAAAGTGTCACCATTCCACAAGATCAAAACTTAGTGGAGTGACGATGGAATAGCCTAATTATGATGTAACCAATCTCTTCCAAGTATGGCATTATAATGAGTACCATTTTCGACTGTGAAGAAACCAGTATAAGTAGTTTTAGTTCCTACTCTTATCTTTAAAATAGCCATTCCTTCCACTTTTTATGATAAACCAGAAAAACCAGTTATGTTGATTTGTATGTTATGCAAATCTTTTCTAGTCTTTCCTAGTTTTCTAAACACAGAGAGTGGCATAATATTAACAGTAGCTCCAGTGTCTACCAATACTTTGCCTAAACGAACTCCCTCAAAATCAACATTTAGAAATAAGGCTTTAGTGTGCTTATTATCAACATCAACTGACCTAAA
Organism: Beta corolliflora; assembly: GCA_947648045.1. Lineage (NCBI taxonomy): Eukaryota > Viridiplantae > Streptophyta > Magnoliopsida > Caryophyllales > Amaranthaceae > Beta > Beta corolliflora. Next base: position 761,889 of record CANSZD010003689.1, read on the forward strand.
GATTTTATCTATGATTATTTTCTTTAGGTTAGCTTTTAGAGATGTCTTATTAGGCACTTTCTTATGAGGTGCATTTAAATAAGATGACAAGCTTTGAGAAGAAGAAATTTTAAATTTACCTGCCTTCTCTTCCTTGTCAACTTCATCTGCCCATGATGTGGTATTGGCCTGGAATTCTGGTTGGCCTTCTGACTTTTTGAACTCTGTTGGTAGCATGGCCACATTACACTGCGCGTTTTGTCCCTCTCCCATCTCTGTTAGAGGCTCGCTCATCAGTGGGTCTCCATCCAGAATTAAGTCACTGTGTGAAACCAAGAAGTCCAAATCCTCAGATCCAAACTCTGAATCATAGTCCTCATTAAAGCCATCTCGTGGTTTCTCTTTCATAAGAGAATCACCACCTTGAGGCTGCTGGCCATCATGCTTTGTAGATGATATACCACATTGCTCCTCTTCCAGAGGTAACAACTTAGTAATACCAGCTTGTAGCGCATCCTCATCAATTCTGATGTTTGCTATAAGGGACTCCTGCACATTTTGAGTGCCGATCTCGAGCCCTTCTGCTTTGCAGCTTTTGCACTTAACTCCTTCATCTTAATTGTCCTACTTTTAGGAAAGTTTTGGACATCTTGTAGTGGCCAAGGCCTAACTGCTGACTTGATCTTTGACTTCCCTTGTCCCCCATGGGAATTCACCCTTCTTTTGAGAATTTTGGGCACATGAGTTTGACTTGGCTCCCTTTCTTTCCCTTTTAAGGAAGGGCTTGAACTGGGACTGTCTTGTTTCCTCGGTCCTTGACTTCTGGACCTTTTCTGGAATAGACGCTGGTAAGCAGGCACATAGGCAGGATCATTTGGGATGATCTGGGTTCTAACCATTTCAAAGGTCAACCTGTCTGCACATTGTGAGCACATTCCATTTCTCAGAGCCTTCAACCATTCTATCGCCCTAGTCTGCAATGGGAATTTTTGAGCAGCCTCCTTATAGATTTTGGCTCTTTCCTCATGCATCACCAGGTTTGGCGTTGGGTTGGATTTATCAGGCGCTTTAGCTTTGGCTAAGTTAGCCTTGTATGCTTCTAGCTCCATGGCATGATGTTCCATTTATGAGACAACTAGTCTTTTGAGACTTAACTGTTTAGTTAGGAACCCTCTGAAAACTTGGCACTGGTCTGTTGTATGTGACCCATTCATATGCCATATGCACATATCTTCCAATCCCTCTTCATTGGCTATCTTTGGCATAACCAAGATTCCTTCATCAAGCAATCTGTTGAAGAGTTGGTTACCTATTTCGGTAGCTTGAGATGCCTGCAAAATAACAGTAAAAACATCATTAGTCTCTACCATACCACATAATAGTTCAAATGGTTCGTCCATTCCAACTACATTAACATCTTCATCATCAGGAAACATGATATTTTTCTTATCAATTTCATCCTGGATTTTGTTTCTAAAGACAATACATTCAGAAGTATCATGGGTTACTGCATCATGCCATTTACAGTATTTTTTACCCTTAACTTCTTCAGCAGTTCTTGTTTTATGTCTCCCTACCAATTTTATCTTTTTGTTAGATAATAACCAGTCCAAGATAGAATTAGATTTCTTGGCGTCAAAAGTATATGTCCTCTTTTGTCCAGATTTCATATCCTTTGGCGCTAGAAACTCTTTCTTTTCTAGGGGAGAACACTTATAAGGTGCTCCTTGAATGATTTCTGCCACGTCCACTTCTGGTGCAGTCTCAAAGTGGAAGGGCTCTTCATTCTGAGCAAAGAAGTTTTGGTGTCTTGCTGCACTTTCAGCTTGTAGGTTCCTTTCATACATCATAGCCAATTCTGCTAATTCAATAAAATCGCCAAAGGTATGACCATCAAACCTTTTTCGAAACTGAATTAACATTCCTTCTTGAGCCATTTGTACAAATTCTCTTTCAGGAATGCTAACATGACACCTGATCTTGGCCATTTTGAATCTAGATAGGTAGTCTTCTATAGACTCTCCTAACTTTTGTTGGATTCTGGCCAGATCACTTAAAGTCACTCCTGGTTCAGTGCATGCAAAATGATTTGTAAATTGCACTTGCATGTCTTGCCATGAGTGAATGGAATTTGGTGGTAAGTTAGTGTACCACCAAAAAGCATTCTCAGTAAGAGACATGGAAAACATTCTGAGTTTTAAGAAATCATTGTCAGCTGCTTCCCTACACTGACAATTGAACCTAACTAAATGTTCCTCGGCAGAAACTCTGTCATTGCCTGAGAACAAGGTGAAGTCAGGTATCTTAAACGTTCTAGGAAATGGATTGGCTCTATCAATCCATTCAGGGTAAGGTTTTTGACCTATTTGCCTCTGATTTTTCCTAGAATTATCCCCTACTAGTCTTTGGACTAGTGCCTCAACTTGTGCTGTCAATGGATCGTGATGCGTTCCTGGATAGCCCATATTCCCATTCCCCATATTTCCTGCTTGATCATATGCAGGATTATGGTTAGGGTTGAAAGGTTCATTTTGATAACCTCCCATAGGGATCTCCTGGTGTTGCATGAAAGCAGGATTGGCTGCACCTTGCGCCATTTGCGGTGGGAATGTGTGTCCATTTGTGGGCATCCTCTGCTGATAAGCACCAATTGCTTGGGCAAATGGAGCTTGTGGTTGATTATAACCCGGAATATTTCCATAATGAGGCGTACCAACCATAGTTGGTTGGTTATGAGGCATGTAAACATAGGGTAAAGAAAGAATCCCAGCTATATTTGGTTGGTTATGAGGTGCATATGCATGTGGTGTACTATTGTTATTTGTAACAAAAGTATCTTGCCTCTGTCCTCCTCGTGATGGTCCAAATTGGTGTGTGTTGTCACCAACTTGTCCACCACCCATGGAAAACGAAGGTTGATGATGTCCTGACGCCTGGTGCCAGCCTGGCTCCACGCCCGCTGCCATTCCATCACTTTTCCTAAGGTTTCCATGATTACCCTCTCCATGACTCAAGGGTATTGCCCTGGTTTGGTGCTCATGGGAGGAAGTTTGTGGATCGCCTGAAATAAGTATATCTCTAGTTTCAGGGTGGGAGAATTGTACCCTCGGAGGATACCCTAGTGGAGGAACGTCTGGCTCTGTACCAGAATTTCCCCTTGCTCTATTCAACGGGGCCTCTTCTAAGGCCTTAACTAGTTTCTCATTTAACTGATAGTGTTTTTCGACTAGTGGTTCTAGACGAGTAACTACTTCAGTGGCAAGAGATGTTGACATTGCTGTGAAAGTTGCACTCATAGTATCATTGATATCTACAAGTATTCTATCAATCTGCCTAGAGTTAATCTCTCTATTCTCTTCACTTATCCTTTGGAGGATGTCTGTGAAGACTCTGGCAGACTCATGGGCTAGAGCCATGTTGTTGGAATCAAATTGTTGTCTCTGACTCTCTATAGCTTCCAACAGTAAATTCTTTACTATTTCTGTGAACTTTCCATACATTTGTTGTATAAGTCCACGACCAGTACTACCTGGAGATGAGCCTTCCCTTTGTGGGGTCTCTCCATTTGACTCTTCATGACCATGGTGAATTGGTTCACCATTGTTACCATGCACCCTATTTTCTGGAGGAGTTGAAGAACTCGTTTCCATGTTTTGGAAACTTGTTTCCTCCTGAGCAACTTCCTTATTCTTTTTAGAACGTGTATCCGGCATTTTCTTAAAAACAACTGTTTTTTATAGTTAGTTTTTCGAAAGTACGAAGAAGACAGTTCACAATTTGATTATGAATCTTCTTCTCCCACTGTGGTCGCTAAAAAACTTGTTGGTGCAAAATTAGTTGGTTGACTTTGCAAACAAGTCACTGCACACCCAATAGTTTGATACTGAATGTCTTGAGAGACTTAGCCCCTGGGGGTTACTGGTTTTAATTAGATAAAACCTTGCTAAAGTACTTTGTTGCAATTTAATTTAGGATTAAACTACAGCGCCTAATAAATTCAGGCGAAACGCAATAAATAGAGCAAGCAATAATTAATCTATTAATTAAAGCACATCATTCCCATACATGCCACAAACTTTAAGAAAGAATTTTACAACACATAGGGGGATAAGTCAGGCTGGACAACTAAAGGGAAGACACGAAGGATGTTACCTCCATGGTTCCTTGCTTCAATCGGAGAATTACAGAACTCGTCGCCAGAACATGTTCTACGTCTAAGGAACTAAACTATAACCCTAGAAGGGGGTTGGCTAGGCTACGCTAAGAAGAGAGTAAATGCACGTTGTTGTGTGTTTGTGTATGTGTGTTTTTTGCTTGATGATCGTTCTTCTATTTATAAAGAAGCATGATGTGTAACTTCCGTGCTTGCTTGGAGGGAAAACATTTGAATCATTTTTGATTCAAATCTCAACCGTCTTCTGGCGCTGAATAACCGTAGCCTTGCACGTTCTTCCTTATGTGGATCCGTCTAATGGTTGCTCTTTAACCACTTGTACGCTTATCATTCTTGAATTTCATCTCCTGATGGTCTTGACAATATTCTCCTATTGACTTTGACTTGTGTTGACTTTGTCCAATGGGCTTCATGCTCTTGTTGGGCCTTCATGTTAAGACGAAATTAAACCTTTTGAAGTCTAATACAATGTACCATAATAAATGCTACTGGACATCTAAAAATGGTAGTAACAGCTCTAACATTAATACTTAAAATTGAAACTAATTATGTACAGTTAGACTAATGTTTGAAACTTCAATCAAGCAAGTACTTCTTGCAATGCTCTTTGTTTAAGCCTCGATAGACCATCTTTTTTGCCTCATTGAGTCCACCACCATTAAGCAGTGGTGCTAGTTTTTTCAATCATTAACGCCGTATTAGTGGTGCTAGTTTTTTCAATCTAGGGTTTTTGTTGTTAATTGAAGACTAGATCAAGGTCTTAGATTTTCTGCTGATTTTTTGGGTAGATTTTTTATCATGCAATTTTTTCGGCTTTGATTTTTATTGATATTTTGCGCCTTTTTTTTTTCTATTCAATTTGGCTTTCGCAATTAATTGAACTTTGCTAGTGTTCATCAAGTTGTTTCCTTTATTCGAATTTAATTCAAGATAAGATAAACCGAATGTGTCTTAGAGCTTGCTAATCTTGCAAAATGACAATTGATACTCGAAATTAATTTTTTTTGACGGGTACATGAAAATAAGTTGTCATTAATTTTTATGGGCATATGTCAAGAAAGTTTTGCTATTGGGTTTTTTTGACGCTGCATATTTAAAGTAACAATGTATATCCTGTTTAGCGAGAGTAATATTAGTGGCTTGAGCATGAACGACTATGTCCTTATTCAACACAAGAGGGCTGCCAAAGCATTACATACAGCCTTCCAAGATAAGTGGCCATGGGTTTGTCTTTTTGTAGATTATCAAAGTTGCATCTCTTGAGCAGCGGATTGATCCATAAAACGTCGCTAGTGTCAAATTGAACTATCATACATCTTATTGACGGGATATGGTAACTTAGGTACGAAATAGGTGTTACAAAGATAGACAAAGGAAAGAGAATAGAAAAAGTAGAAATGGGATAAAGAAGGGGAAAAAGGAGAAAAAAAAGGAGTCAACCTCTGAAGTGAAAATTAATGGTCGGATACCGGCCAAAAGTTTCATTTATAAAAGTAATACAAATACAACATACGGTGGATTTTTATTTTATATTATTTGAAAAAGCAGACTTGCAACGCAAATAAACATTTTATGATATAGTAATGACCATTGATTAGCTGGATATATATCCCATTAATCCCAAGCTAATCATCAAAAATTGCGTATGCTGATACACCGTCTATCACAGCCGTGCACTTGCCTCCAAGAATAGGGTCAATATACTCAGTCATACTTCCAGACAGACCCAATTTAACTTCAATAACATTCCAATCAACCGTACCATATGGTCCAGCTTCGGCATAAGCCTGTAGAAAGATGAAGTTAAAACAAGTATTACGCAAGACAAACTAATACCGCTTATATAATAGAACAAAGACGTACATTCAACCAAACGACCACTATATATAATATAATAATTAGTGTGTGTACGCGGGCGGCTAAGAGTTTTTACTTTGAATAATACCTACATGTTTTGAGTTTATATTTATTTCGGATTAGTTTGTTATGTATATTTGTGTTCCAAGTTATATATATTTATGTGGAGTAAAAAACATATCTAATATGTCTAATTTACAACATATTGGTCGCATGTTCGAATCTTACTACACAAAGTTTTGTAGTATTCCTTGTTAACCATATGACATTATATTACATGTTTCTAGTAAATGGGGGTGTTTCACTTGGCAACATATACTTTATTAGGAATACCTTTTAATATATTAGTATAGATTGACGAGGGAAAATGAAACTTTACCTTTTGAGCAGCGTAATCAAAAGCCACAACCCACTTACGATCAGTGGAGTCAGTACCAGTAGCGTAGACAAGGCCAAACTTAGTATTAGTGCCAATCGGTTGAGGAAAGAAGTAATAATGCCAGGAGGGAAGATCAGGAAGAGGGATAAGTTGTTGACCGAGCCAAACACATGTATCAGCGACTTGCAGTAAGTCGTTGGTGCGGTTGATAACATAGGTTAACAATATATCTTCCGAATCTAGCTGAACATCGTTACTCTCGGCCTTCGCCTTGGCTTGTAAATCAATTTTCAGCTTCTCAAAATTAGCTTCTCGGTCCTCCAAAGGAACAACTTTTACTTTGATCTCTGCCATCTTTCGGTCTTTCCTTTTGCTTAATTATCTTGTCAGTTGTTGAAACAATAAATCATAAGACTACAACAGTTTGTAGCAATTAGCAAAGTTATTATAAATGTGCTTAATCGCTTTCTAACACACAAGAAAACAAAGTTATTATAGATATAAAAAAAAGGTTAGGGAAGAACAAGAGCTAGCAGCCAGCGTACCTTAACTTGTGAGTTTTGATTGCTCTGCGTTGGAGATTGGAGCATAACAATTGGGTATGTATAGGCAGGACACGAGAGTTACGTTATTATTGTGCCCGGATTATTAAATACATGAGCCATTAATCTTTAAATTAAAGAAGGAAAGCTATTGGTAGATTTATCTTCCATATTTTATTTGAATGTATGTGTCTTTTTAGAAAATAGAATAATGTAGGAAAGAGTGTATGTTGAAAGAACATGAATTTGTCATAAACAACCTTTTAAATACAAGTTTTTGCGAGAAACAACCTTTTAAAAAATATGGCAAAGAAGACATTAAAGGTAAATTTTTTTGCAAGGAACAACCTTGACCCATTTTCCGGGCATTGACCAAGTATTTTGTAGTATTGACTCACTAAAACCAAACATGGCAAGACATGTAACCCACATTTTTATGTTTCAACCCCAATTCCCTTCATATACTGATGATGTCAACGCCGGAAAATACTTGGTCAATGTCGAAAAATAGAGAAAACAGGGTTGAAATATAACAGATGTAGTTCACGTGCCCCTCCACATGTTTGGTTTTAACGAGTCAACACTAGAAAATGCTTGGTCAATGTCGGTAAATGGGTCGTTGGTTATTCCTCGCAAATTATTTTCTTCTTAAGGTTTTCTTTTGCTAGATTTTTTTAAAAGTTGTTTCTCACAAAAACTTGTATTCGAAAGGTTGTTCTGACAAATTTTCCTTGAAATAATCTAATATATTTAGCTAGTAGAAACTTAGAATATCGCCCAAATATCTTAGTTGGTACTTAGACATTGGGAAATGCCTATAAATTTGTGGTGGACATAATATTACTTAAGTATATTTATACTTATATAGTTATATCGTTGTGATTTTTATGATACTATTGATATATTTAGTTTTAGTCATGCTAATATTATTAATATATAGGTAAAATATATATAGTCGCTGTTAAATTTAATACATTTATATCAAAATATTTTTCTTAAAGTAATCATCATTTTATAAATTATAATTCTATGAAATTCAAATATTAATGCTGATGATTATGCATTGACAAACGTGCAAACTTGAAATGATATACGTAAAAAGAAAAAACACAATATTATTCTTATTAACATGTTAAGAACAATGCAAACGTATACTATTTCCTAATCTCTCTAATAGATCCCCTCCACAGCACTATGATATACCTATTACTTAAATAGAAAAAGTGAAATACATTGCCCTTGTTTGGTAGAAAAAGATTGAGTATAATTATACATATTAGAGGTCGTTTTAATCCCAATTATAAAATTGACTAGTCAAATCCTGAATTATGGGTGTTTTGTAAACTGATGATTAGGAGAGCTGTTTGAAGTTTGGGCCTAAGCCTATAATTCTGGAAAAGCTGGTGAGAGGAGGTATTTGATGAGAGAGGTTTGGGGCTTTGGGCATATTGAGGTGAAAAATGCCAATTATGCTAAAAAGCTAATATAATCAGCCAGTCAACCCAGCTAATAACGCAATAAGCTATTTGTTATCCGCTAGTATAATCAACTAATAGTTAATGACTACTCCTTCCATCCCAAAATATAGTTCTTGGTTAATTTTTCATGGTCAAACTTTAAAACCTTTGACCAAATATTCTCATATATATATGTATATATAAATTATTCATGTGGGATCTTGTTAGATACGTCTCAATGTGTAGTTTTATAATATCAACTTTTTATAATTTTTATTAATACGTAACTAAATATATTGATGGTGAGTGATACGTATTGGAGACCGTACAGAAAGAAACAAGAACCATATTTTGGAAGGGAGGGAGTATATGTTAATTGCCATACGCGATCATTATCAGAAAAATAATTATCGTGGGGAAATAAATTAATCTACTTAACTTAGCTTGATTGTTCCTTAGTTTTTTTTGATGTTAGAGAGAGACTAGTGCAGTTATAGACGAGATTAAATTCAAGTCCTAATTATATACTATCTCCACAAAATTGGACTAAAAGAACATGCTCACTGTGCACCCAGATGCACCATGCTCACTGTGCACCCTAAATAACATATTATTCTTTTAAAAAGAACATGAACTTATTGAAGTAATTTTTTATGGTAAAAAGAACACGTTCATAATAAAATAACATGTAGAATCTCCATTCATAAAAGAACACGGGTCATAGTGAAAAGAACATATGATAAAAGAAATCACAATTTAAATTAAAAGAATATACTGATTTCGAATTGTAAATATTTTCTTATTAAACAAATTGAAGCTCTTTTTCATATTGAGTTATGTTCTTTTAAATATTGAGTTATGTTCTTTTGTATATAAACCGAAAGAATATATTTTTGAAATTAGAAGAACATACCTTTTAAACTAAAAAGAACATACATTTTGAATTAAACAAATATACCTTATAACTTAAAGTAGCGTATAGTTTTGAAAAGTATTTCTCTTCGTAAGAATATACTCCAAAAAAAATCATGTAACCTGTTTAGCACTAGCGTTTTAGGTCGCGGGTAGAGGTTGAATATGGTTAAACCGCTTCTTGAAAATTGTGTGAATGTTTGGTAAGGTAGCGGCTGTGGTAGCGGATAGAGGTTGATTAGCTTTTGTAGAATGTTACATTATGTAACATTTCATCCATCTAAGTAGCGGTGCAAATACAATCTTCTCGCCTATTTCATAAGGGTTGGTAGTTGTTGCTTTTCTTTTTCTTTTTTTTAAATAAAAAATCCTTTTAATAACTAGCTTTTCACTTGGTGTATAATCTTCTACTCCAATCTTCTACTTAGTTGTAAGCTCCTGTATAATATTTGTAATATATATAACCATCAATACTAAAGTCTTATAAATAAATAATTCTATTATTACTTAAGAGTTATTTACTTCTTTTTCATCATGTGGTGCTTTTTAAGATGCGAAATATGCACTCTAAGGTCTTACAATAAAAATTAAAATACTTCTAAAATGACAAAATCACGCGTTGATACGTGTTTATATTATTTAGTTATATTCTAATATTTTCACTCTATGAAGTCCTAAGGGTCGCATACATTATTTTTCTTATAAAAAATAAGACACAACATTTAAATAAATATAGATTTTAACCATTAAATAATTAATTATATTTCCGTAGTTAATTTAATCACTAAATAAATGTTCTATGTTGTATTTAACAGTTCCAGCAACTACTATTACCAAACACTTTTACTTTAAATTACTACTTTGATAGCTAACCTCTAACATCTATTAGCTGGCAGCTAACATCTACTCAAATCGCTAACAGCTACAACAACAACAACAACTAACAGCTACGCTAGTTTTGCCAAACATTTGTAGAAAACAAATAGATTATCTCATTGAATAAACAATAACCAAAATAATAGATAATAATATCCTTTTAGTTGAAGGCAATCCACGCAAGGTAGAGATATTGCAGGGATACTGGGTAGTTTCATAATGCCACAATTTGTGGAACAAACTTGGCTGTAATCGTTTTTTTTTTGTAAAAAATTAAATACTTCCTCTGTTCCAAAATAAGTAAAATTTGTCACATAAATGAGAGAAGTTTCCCCTTATTTTGGAACGAGGAAGGATAAGATTACAATTTTTACAAAGAATTAAAACGGTGTCGTGGTAACAGGTGCACATAGATGATAGATCTTCATGCACTTGGGTGCATCCACAAAAATGCGTAAAACAGATGGCTTCTTGCTCTTGCGTGCTCTGTAATTTGGTAGCATGAATTTCATTTGTGATTCATTAGTGGATAAGTGATCATGTGAATTCAAGGGATCATGAATTATTCATGATTCTATTATAAACATTACAGCTAGCTTGTTCTCCAACCTTAATTACATTATGAGTTGACGTTATTTCTAAAATGGCACCACAAACTGATTTTTTGAATAATTAATTATGGCCGGCTCCGATAAATTTATACTATTTAACATATAAAAAATGTCCACAATCCATGTAATCAATTGAATCACGTGAAAATTGAAAGTGATTTGCATCATCCGAATTAAGTATGAATGTCCACCAGGGTGACGACATTACCGGGAGAGCACCATAATCCAAATTATTTATACTGGTTATCGACCTTGAAGAGTTTTAGTCTTCGGTTTATACAAAACACTGATCAGTTTTCACGTGGTTCGGTTATATCGATAGATTATTATGTGTATGGACAAATTTTATTAGGGGATGGGAGTATTATAATAAGTATTATGAGAGCATAACAGGTCGTGTGGTGCATGGACCATTTTAAAAATAACGTCCGATACATAATAATATAATTAAAGCAGCAGTCCAACTAAAGTTGGGTGTTTATTACAGTTTGTAGAATCTTGATCCCCTAATTGCTGATATCAATTAAAGAAAATCAAGATTCAAGGCGGTGAATAGTTTTTTAAGGTAATAACTAATAACCCTAAGTAGTGGAGCATCAAACAAAAACTAAAATGCGTGGATATAAGAACCAACACACTTCACGGAAATAAGTTCAGATTAGAATGAAAATATCAGATTATACAGCTATGCCACAACACTTCTCTTCAATTCAAAAGAACAAAAAAACACGAATTCTTCATAACGACAATAATTGAGAGCAATTTCATAAACAATTATTAATGAAATGAATTAAAAAGGGTTTGAATTCTACCTAATTTTTTTTAGGTCAACATAATTTGCATTACTTAAAAAAAGGAATTACAAACTAAAGAAACATCATTTGAACGATGGAAAAAAAAAACACACTATAATGAGATTTACTAGCTCTTACAAACCCTAGAAAGTAAAACCATCTTGTTACCTTACCATTCTGAAATTCGACGCAGAGGAGAGTATGCAAATCACATAGGAAGCTTCCCTGAGGCGAATCTTGTTGGAGTTGACCCTTTGTGTCTTGTAGAGAAATAACTATTGTCGTGTGATGAAAACTGTCGAAATTTTAAACTAAAACGATCTTCAATAATGGATTGTGAAATTTGTCCTTTTGTAGAACCAAAGCTTCACAAGAGGATCAATCTCAAGGCCTTTGAAATGAGATGTCTTCCTGGTATTCTAGAGATTGAATTACCGAGGAAGTCACTATCTTTTGTGACTTCGTACCCTGCACATAGGGTATCAGGAGTTTTCCTCAAAAGGCAAAAACTCAAACTTTGTGGAGGTCGACACTTCCCCGAAATTCAATTGCAGAGCCTCATACGAGATGTATTTTTAAATTGTGATTATGTGAGCATAATTCTGGGGAATTCCCCTTTTTTGGTGCTAACAGTTTTGTACATTTTTTTGGTGATAACATTTTTGTACATTTATAAGTGTGATTATGCGAGCATAATTGTAGGAATTCCCTTTTTTGCTTATAGAGTTGGTCAAGACTGCTAGATTTAGCAGTAAACCAGATATCATACTTGAAAGTTAAACAGCATAACAATATATGATCAAGGACAGCCTGATAATTTTATTAAGATGGTAACACTAACTAGTAACTACTTTCTTTGAAGTTTTTCTTGTCCTATTGGAATCTCACTCCATAAAGCTCTGCAATATATCAGTCACATAATAATTTCACCAATTTGCAAAACAAAGCTCAATGATAATGCTGACACGAATGATTTTACATTTTACTACGTACAGTTGGTTCCTACAAGAAGCTGCTCATAGTGCGTTTGATCGGATTGTATATGATCTTTGGATATTCGAAAATTTCGGATCAGGAGACTCTCAATCCGTATTCGATCCAAAAAACCCGGATATCCGATTTTCGGATCGGATTGGTCGGGTATCCGGCGATGAAAAAAGTAACTTTTCAAATAAAAGTTTTAAAAATAGTTTCGGATAGAATCATATTACCAGATAATTTTGGATATTTGACCGAAAATGAATTCCATGATTCAGATATTTTCGAAAATCCGAAATTGGTATATTCCGATCCATATCCAATATGAAAATCTCCGGATATCCGAATACTAAAAAATGGATCGGAACAACCAGATCATGGGTACGGGTCAATCTGATCGGTTATATATGCACACCCCTAAATTGCTCTATGCTTGAAGTAGTTGCTGTCATATTCAATGCGTTTCTTTTTTCTGCTTCCAAAGTTCTTTTGGCCGAGAAGAAGAAGCTTGTGACATATTGATAAAACATACTAGCGTAGGCTTCACAAAAACTCTTTGGATTACTGGACATTTATTCCTCATCGTCATATCTTATCCAAACAAAGTGCAAGATCAGAGGGAAACTTTCAACAATTTCTTCTTCACTGACAACATCTCTCAAGTCCTTTAGCCCGAGCCAATTCCTCCCATTCCTTGTCAATACAAGAGTATGTTTTTACTTTCGTTTCCCATCTGTTAATTTAGGGGGCGTTTGGTTGGGGGTATTGTGGAAAGGGTAAGGGAATCAGGGAACCTGATTCTCTTACTTGTTGTTTGTTTGCTCAAATCAATGAAACCCTTTACCCTCTCCTTACCCCCAAAGTCCTCTACTTTCATTCCCCCACCCCCCAAGGGTTTCACTTACCCTTTCTTTGACTCATTATTGACCATCTCTTTGACCACCCAACCACCACTTGAACCAACCACTCAACCACACCACCACCTGCGCACCCTACCACCCCAACTCAACACCTCCACCCCAACACACCCTACCACCGCAAACCAGCTGCCGAGTTACATCTGACCACCCAACCCCCACCTAAACCACCACTCACCCACAAGGCACAAACCCTAGAAAAAAATTGGAAGAACAACGCAGCAACGGCGGGGAGAAGGCGTCAACGTAGAGAAGGGGGGAGGAGAAATCGACGGCGTAGAGAAGGGGAGGGGAGAAAGCGACCGCGCGGCGCAGGGTAGAGGGAGAAATCGACAGCGTAGAGAAGGGGAGGGGAGAAAGCGACCACGCGGCGCAGGGGAGAGGGAGAAAACGACGGCGTAGAGAAGGGGAGGGGAGAAAGCGACAGTGCGGCGCATGGAGGGGGTGGACACGACGGTGTAGGGGAGGGGGTGAACACGACAGCGCGACGCAGGGGAGGGGAGGAGGTGAACGCGACGGCTCAGGGGAGGGAGGGGAAACACACGACGGCGGGAAGGGGAGGGGTGACGAGGTGGCGTTACTGGGGTGGGGAGGCCGCGGGGGAACAGCAAAAGAGGGAGGAGTGGTGGTGCTATGGTGCGAGAAGGGTAAGAGGAGGAAGAAAGAGGATTGACATTATACCAACCAAACACCACTCTAAATCTAAGGGTTTTGCTTTCCTTTCCCCCTCTACCCCTTTCTTGATTCCATTCCCTTACCCTCATGGCAACCAAACGACCCCTTAAGCCTTTTAATGAAGAGACAAATATGTGTAGGGCCCATGAGTTCAGCTACAGCTCCACCATTAGTATAATATTGTCCGCTTTGTGCCAAACCTGCACGGATTTGTTTTTTGGTTCTTTCCGAAAAGGCCTCATATTAATGTAGTTGGTGAACTCTTAGAAACTAGGTAACTCCATCTTATCTCTATGATGTGGGACTTGGGACTGTATACCCAACAATATGCCATTGGAATATGGACGAGTGGAGCTGTGCCATGGCTGTATTACTATGAAGAAGCTGTTGACATTATTCCTTCAAAGTGAAATTGGCAGATAGCATGCATTTCGTTTTGTTAGTTGCTAGAATTTAGGGTTTGTTGTTAGTCATTAAATTACTTGGTCGAATTACCATGTGTTTCCTATTTCTTATATTATAGTTAGTGGTATGTTTTTTGGAGTGTTAGTGGACCATTATCTCCACTTTATTTGCTTTATTACTAGTTTCTAGGAAGAGTTCCGTTGAGTTGAAGTTTTGGTAGCCTATATAATAGGCAAGCTAACTAAGTGTTTGTAGTCAGTAAGTAAGAAGAATAAGAATGCATCAGTTTGTTTTAGTTTCTTCCGCTGCTATATGTTCACATTTTCTTATTTTTTGTCTTTGATAATTTTAACCAACATGGTATCAGAGCACCGGGTTCGATCCACAAAATAAACAAATAAAAAAAAGGAGGAGAGAGTTTGAGTGAAAGAAACAAACGTAGTACTGTTTCTTTGTTTTGAGAGCAATTTTTTTTTGAGTAAGAGTTTTTTGTGTGAGTCCATGGCAAACAATGTTGGTAATGTGTCTCAACCCTTAATCCCAATTTTTATGGGGGAAAATTATCATTTATGGCGTCTCAAGATGAAGACTTTGTTCAAGTCTCAAGAGTTGTGGGAGATGGTGGAGCAAGGGTATGAAGAACCCAAGGAGGCTCCGACTGAACCTGATCAAAAGTTGCTGGAAAATCGCAAGAAATATGTGAAGGCTTTATTATTTATCCAATCGGCACATTGGATGATGAGATTTTCCCCAGAATTTCCGATGCATCAGCCTCCAAGCAAGCATGGGAGATCATCAAACAAGAGTATTTTGGGGATAAGAAGGTAATTGCTGTAAAATTACAAACTCTTCGTACTCAATTTGAGACTTTATCGATGACAAAGAAAGAATCAATTCAAGATTGTTCGTCTAAAGTGTCTTCAATTATTAATCAAATGAAAATATATGGTGATAATATCTCAAATGAGAAGATTGTGGGTAAGGTGTTAAGGAGTCTAAATATTGAGTATAAGCATATTGTAACTGCAATTTTGGAGTCTAAAGACCTATCAACTTACTCATTTGATGAGTTGATGAGTTCTTTGATAGCTCATGAGGAGAGAATGGACAAAACTATGGATGAAAATGTCGAGGAGAAAGCCTTCCAAGATAAGGGGAAAATGTCAAATGAATGGCATTATGAAGATGGTCGTGGTCGTGGTCGGGGTCATGGTATGGGTAGTCGAGGTCGAGGTCGCGAAGAAAGTGGAGGGCGTGGTCAATTTGCAGGACAACGTCAATCTATGAGTAGCATCCAATGCTACTACTGCAAAAGGTCACTAGTATGGAATTGGCTTTCAGCAACGCATCAAAATAGCCTACTACAGCGCTATAAAGCGTCGCAAGCACTTTTACAAACGCACTAAGAAGTGCTCCGCTTGCCTGTGTCGCTGCACCCTGTAGCTACGCTTTATTTCTGCGTCAGTATAGCCTGGATAAATGCGCCGCTAGTTCGGAACGCTTTCAAGCACGTTGCTGGGACACTTTATTAGCGTTGTAATAAGGTAGCTACGCTCCTAAAGCGTTGAACAAGATCTGATACAACTTACTATTTCCTATAGCTATAGAGACCCACTAAAAGCGTCGTATAATCCTTTCCACACTTTTAAAGTGCCGCTAGAGTTAATTTATGATCTCAATGCTAAAATTACAAATTGGTATAACATTTGCAAGTGAACCAAAATATATTATATTGATTAATGAAAAAATTAAATCGTGTAATACTCCGTATAAGCAATCTTCAAACTAAAAATAACCAAAAAGTCTAACTCATTTAGACAAACTCAATGTACAACCTAATGTATGTAGATCAACAAATGTTAAAATTTATAATCCAACTAAATAATAACAAAACTTAATATATCTTCATTCTTGTGCCCAAACAGAAGTTCCAATGTCCTCAAATCTTCAACATTCACTTTTTTCGTTTTGGTGCATCCAAAATTAATCTGAGGGGCAAAAAAAATGTCAACAAAAGTAATTAAAAAAAGGCCACAAACATGCAACATACTAGTTTAACAAACAATAAATAAGATCTACTAGGAATGTTACCTTTCGACAAAAATCCAACTAGCTAATTAGATAATTAATGAGAGTTGTCATTTCTAGAAGATGAAGCGTTATTAGCAGCCTACATCCAACAAGCATAAAACTAACAATTATCATATCCCCGTAAAAGTGCATATTTTGCAGAAATTTCAACAGCATCTCCCCATAAAAGTGGTTAATCCAAACAACTCAAAGTTGTTTTCCAAACCCGTGCACTAAGAATATCAATCCCAGCATTGACATAAATATAATTTCAACTCAATTACACACATTTACACAACAAACAATGATTTAATATCCCAATTTCACCATAGGAGTACCATCATTCTTTAACAATGTAAATGACTTCATTGTACCTCTATACAATCCTACATTGGTAATTGCATTAGAAAAAGAAGGTTTGATCGTACCTTATCAACAGTAAGGATGTCAAAATCTTCTTCTTGGTTTGAATCAGTACCATCTGAACCAGATTCAGTTAAGTCATCACTTAAGTCATCAAATTCAGAATCATCAAAGTCTGAACCTAAATGCTCTTGGAGCTTCCCTTTCAGCTTCAATATTGTTGCCCCCTGATTTTTAACACACCTCCTTAGTTCGCGTAGATAATACAATATTGCTCCTTCATCTTTGGAGGACATCCTTAGGCCTTTACAATAGGAAGGAACAGAAGGTTCTACAAAATTTGATGGCTTAACACCTAACAATCCTAAACCACAAACGCGACCATATTTATCCTTTCCCAATACCTTTGAAACAGGATCATTATCTAAGTTAACTGATTGGTCCCCTTGTTCAGCAACAATGTTCTTAATTTGATTCTACAAATCAAATATACAACAAACTTAATGAATAAAAATAACTCGTCAACATAAGATTATTTGATATTAATATGCAAATTATAAGTCACATGTAAGATCATAGACACGCACCGTAATTTCTGCTTCATTTTCATGTTGGTGACACTCTAAATAAAGTTCAGTTCTTGTTGGACTCCTATTCAGCCTTTGTTTCTTTAAATATATCAAATTAGGATAAGATGTTAGAATATGGTAGAAATGGAAGAATAAATATGTACACAAATAAAAAAAAAACCAAAACTTTACTAATTCTTCACGAACACGAGCATGACTCTTTGTACCAGTTGTAGGGATTGGCTTTGCTTTAGCCTTTGCAATCTTTTCCCCGTTTAATTGCTTCTCTTCTGTAAAAATTGAAGCATCAGCATGCATAAGAATGTACATGTCATGGTTCACAATTCACAAAATCATATTCAACACCTTTAAATAAATGAACACAAATAAACGCACCTGTCCCTCATCGGATCTCCAGAAATTAACAAGGCTAATCCACTGATTATTATCTACATGTGTTGGACACCGATTATGCAAAATGGTAATGTCTTCATCGTCATTATAATATTTTCCTTTCAAGTAACACTTGTAATCCTTCCATTTAAATCCTACTGATTTCAATATCCAATACTCACTAGGTTTTGGATAAAGAAATCTTGCCTGAAAAATACACGAGTAAAAAGAATAGTAGTATATAAGGGAGTTTGAAACAATAATTAATGTCCAATCTTTCAAAAAGTAAAAATATAAAATTGAGATTGTAATTTTTATTACCTCAACTTCCTTCAATAGCATCTTTTCATTGTTCGTATTGCAGCCTTTTTTCAGATGATCCCATCTTGTATAGCTTAGAGAGCAAAGATCCCCATTTTTTGCAATTGTCCCTAAAAAAGCACCAAGTACCCCCCTTCTTCTCCTACAGGTTGCATCTCCTTATTGACATCAACAACAATTTGATGGCCTTTAGGTAGATTCCATACATCTGCTAACACAGTTTTTCCACGCCTTCTATTTGGAAGCTTTGTTTGGGTTGCCAGATGAACAACTAAATGCGCCATCACAGTAAAGAAACTAGGTGGAAATATCATCTCGAGGTGGCACATGATGACAGGTATTTGTTTCTCAAGTTGTTTAAGGTCATCCACATGTACATTCTTACTACATACTTCTCTAAAGTAGCCACATAAATCAGATAAAACTCCTACTACATCCTTTGAGAGAAGCCATCGTAATGCAATAGGAAGGATTTATTGCATTAAAATATGACAGTCATGGCTTTTTAGCCCAATCAACTTGGCTTGTTGAAGATTTACACATCGAGAAATGTTTCCAGCATAACCATTTGGAACTTTAATTCCATGAAGTGTTCTACAGAAAACTTGCTTTTCATTTCTAGACATTGTGTATGCAGCAGGTGGCAAATACCACTTATTTGAATTTTTCTTCTCTGGGTGAAGTTCCTTCCGTATTCGTAATTCTTTCAAATCAAGGCGAGCTTTCAGATTATCTTTAGACTTTCCTTCTACGTTCAACAATGTATTAATCACATTATCACACACATTTTTTTCTATGTGCATAACATCTAAGTTGTGTCTAATTAAGTGAGACTCCCAGTAAGGCAATGACCACAAAGGACTCTTTTTCTTCCAAGTATTCGAACTAGAGAAGTCCGAAATCTCCTCTATTTAGTGCAACTCATCTGTCCCTGTTCGATCCATGGGTGCTGCTCTTAATTCTTCCTCTCCATTAAAAGCTTCCTTGTTCAGTCGAAATGCATGGTCGAAATCTAACCAACGGCGAAAGCCCAAAAACAATACTTGTGACCATTTGTTAGCCACTTAGAAGTTGTGTCAATGTTGCAGCAAGGACACGCCTTTTCCCCATGTACACTCCAGCCAGAGAGCATTCAATAAGCTGGAAAGTCGCTGATTGTCCATAATAGCCCAGCACGCATATTGAAATTTTCATCCTTAGAAGCATCATAAGTC
Source organism: Beta corolliflora (assembly GCA_947648045.1). NCBI lineage: Eukaryota > Viridiplantae > Streptophyta > Magnoliopsida > Caryophyllales > Amaranthaceae > Beta > Beta corolliflora. The sequence continues at coordinate 781,375 of CANSZD010003689.1, forward strand.
TCACTCCCAATATTCCAAAGCTCAAGCAACTCCTCAATAAGGGGCTGCATATATACATCAATTTTGTTTCCAGGACTAGTTGGACCGGGAATTAGTGTTGAAAGGATAAGAGATGACTTTTTTAAACATAACCATGGGGGCAGATTATACGGCACCAAAACTATAGGCCAACAACTATGAGTAGAGCTCATCATCCCAAAGGGATTGAAACCATCACTAGCAAGTCCAAGCCAAACATTGCGACTCTCTTTACCAAATTTAGGATACCTACTATCAAAGTTCTTCCAAGCTTCTGAATCAGCCGGATGCCCTAATACCTCTTTGTTCTCTTTACGTTCATCATCATGCCACCTCATCAAGGAGGCAGTGTGCTTCGACATAAACAATCTCTTAAGTCTAGGCTTTAAAGGAAAATAGCGTAATACTTTCGCGGGAGTTCCTTTTTTCTTCTTTCGTCCTGTTGAAGTAGTCTGCTCACTTACTCTTTTCCACCTAGAAGCACTACAAACTGAGCAATTATCATCATTAGCCTTATCCTTCCAATGAAGCTGACAGTGATTTGGGCATCAATGTATTTTAACATAGCCAAGGCCTAACATCTGAGTGACCTTTTTAGCCTCTGCAAATGACTTGGGTAAATTTGCACTATTAGGAATTGCAAGTTGACAAAATCCTAGTAGGTCATTAAAAGACTTATTAGTCCATTTGTTAGTACTCTTAATATGAAAAAGAAGTACTAAAAATGACAACTTGGTTAATTCACATCCGGGCCATAACTCTGTGTCAGCGTCATTGAGAAGCGTATAGAAGTCTTGGGCTTCTTTATTTTGGCCATGAGTGCTTTGGTCAACGTTCTCGCTTATGTTTGGATCATCACCTCTATGACCATATGTGTCATGCACCAATTGTCGCATATCTGTATACGGCAAAATCTCATCTTCTACCATAGGTTCGGAAGGACTTGAAATTGGAACTTGATCCACTTTTTCACCATGAAAAATCCAGATAGTGTAATTATGCATCATTCCAAAATGAAGCAAGTGGAAATTTACATCATCTGGACTCAAAAGCTTGTGATTAACGCACTTCATACAAGGACATCTAAGTTTACCATCACATGTTAAAGTCTTAATAGCATAACTCATAAACCCTTCGACTCCTAGTCGATATTGTCTGCCTTTATTGGCCAAGTCAAATTTTCTTTAATTGGCCTCAAATCCATGATCAACTAAACTGGAAAAAAGGAAAAAGGCATTCACTATTTTAACACAAATATCAACTAAGAACTTATACACGATAAATTATCAACTAAGAACTTATACACTAATAGATTTCAAGCAGGTTTGCAAATGAATGAAACTTCACTTAGACTAGGTCTGCCATAGTTCAAAAGCAGGCTGCCATAAATAAACTTGTGACTATTTTTTTATCGCCAAATAAAGTGAGAATAGGTCTATTAGTATGTAAGTTCTTAGTATAGGTCTGCCAATTCACTTTATTTTGGCCATAGAGAATAGGTCGCAATTCCCTTTCTTTGAGAATATCTACTTCCCCACATTGGAACAGAATTGAGGACTTTAGATAGAGAATTGGTTAGACAAGGCTTTGTATCATACAAAATGAGTTTCTCGAGAGGGAGATGCCAGCCATTTCTCCATTCCTTGCCCGGTTTAAATATGATAAGAATCTTTTTTTTCCATATTTACAAGAGAATGTTATATATTACTCTCTTTGTAATTTTAGATAAGTATACTCCTTAAAAGCATATAACCTATATTAAGCTACCAAACATGCATGATTACTCCATATGCTTTATGATTTTGATAGTCCATTTCGTGCTTTAGAAGGCTAGAAGCACAGCACATGCATCTGATGTATTCTAAAATATCTCACTTCCTCAACCACATGATCTTTCTAAAGTTTGGTCAAAAGATTGCAATTTGCATGTAGAAAAAAATTGAATTACACATTACCAACTTTGGATAACACCAACTTCAAAACCAATATATACTGAAATTTTATTGCTCGTTAAATTTAATGAAGTAGTCAAGTAGATTGTTTTGGGACAAAGTAACTAGTTAATGTTTCCCGCCCTTGGTTCTTATATGTTAACAAATATGTCTCGCTCTGGCAATTTTGTTTGGCATGATGCAATTTTGTAAAAGTTACATCAAGCTTGATCGCTAATGTAAACAATCTTTTAGTATCTTGTACATTCCTACGTTTTGCTAAGTTTTGCGGCTCTGAGCACCTGTATTTCTAATTTTGAAGTCAAATACTTGCAATTACATTGTATCCATATAGCAACCAATTATCTTCCCTGCCCCTGCCCCTGGTTCTTATATGATATTAAAATCAAGCACAATTATCTTCAACCTTCTTATTAGTTTAGTTCCAAATAACAACCAATCAAACAATGATCCAATCAAAGTTTGAATTTCCTAATAAACTTTTGATAATACAAACCAATCAAAGTTTGAATTTCCGAATTAAAGAAGAATTTTTTTGCAGCAATAATTCGAATTGACTGAAAGTCACATAGAAAGAAATACCAGCAAGATTCATCTATAATTCGAATTCAATGAAATTCGTACCAACAACATTAATCCATAAATCGAATTGCAATTGAGTAAAATTCTTTGATAAAAAGAATACCTACTTGTTGAGAGAAATACGGGATTGGAGTCTTGCCTTATAGCAGCGAAAATTCATGGAAACTGGATCTTGCTGAAAGGAATTGGAGTCGTTCAAATTTCGAAGCGTGAAACTTGATCTTGTTCGAGTGAATTTCCAGAGAATTTGGAGTTGCTGAACGGGAAGGAGTTGGAGGTTAGTGTGCCGTGTGCGTGATAGAGTGAATTAGGGATTTGTTTTTTCTTCGTAGTTTAGCCTTACCTGCTTTAGTGGTGGGAGTTTTGAATTTTTTTATTTTATGCGCGGCTTTTTTGTTCACAAAAAATTGAAAACTGGCAACGCTTTGTTAAAAGTGCTCCAATTTGTTCCATCAATTCTTGGAGTCAACACTGTTTTTTAACAAGTGTTGCTATTTAAGCGCTCCTAAAGGCTATTTTTCTAGTATTGGGTATGGGTACAAAGAAGATAGGTGTTGGGATAAGCAAAGGGATGAGCAAGGTGAACAAACCAATTTTGCTCAAAATGTTGTAGATGAAGATAACAAACTCTTCTAAAGTTTGTGTGTTTGTGTGTGTGGGGTCGTTGCAGCATTATGTGTGTGTAGTGAGTCCATTCATGTAAATTGGACAGTTCATAGAGCAAGTAAGAGTTTAAAATTAATCAAGTTTGAAGGATTGGGGAGTGTTGACATTATTTCTTCAAAGTGAAGTCGGCAGATATCATGCATTTCGTTTTGTTAGTTGCTAGAATTTAAAGTCAGTTGTTAGTCATTAAATTACTTGGTCAAATTACCATGTGTTTCCTATTTCTTATATTATAGTTAGTGGTATGTTTTGTGGAGTATTAGTGGACCATTATGTTCACTTTATTTGCTTAGTTACTAGTTTCTAGGAAGAGTTCCGTTGAGTTGAAGTTTTGGTAGCCTATATAATTGGCAAGCTAACTAAGTGTTTGTAGTCAGTAAGTAAGAAGAATAAGAATGCATCAGTTTGTTTTAGTTTCTTCCGCTGCTATATGTTCACATTTTCTTCTTTTTTGTCTTTGATAATTTTAACCAACAGAAGCCATCTTTAGATATTTTAGCCGACATATCTTTCCAAAGGATCTTACAATGCCTTGCCATGAATGTCGTGATGTCTGGAGGGCGAGCGCCTACTTCGGCCACACCCTTGCATGTTGCGTATCCTTTTTCATTGCACACTGTTGCTCGTCATTGTCTTCCTTTGCTTTCTTCTATTAGTTCACGCTTCATCAAACCCAACAACTATATCCTTGAATCAGTACGCGCATACTCATAAAATCAAGATTGGTCATGATGATCTCTACTTGAGTGATATAAGTCATATACAGTATGTTAATTATATAACTATATATAAGCTTAGCTTATTACGTCGTATTCGTTATTGCCCTTTCTCTGTTTTTTTGATTCGGTGAACACTCGTGAAATTATATGCATTTGGTGATATTAAATCTCTTGGACTTGGTGGCATTACCACTCGTTTGTGAATTTTGATTAGGACCCAGTTAGAAAATCAATTATGGCACTATCACTTCCTAATATGTCTCTGTTTGCTAATCTTGCAAAAATGAGAATTGTTTCTTGAAATTCAAGTTTTTTTTGACGGGTACTTGAAAATAATTTAGCTCTCTGCTCTAATAAATTTTTATGGGAATAAGTCAAAAAAAATTGCTTTCTTTTTTCACGACGTATATTTCGAGTAACAATGTATGTCCTGTTTCGCAAGACGAATTTTAGCGGCTTGTTAGTGTCGAATTGAACTATCATACATTTTATTGACAGAATATGGTAGCTTGGGTATAGTAATCCACGTGTTACAAAGATAGACAACGGAAAGAGAAAAAGAATAAAAGAGAGTAGAATTGGGATAAAGAAATGGAGGAGAAAAGGAAGAGAGTCAACTAATGTTATCGGGGTCGGAATCCTACTTTAGATCGCAGTGGTCGGTAATTGAATCGACATGATCGGATCGTAGGATCGTATGATCATTCTAAAAAGGTCCAAATAATGATAATTATGCTGCAACATTGTAAAAGACTAATGTTAACTTTACATCAATTGATAATGAGGTTTTTCATCTGCAAATGGTGATAATAATTCAATAGTACTCTAATATTAAAGTAACATGCAACCAATATCTAATAGGAGAATAATAATATGAGAAACTACGTTATGAAACTTTTATGATAGGATCTGAATGTAGAATAATGGGATCGTAGAATCGTATTTAGATCCAACTATGTACTTTCGTAGTTGGGCAGATCGAAATATCTTATAATTTAAGATTCTACATAGGCTGGATCGGGATCGATGAGTACCTTCCAAATTGTAGAATAGTAAGGTCCAAATTGGGATTACAATAATAATGGAGTCAACGACTGAAGCATAAATTAATGTGCGGATACAGGCCAAAAGTTTCATTTATAATGACAATAGACCATTTGGATGACATACAAATGAACAATACCATAGATTTTATTTATTGAAAAAAACAGACTTGCAATACAAATTAAACATCTTCTAATATGGTAGTGATTATTATTCAGCCGGACATCCCAAACTAATTGTCGAAAATTGCATATGCTGATAGACCGTCAATTATAGCTGTGCTCTTGGCTCCAACAATAGGGTCACTTATGCTTCCAGACATACCCAACTTAACTTCAATAACATTCCAATCAACGGGACCAATAGGTCCAGCTTCGGCATAAGCCTGCAGCAAGACCATATTAAGAAAACAAATTCTGCGCACGATAAACTAGTACATACCGCGCATATAATGATAATATATAATGATTGACGAGAGAGAAGTTGAAGTTTACCTTTTGAGTAGCATAATCAAAAGCCGCAACCCACTTTTGGGCAGTGGAATCAGTACCATTAGCATAGACAAAGCCAAATTTGACATTAGTACCAATCTGTCTAGTAATGGCGTAATGCCAGGAGGGAATATCAGGAAGAAAGGTTAGCTGATGACCGTCCCAAAAATGTACATCAATGACTTGAAGGAAGTCGCTGGTGCGGTTGATCACATAGGTTGACAATATAATTTGCGCTTGGGCTTTTAAATCAATTTTCAGCTTCTCAATATCAGCTGCTTTGTTTTCCAAAGGTACCACTTCTGCTTTGATCTCTGCCATCTTTCCTTTTGATGCTTACCTTCTCAGTTGTCTGCTGTCAAAACAAAAATTCATAATAAGACTACAACACTACTTATAATAACAGAGTTATTCTAGATATAATAAATATGTAAGTTAGGGGAAAACATGAGCTTGCGCTAGCATACCTTTATTATTATTACTTGTGAGTTTTGTTTGCTCTGCGTTGAGGATTGGAGCTCAACAATTGCGTATTTATAGGCAGGATGAAAGTTACATTATCATTGTGATCGGATTAAAAAACGAGCCATTGATGAAGGAAACTGATTGGCAGATTCATTTATGTGTCCATTTAAAAAGAATAGAATAATGGAAGGGAGTGTGTGCTGAAAAGATCTAATTTATTGAGATTTTAGAAACTCGAAATATAGAACATACAACTTATTCACAATGTGTTGAATGTACCAGATTTACAATGATCTATTGTGAACCCAAATTGATTATATCACAAAAAAACGGACTATATAAGAAAAGACCCAGTATATTATACAAAACTGAGTATACTATAGAAAAACATACTATACAAAAAAGGCCATTATATCAGACAAAAACTATTTACATCAAATACAACATATAATAATAAAAAATAAACTGACTACATCATACGATACTCGGTGCAAATATAAATTATTGTGAACCGGGTCCATTCATGTTTTTTAGTTGGTTCTAAAACATTGGGAGGGGATGCTGATAAATATGTGGTCATACATAATACATAGTAAATTTTAACTATCATCGTTATACTGTCGATATATATATTCGTCTCAAATAAATATATATTATTAATACATAGGTAAAACGGTTTTTTCACCATATACCCCTGACAAATTGAAAAATTCACCATATACCCCTGAGTTTTTAAAAATGTGCACCAACTACCCTTTTTCCTAACGGACGTTAAGTCGGTGTTTGCATTATTTACAACTTTGTCATTATTAACCTAATTAAGCCTCCCTCCACCCTAACCTCCTAACCCTAATGCCCTAATTAACCTAACCTCCTAACCCTAATGCCCTTAACCCTAGCTAATTAACCTTAATAAATGAAACTCTATATCTCACAGCCAAAACGACTTTTTTTGAAAAAACGGACGCCACCGACGACCCTTTAAGGGCACGAATTTCGAGAAGCCCATCAAAACGAGTACCAATATGACGGTATTCTGGGCACGCCTCCCGAGGCGATCTTAAACGACCGATTTCACCGGCAAAACAATTTTTTTTGAAAAAACGGACTCCGCCTATGACCATTCAAAGGCACGAATCATTTTTTCGAAAAAGTCGTTTTGGCGGCGAAATCGGCCGTTTAAGATCGCCTCGAAAAGCGTGCCCAGAATACCGTCGTATTGGTACTCGTTTTGATGGGCTTCTCGAAACTCATGTCCTTTAAGAGATGTCGGTGGCGTCCGTTTTTTCAAAAAAAAAAAGTCGTTTTGGCGGTGAGATATAGAGTTTCATTTATTAACGTTAAGCTAGGGTTAAGGGCATTAGGGTTAGAGGGTTAGGTTAATTAGAGCATTAGGGTTAGGAGGTTAGGGTGGAGGGAGGGTTAATTAGGTTAATAATGGCAAAATTGTAATAATGCAAACGACAACTTAACGTCCGTTAGGAAAAAGGGTAGTTGGTGCACATTTTTATAAACTCAGGGGTATATGGTGAATATTTGAAATATTGGGGGTATATGGTGAATTTTTCAATTTGTCAGGGGCATATGGTGAAAAAACCGTAGATAAAATATAGTTTTGTGTGATTTGTATACAACTATACAAAATATATCTTCTTAAATTGTAATTATGCCTTGATATATATGCAAACTTGAAACAATAAGAGTAAAGACAAAACGAAGTAATATACTCAATTATTAACATGTTAAAAAATATACGTAGAGAAAGTGAAACACATTGCCCTTGTTTCGTAGAAGAGGATGGAGTACATATTATTAGAGGTTTTAACCCATTTTACATAATTGAATAGTCAAATATATATTCTATTATAAATTTTTGGTAAATAGATCATTGGAAGAGCTATCTAGAGATTGGGCCTAATAAGCCTCTAATTTCAAAAGCTGAGTGGAGCTTTATGATGAGGAAGCTTTATGAAGTCGGGAGTAATACTTACTACTCCTTCTGTCATATAATAAAAATATCATAAGAAGTGACTAATTTATTCAATGAAACAATAAACTAAAATAAACTAAAATAAAACTGAAAATAAAAGAGGAAAAGGGGCTTATCATGGATGAAATCATCCATGGAAGCCCCTAACTGATGAAGAAGGGGTAAGGGAAGCTAGGGTTTGAGAGAGAAAGAGAGAGAGAGAGAGAGGGGGGTGACCTTATGTTAGTAGCTTAGTATTATCATTCAGTCATTTATTTATGTCATTTGAGTTCTTTTTATAAAAGAAACGGTGGTTTGTGTGTTGTTACACCATAAATTTTATATGGTGTAACAATAACACCCAAGAATTTGTGTAATGAAAATAGTTGGTCAAGGACTTTAAAGTTTGACTCCAAAAAAGGAAATAAAACTTACATTATGGACGAAGGGAATATAGTATAATAAAAATGTCCATATTCCATGAGAGTGAGGGATAGCTCAGTTAGTTAAAGCTTACCTCCCGGTTCCAGGAGATCTTGGGATCTATTCTCATTACTTGCTCTTGTACCTCTCTACACAAAAAAACAGTCCATAATCCATGTTATTAATTAAAGCACGTGATCATAATCAAAAGTGATTGGCATTACTCAAACTCGAAGTATGGATTATTTTGGATGGAACGATCGGGAAAGCACCACGATCTTTCCAAATCCAAATTGTTTGTACAGAATATCGACCTTGCATTAGAGAGTTAAATTCTCCGGTTTACACACATCACTGATCAGTTTTCACGTGGTTTATTTTATCTATATGGATTATTTTGGACGGAAGTCTGGGAGTATTATAGTAACTATTATGAGAGCTGGCTATGATTATTTGTACAAATAACAGGTTGTGATGTGGTGTACTAACCATTTAAAAAATAATCTCTGACACACAATAATTTAATCAAGGCATTGGGTGTTTATCACAATTTATAGAATCTTGATGACCTGATTTAATGCACATGATCACTTATAGATAATCGAAAAGATGAACATATTTTTAAGCTAATAGCCAAAGTAGTGGAGCATCAAACAAGAACTAATTAAAAAGCGTTGAAATAAGAACTAAGTACACTTCACGGAAGTAAGTTCAGATTGGAATGAAAATAATTAATAGTAGTATATTATACACTTAAAGCTCAACGTGTATTCTTCGTAACAGCAATAATTGAGAGCAATTTCGTGAACAATTCTAAATCACAAACTCTCGGGTGTAACTGTTTTACTGTAATTAGGGCTTGTTTGGTTGCAATGGAAATTATTCTCCCATAGAAATTTAGAAGGTGTAGGAATTTAATTTTCTTATGAAATTCCTAAAAATTAGTTTAAGTTGTTTGGCAGTTATAAGGGAAGTTGTATCATAGGAATTTATGTAGGAATTGTGAGTGACCAATGGGAGAGTAGGTAAATCAATTCCTACATTTTGTGCGAATTTCAAATTCCTATGAATTTCAACTTCCCCCATTTTTGGGGTTTAGTATCAGCCAAACAACAAACCATACTATAAATTCCAATGAATTTCCATTTTCCATAAAATATAAGGTCACCCATTTACATGTGTGATATTGTTAAATATGGGCCTGGGCCGCACCCATCATAAGGAGAGAGACTCCACTTCACAACGCAAACGAGGTTCCACCTTAAAACCATATGGCAATAAGGGGAGTAACCCCTTTGTATTATAAAGTGAACCCATCTCTCTTCTTTTATCAATGTGGGACACTCACATGTGTGTTGTGCGCTATACATCATAGCTTCAACACTCCCCCTCACATGTGAGGTCCCTTTTTTCAATTGGCCCAGAGTAAACTAACGGTCTGAGCTGTGGGTCTGGCTCTGATACCATGTTAAATATGGGCCTGGGCCGCACCCATCATAAGGAAAGAGAGTCCACTTCACAATGCAAATGAGGTTCCACCTTAAAACCATATGGCAATAAGGGGAGTAGCCCCTTTGTATTATAAAGTGAACCCATCTCTCTTCTTTTATCAATGTGCGACACTCACATGTGTGTTGTGCGCTATACATCATAGCTTCAACAGATATCATTTATCTCTCACTCTTCCCTTTCCTTTCCTCCATACCAAACCTGCGAATTTTCACTCTCTACCTCACTTGGTATCCAAACCGGAGTTTCCGCCGGAATTTCAGTTGCTAATAATCCATGGAAACAAAAAATTGCCAAAACCATTTAGGAGAGAAAATTTGAAGGAGTTGTCTGTACATTTACCGTTTGATTTTCTACTAGTGATCATGTGCATTTAGGGGATCAAGATTCTCTAAACTACTATAGAAACCCAACTTAATTGTAGTCCTGCTACTTCAGATACATTATGTGTCACTGAGTCGGACATTATTTTTATAATGGTTCATGCAGCACGAGTCACAACTCACAACCTGAATTTTGTATAATAAATCATGGCCGGCTATCATAACACTTAACATAATATTTTTTCAAGCATGTCCATCCATAATATAATACGCCATTACATAATATTTACAAATAATAGAACCACGTGAAAACTGAACAATAATTCGCAATAACCGAAGAGTTTGACTTTTCAAGGTCAATGAGTGGTAAATATAATTTATTTTTAAAAAAAAATTGATAAGATAAATTACATTAATGCCCTCTCACAGGGCACCTAATACAACCTATCCCAAAGCCCCAACCCCCCTAATGAGAATCGAAACCACAACATGTGGGTGGAAGATGAAAGGGCTTACCACCCTTTCACTCCCTTATTCTCGGTTAATATAATTTATTTGGGAAAGATCATGGTGATTTCCTGGTGGTTATCTGATTCTTGTGAAATACATACTTAATTAAGCTTCCATCATAACTTCAGTTACCTATTTCACATATAGTATATATGAAGAACAACAGGTGGTAGGCTGGTAGCCTATTATTTTTGGCATTACCTTCAATTTTAATAGAATTTCTAAGATCGAGTCACATTCATTAAAAGAAAGATCTCTAAATTTTCCCCTACTTTCCAGGGACTCTAACTTACATTATTAAAAAAAATGTAACCTCACTACAAGAGAATTGATTTTTGGCGACGAAGCAAGTCGTTGCCATTTATCTTTGTAAACGATTTTCAATTTTTGTAACGACTTTTATTTGTCATGGCAGATGTCGTCACTATAGGTATTCGTAATGATAAGATTTCGTAGCCAAATGCACGTTTTTTTGGTAACAAATAATTACGCGTTGTTTTGCTGGCAGAAGGCAACTAGTCAATTCTGTCCTTTTGAGCATTAGTGTGTATTGGTCTCAAATATTTCTTCTACCTAGGTGTGTTTTGAAGTAAGTGAATGCTGTGTGTAGGGCCTTTTGTGGACTGGGACTTGCAATAGTTCAAGGCCAAGTTATGTCAAATGGGAGGAAACTTGTAAGCCTAGGAGTCATGGTGGGCTTGGCTTTAGAGACCTGCTTCTGTGGAATATAGCTATGGCGGGGAAGCAGGCTTGGCAGATTGCAATGAAAGCTGACAATCTTTGGGTGAAATGGGTGCACACCAGGTACATTAAAAACCAGAATTGGAGTAATTTCAATACTCCTCAGTCTGTTAGTTGGGTGCTTAAATACATATGTCGGGCTAGGCAAGAAATTACAAGGCAAATTAGAGGTGGATGGCTCAGTCAGAATACCTTTAGTAGTGCAAAGCTGTACAGACTCATTCATGATGCAGGAGAAAAGAAGAGTTGGTGCAAATCTGTTTGGGATCACCATAATATCCCTAAACACAGCTTCATTAGCAATTCTCAAGAGGTTGCAAACTAGAGACAAACTACAACATATTGGAACCATTAACATAGATCAATGTCTGATTTGTGAGAATAACAGTGAAACTCATGAACATTTATTCTTTGAATGTTCGTATAGCAAACAATGCTTAATGCAGATCAAAGCATGGCTTGGCATTCAAGATAACTTGATGTGTTATACCCAGCTCATTGCTTGGGATACAAAGGAGGTGTAAAGGAAGTAAATTTAGGAAATGGGTGATGATATCTAGCTTGCTTGCTCTGATGTACAAGATATGGCTGGAACGCAACAATGCTCTATGGAATCTGCAAGTCCAGTGTATTAGGAAGGTTGTACAGGAAGTTCAATACATAGTGAAGCATAGAGTAAAAGCTAAAATTCCTAAAAAAATTAAGCCCATTGACATTCAATGGTTAGACAGGATGTGATTGTTGTATAGTTGTTGGAGCTTTGGCTTACAAAGTGATAGGTTGTATGGGGTATTTGTTAATAATTCAAATCTTACTTACTTACAAAAAAAAATTACGCATTGCTGAAAATCAATTGTTATAAAAAAACACCTTAGGAATCTAGATGTAAATCTTATTTTTTGCATCAACATTTGTCCGTTACAACAACTCTAAATTTTTTTTTACCAAAAGTCAGCAGTTCAGTTACAGCAACAAAAGTTATTGTTGGCAAAAATGACATTCTACAACCTAAATTATTATCAAAATTCGGATATACATAAAAATTAATCAACTCGACGAATGTTTTCGTCGTCGCCATGGCAAGGAAATCAGGTGAGAAATCTCAGAGCAAAAAGCATGGTAATCGGAACGGAAAGGCAAAGGGTCCTACTTCTGAATCTCAAGCATTGAGAACGAAGTCTATGGATGAAATCATGGGGATTGAGGCTCTGGACTTTGGTCTAGTGATTGGAGATATATTTTGACTCCTAAATCTTTGATTCTGAATCTACAACAACAATCATATTTTGGGCATACGTTTAGTGAATGGCTATAATCCATTCATGATAATACTGACAGACAATCTCAATTACAGAAACTCAGGTAAGCATCTAATTTTTCAACAACTTGATGATTGTGATAATCTGGAGAATGATGATTGTAAAATTTTGGAGAATACTGAACTGGAAAATGATAATCCTGTAGAACTGATAAATCAGGATAGAATGGATGATAGAAATGAATCTGAACCTGTTCACATTGAACTTGAGGATATTCAAGAGGAAATTGATTATTGGAACTCTTCAATCATATGCTATGTCGTAGGGTCGAATCCTCCTATACAAGTGATTGAAGGGTTTTTGAGGCTTATCTGGAAGATGCATAATGTGGATAAAGTTGCTGTGATTAAGAAAGGCATATTTCTAGTGCGGTTCAACACCAATGTTTTCTATAATGCTTAATGGTACAATGAGGGTTTTTTTTAAGTCTTCAAGAGGATGAAGACAAGCTAAGGTGATCCAATATCACCCTTGTTATTTGTACTATGCATGGAGTATTTGTCAAGAATTTGGACAAAACTCACTGAATTGGAACAGTTCCAGTACCATCCTAAATGCAAAGAGATGAAGTTAACACATATGCATGTTTTGCTGATGACTTAATTATGTGTTGCAAAGGAGAATACACATCTGTGTACTTGATGTTGATGATGAGACCATTGTGGCATTTCTCGAATACACATATGTGTTGCAAAGGACATTTCTCGGAAACATCTAGTCTGAAGGCAAATGTGAATAAGTCTGCAATGTACAATTGTGGCATGTCAAGCATGATACACAGAGAATTTCATAAGCTTCAGGGTTCGCTCAGGACACTTTACCTTTCAGGTATCTTGGTGTGCCTATTTCTGATAAAAAAAAAATATGTACTGCACAATGTGATATACTTATTGAAAAAATGACAGCTAGGATTAGGGTGTGGAGCTTAAGGAACTTATCATACACAATAAGGGTGTAATTGATCAATTATGTGTTACTTAGCCTACACGTACATGTACTGGGCTTAAGTCTTTATTCTTCCAAAGAAAGTTCTGATTGATATTTGCAAAATATGTAGAGCTTTTCTTTGGAGTGGATAATATTTTTGCCAAAAACCTGGTGATGTGGCTTGGGATAAACTATGTCAACCTAAATCAACTGGTGGAATAGGATTTAGGAATATTTTCAATTGGAATATTGCTTTCCTTGGTATATATGTATGGGCTATCTCTACTAAACAGGATAGTGTTTGGTTGAAATGGATTAATTCTGTCTACCTAAGGGATGCATATTGGTGGACATATGTTCCTGAGTCAAGTACAAGCTGGTATTGGAGGAAAATTTACTCTGTAAAATAACAACTGAAGCTGGTGTAGACATAGGAAGATTTGTGTAATATGATGGAGTACTCGGTTAAGAATGTGTATGAGGCACTTAATGGAGAGCAGTCTGGTGTTACATGGGATTAAGTTGTGTGGAATAGACTCAGTGTGCCAAAACATAGATTCATTTCTTGGCTAGCTGTAACACCCCGTAATTTTCACCCTTTATTTTTGGTGTTAGTTTATTTTAAAATGATATTTTTTTCGTAAAAATAAATAATTTATTATTTAGATTATTTTGGAACGTGTTGTGAAAATGTGTATATATTTATATGTTGTGATATATTTATATATATTTATTTTAAGTTGTTAGTTATTTATTTTAAAGGTTATATTAGTTTCGTTATTTATTTAGGCGTTTAGGATGCAGCTTTGTCGCGTAGCGTTTTTTGTAACGTTGTTGGACCGACTAGGGTGATGAAATGGTACATCACGTGTGGCGTTTTATGCTGGCTGAAAATCAGCAATTATGGAATGGAGGATGAAGAGTTTTGGTGCTTATTAAGCTAGCCATTGAATATCTTGTAACCGCTCATTTAATCCCTCATTAACATTCTCCTAAAACCTTCATTTTTCCTTGGCATAAAATTCTGATTTTTAATAAGAGAAGTTCAGCATCATTCTCATTTAACCCACGCTGTTTTCAAGAAAATAAAGAGAGAAAAGGAAGCGGAAAAGAAGAGAAATGTTCAACCCGATTTTTCCTGTCACATCTTCACGAAAATAAATGTATCCGGAGATCTAACCGTTGAATCATCCTCAAATTTGGGCAGCACGTTTATAACATCTTGATCTTCACTTTAACCAGAGCGATTGTGAATACGATCTTTTAATCGCCGGAAATCATGATCGGATCAGAACAGCACGAAATGAGATTTGTCAACGTTCAAGAAGAAAACGCCTAGTGACTTATTGCTACAATTTTCGTTCGTGGAGGACTTGGATTGCACATATTTTTCGTATCTCTTTAGACTCGCTCTCCTCCCGACGTTCCAGGTAACTAGTAGTTATCTTAGAACAATAGTGATTAGGGTATTATTCGGTATTAGATTATTACGCTAGGAATTGTTTAAAATACTTATTGAATGAAATTATTGATGAAATTTGACGTGAATATACTTGAGGCATGCTGTATGAATATTGTATACAGAAAAATAATTTTCGTCTGAGTTTTAGTATTTATTCGATTAATTTGGTATTTTGTGCGTTTTTGGCTTAATTGCAAAATAATTATCGAACGAATGTTAAAATTGCTGAAATTATTTTTCTTGAATCATTTTATATGTGTACTATGTATTTCATGCCTTGGAATAATTTTTTCCTACTGTTTAGATGTTTATTTAATTGGTTTATCTGTTTTTGCATTTTCATGTCTGTCAGTATATAAATCGTTAAAATTATTTCTGGAGGCCGAAAAATTCATTTATTTGTATATTATGTATTACCGTGAGTTTATGCATGTTATGTGAATTTTTGCAAATTTTTGGGCGTTTATTTTTATTTTTAATTATTATATTGGCTTTATTGAGTATTCTGTAAATTAACGTTTAAAAATACTTTTAGAGTCTGAAAATTAGAAATAAAATTTGTACCATGTCAGTAGAGCCGTAATGGTCGTATGATAATTTTTGTGTTATTTTACTGATCGTGCTTATTAGCTTAATAATTATTATTGTGTTTTTGTTATGAGTTTGAGGATATTCTTTTTAATTATTTAAGGGCTTGTTAATCAGAAATAATTTGTGACCTTTTATGTTCTTGGAAGCTGGTGTTTATAAGGTTGCTGTGAGTATTATTGAGTATCATTATGTTTACGTTTGGTTTATGATTAGTCGTGTACGCTTCATTTATTTAATAAGCCTTGGAGTTAATTGGTGATCTTATTTGATGTGATTCATTTCTGGTTGATACTGTTGGTGTTGTAAACTCTTTAATTGTCGTTGTTTGTGCTTTGTGGTGCGCAAAATATTTGTTGTGGAGATATTTGTTGTAAGTGTGTAAGTTACTACTTTGAGGATTTTTGAAGAATTATTTTTGATGAATTATGGGTATAAGGCCGAGTGGCATCCCTTTGACGAATATTTTTGAGATGAATGATACTTTGATGATATTTATGATTTTATTTTGAGATAAGAACATCCGGTGGGATAGATGTAGTCCCCGGTGAAGAACATGCCAACTACCTGGTTTGCGAACTAGGGGTACACCTGGGTTAATTATTGTCGTCCGAGAGGTCAGGGAGTTCTGCGTGTTCTACCCTGCATCGGGAGTTTGGCCATTCTTAGATACAGGCAGTGGGGAACGTAAACTCATAGACTGACCTGGAGATTGCGATCTGACAAACCTTATGAGGTGAATTGCGATTCACTGGCGTTCGGTTTATGACTCAATAACTTGTTGTACTTTTGTTTTATTATTATTTAAGTATTCTAGAGTTGATTTACTCACTATATCTTGTTACTTGATGTTGACTATCACTTGTATCACTTGTGAGCTTTATGATTTTGGATGCATGTTATTGTTATCATGATTGTATGCAAAAGGTATGGGCAAAAGTTAGGGCACAAAAAAAAAAGAATAAAAAAAGAAATCAGATCAAGAACTACGAATGGTATGATTCCGCAAGGATACATAGGAATCCTCATCTCGAGGTCCGACCAATTCAATAAAATAAAATTAGTCATGGTCTAATGATTTGACTTTCTAGAATTCAGGAGCATACTATTTCTAGATCCCGACATAGACTCGAGTTTGAACCTAGCCTCGTTAAAACCTTTTCCTACCTACATTCATTTGAGTCACAAATTTAAATCCTTTTATTTTTCAATCTAAGCTCTCCTTTTCCCCGAAGGACTCTCCGACAATTCCATGGTCTCTGGCGATCTTTGACTTTGCCTGTATCAACTTCCTAAAGAAGAATCCCCAGTGACAACTTTTAAAGTTCAAGACAGATTAACTACAATTTTAATCAAGGCTCACAACGCCTAATTCCAGGCAAGCTCACCCAAAGTGGAGGCTTCCTATATATGTGGTGGTTCCTCCAAATCAAACTCCCGAAGAGTTATAATCTGCGGATCTCGTTTACGAACCCCGGTTATTTACTTAAAATAATTTTCGAAAATCATTCTATCATTCTACACATTTTCTAGCCTTGCGAAATCCCGTCCTTGCATTGCAGCCTTGCAAAACCCTGACCTTGTATTTCATACATTCTAGTCTTGCATAACTCTGACCTTGCATGACGTGTCATCCCTTAGCTTTGCATAACCTTAATCCTTGCATTGCGTCTCATGCATCCTTAGAGAGTCTAAGTTTGCATTATTGCATCATCATATGCTTTGTCTGAGTTGTTCGCACCTATCTGCAAACATCTTCTTTTGCAGGTAATCAGATTGCTTGTAGTTATTGTGCTGCATACTAACTTTGTTTTGTAGAGACCGACGTATATAGACCAGTTCAAAATGCAGAGCGTTTAGAATCGTTCTCTGTACCGACACCGTATACTTTGACTATCGGTTTCCTGAACCTCAGTCAAAGTGGGGGCTTCTGTAGACACATAATCGTGTCTCCCTATTTAAGGATCCAATAATGAAACATACCGTGGTATTAGTTGGCGCGACCCAACAGAAGAGCAATCTAAAGAATCAATCCAATATTGTGTTTTGAAATGATATTCTAAATCCCAATTAATTGTTCATGATGATTAATTGTATTTTAAGGCCATAAAATGTTTTATGTCCATTCAAGAGCCGAATTAAATATTTATTATTTTAATAAATATTTTTTTATAAATATTAATAAATACTTTAAATACAAATCAGATTTTTATTCCGTAAAATTCAATCCCCGGATTTTAGGGATAAAAAAGTATCTTTACAGCACGCGTAGAATCAAAAACGGAATATGCTGGAATATGCGCCGGACGCGGCGGCCGCGCTCAGCGCGCCACGTGCATCCAGCGCATTGATCAGATTGCGTCAGGCGAGCCAGTGAGCGCCTGACACGTGGACTTGTGACTCACATAGAGTCCCGCGTCTGACGCAAGTCATGTGTGAGTCGCAAGTTACTTTTCTATCTTTTCAAAAACGCGTTTACACCTACTTAAATCTGATTGAGCAGACCACGTCAGTCGCGCCAATCTGCGTCTGATGCGTGGCCTTGCGCCTGCCACGTCGGACTGCGCCTGGCGTAATAAGCCGCATGTAGCGCACGCCCCTTTTGTCTATAAATACTCGTGATTTCCCGAATTAGAAGGGGCTTTTCATTATTATATTACGAACACAAAATCCTCACGAACACTTACGAATACTATTACGAACCTCAAAATACTTTCAATACATCCGATCAATTTCAATTCCTAATCATACTACGTTCCTGGTTCCGCGATTGCTCCGCCTAAAGATCGTTGCGCTCTTCAATCTAAGCCGCATAGGTATAATTCCTGAGGGTCCTTGAATAAATTAACTATTTTTATATTGAAGTTACTAACCATTTATTTCATGATGTAGATCTTTATGTAATAATCGTTCTACTGTATATTCTAAACCTTTTTCTTTCTTTTTATTTATTTTTATACACTATCATATGCTTGCCTGATTATTCTATGTATATTATGTGATTGTCTTGCAGATTTTTATCACCCACGTGTTATTATTGCTAAACAAGACCTAAATAATTGTTCTAATATTAATCAGATAATTTGGACAACCTGTTAGGTTCCCTGTAATATTGATTGCATAATAACTTATCACTAAAAAATAGTCTTTTTATGTGTTTCCTGAACCAACCTAGACTAATTATTTTTAGGGTGCTTAAAACATTACTTGATTATAATTTGGCATAAAATCTGTAATGAATCGATATTTAGTAGAGGCCAACTCTGGGTGAATTTGGTTCATTATGACCATATTCGTACCCTCACCCCCGAACTCAATCTTTGGTTCATTTTGACCATCTATGGAGTCTAGACGGGGAAATCTACATTGGACAAGTCCAACAATTTGTCCCTACGGTTTCCCATATCCAATTAGGTTTATGATTCTTCCTTTAAAGAATTGTTGGCGACTTCCTTCAAAAATATATTTTCAATAAAACCATTACAATGGGGTAGTCAAATCAAATGTGCGCTTATCCCGCGTAGGCGAAATAAAAACACGTCTATACTAGCGCAGGCTTCACAAAAACTCTTTGGATTACTGGACATTTATTCCTCATCGTCATATCTTTTCCAAACAAAGTGTAAGATCAGAGGGAAAATTGCTAAGAGAGAAAGCTCTTGATGAGGGAAGATCCCAGATAAACAAGAACTTTCAACAACTTCTTCTTCACCGACAGCATCTCTCAAGTCCTCTAGCCCGAGCCAATTCCTCCCATTCCTTGCCAATACAAGAGTATGTTTTTACTTTCGTTTCCCATCTGTTAATTTAAGCCTTTTAATGACGAGACAAATATGTGTAGGGACCATGAGTTCACCTACAGCTCCAATATTAGAATAATATTGTCCGCTTTGGGCCAAGCCTGCACGAAATTACTTTGGGTTCTTTCAGAAAATGCCTCATACTAATGTAGTTGGTGAACTCTTATAAACTAGGTAACTCCATCTTATCTCTATGATGTGGGACTTGGGAGTGTATACCCAACAATATGCCATTGGAATTTGGACGAGTGGAGCTGTGCCATGGTTGTATTACTATGAAGAAGTCGTTGACATTATTCCTACAAAGTGAAGTCGGCAGATAGCATGCATTTCGTTTTGTCAATTGCTAGAATTTAGGGTCAGTTGTTAGTCATTAAATTACTTGGTCAAATTACCATGCGTTTCCTATTTCTTATACTACCTCTGTTTTTATTTAGTTGCAACATTCACCTTTTTGCACAAACTTTAAGAAATGAGAAAAGAGAGTATAATTGACCCACTTGCCCCCTGCTACTAGTACTATAATTAAATGGGGAGAGTAGGTGAAATAAGGGTAATATAGTCAAATTATCCCAAAAGTTTTCCTAAAAAGGGAAATGTTGCAACTAATAAAAAACACCTAAAAGTAGCAATTGTTGCAACTAAATAAAAACAGAGGTAGTATTATAGTTAGTGGTATGTTTTGTGGAGTATTAGTGGACCATTATCTCCACTTTATTTGCTTAGTTACTAGTTTCCAGGAAGAGTTTTGTTGAGTTAAAATTTTGGTAGCCTATATAATAGGCAAGCTAACTAAGTGTTTGTAGTCAATAAGTAAGAAGAATAAGAATGCATCAGTTTGTTTTAGTTTCTTCCGCTGCTATATGTTGACATTTTCTTTTTTTTTTTGTCTTTGATAATTTTAACCAACATGGTATCAGAGCACCGGGTTCGATCCACAAAATAAACAAATAAAAAAAGGAGGAGAGAGTTTGAGTGAAAGAAACAAACGTAGTTTTGTTTCTTTGTTTTGAGAGCAATGTTTTTTTTTTAGTAAGAGTTTTGTGTGTGAGTCCATGGCAAACAATGTTGGTAATGTGTCTCAACCCTTAATCCCAATTTTTAAGGGGGGAAATTATCATTTATGGAGTCTCAAGATGAAAACTTTGTTCAAGTCTCAAAAGTTGTGGGAGATGGTGGAGCAAGGGTATGAAGAACCCAAGGAGGCTCCGACTGAACCTGACCAGAAGTTGCGGGAAAATCGCAAAAAATATGCGAAGGCTCTATTATCCAATCGGCATTGCATGATGAGATTTTCCCCAGAATTTCCGCTGCATCAACCTCCAAGCAAGCATGGGAGATCATCAAACAAGAGTGTTTTGGAGATTAGAAGGTAATTGCTGTAAAATTACAAACTCTTCGTACTCAATTTGAGACTTTATCGATGACAAAGAAAGAATCAATTCAAGATTATTTGTCTAAAGTGTCTTCAATTATTAGTCAAATGAAAATATATGGTGATAATATCTCAAATGAGACGATTGTGGGTAAGGTGTTAAGGAGTCTTAATATTGAGTATAAGCATATTGTAACTGCAATTTTGGAGTCTAAAGACCTATCAACTTACTCATTTGATGAGTTGATGAGTTCTTTGTTGGCTCGTGAGGAGAGAATGGACAAAACTATGGATGAAAATGTCGAGGAGAAAGCCTTCCAAGTTAAGGGGAAAATGTCAAATGAATGGCATTATGAAGATGGTCGTGGTCGTGGTCGTGGTCGTGGTCGGGGTCATGGTATGGGTAGGCGAGGTCGAGAAGATAGTGGAGGGCGTGGTCAATCCGCAGGACAACGTCAATCTATGAGTAGCATCCAATGCTAACACTGCAAAAGCTATAGGCACAAAGAAGATAGGTGTTGGGATAAGCAAAGGGATGAGCAAGGTGAACAAACCAATTTTGCTCAAAATGTTGAAGATGATCAAGATAGCAGACTCTTCTAAAGTTTGTGTGTTTGTGTGTGTGGGGTCGTTGCAGCATTATGTGTGTGTAGTGAGTCCATTCATGTAAATTGGACAGTTCATAGAGCAAGTAAGAGTTTAAAATTAATCAAGTTTGAAGGATGGGGGAGTGTTGACATTATTCCTTCAAAGTGAAGTCGGCAAATAGCATGCATTTCGTTTTGTTACTTGCTTGAATTTAGGGTCAGTTGTTAGTCATTAAATTACTTGGTCAAATTACCATGTGTTTCCTATTTCTTATATTATAGTTAGTGGTATGTTTTGTGGAGTATTAGTGGACCATTATCTCCACTTTATTTGCTTAGTTACTAGTTTCTAGGAAGAGTTTCGTTGAGTTGAAGTTTTGGTAGCCTATATAATAGGCAAGCTAACTAAGTGTTTGTAGTCAGTAAGTATAAGAATGCATCAGTTTGTTTTAGTTTCTTCCGCTGTTATATGTTCACATTTTCTTCTTTTTTGTCTTTGATAATTTTAACCAACAGAAGCCATCTTTAGATATTTTAGCCGACATATCTTTCCAAAGGATCCTTGCCATGAACGTCGTGATGGCTGGAGCGCAAGCGTCTGCTTCGACCACACCCTTGCATGTTGTGTATCCTTTTTCATTGCACACTATTGCTCGTCATTGTCTTCGCTTGCTTTCTTCTATTAGTTCACGCTTCATCAAACCCAACAACTATATCCTTGAATCAATACGCGCATACTCATAAAATCAACATTGGTCATGATGATCTCAACTTGAATGACAGAAGTCAGATACAATATGTTAATTATATAACTATATATGAGCTTAGCTTATTACGTCGTATTCGTTATTGCCCTTTCTCTGTTTTTTTGATTTGGTGAACGCTCGTGAAATTATACGCATTTGGTGGTATTAAATCTCTTGGACTTGGTGGCATTACCACTCGTTTGTGAATTTTGATTAGGACCCAGTTAGAAAATCAATTATGGCATTATCACTTCCTAATATGTCTCTGTTTGCTAATCTTGCAAAATGAGAATTGTTTCTTGAAATTCAAATTTTTTTTGACGGGTACTTGAATATAATTTAGCTCTCTGCTCTAATAAAATTTTATGGGAATAAGTCAATAAATTGCTTTTCTTTTTTCACAACGTATATATCGAGTAACGATGTATGTCCTATTTCACAAGACGAATTTTAGCGGCTTGTTAGTGTCGAATTGAACTATCATACATTTTATTGACAGAATATGGTAGCTTGGGTATCGTAATCCGTGTGTTACAAAGATAGACAACGGAAAGAGAAAAAGAATAAAAGAGAGTAGAATTGGGATAAAGAAAAGGAGGAGAAAAGGAAGAGAGTCAACCAATGTTATCGGGGTCGGAATCCTACTTTAGATCGCAGTGGTCGGTAATTGAATCGACGTGATCGGATCGTAGGATCGTAAGATCGTTCTAAAAAGGTGCAAATAATGATAATTATGCTGCAATATTGTAAAAGAGTAATGTTAAATTTACATCAATTGATAATGAGGTTTATTTTCATCTGCAAATGGTGATAATAGTTCAATAGTACTCTAATATTAAAGTAACACGCAACCAATATCTAATAGGAGAAAGATAATATGAGAAACTGCTTTATGAAACTTTTATGATAGGATCTGAATGTAAAATAATAGGATCGTAGAATCGTATTAAGATTCAACCATATGTACTTTCGTAGTTGGGCAGATCGAAATATCCTATAATTTAAGATTTTACATAGGTTGGATCGGGATCGATGAGTTCCTTCCAAATCGTAAAAGACTAAGATCCAAATTGGTATTACGCAAAATAATAATGGAGCCAACGTCTGAAGCATAGATTAATGGGGGGATACAGGCCAAAAGTTTCATTTATAATGGCAATAGATCATTTGGATGACGTACAAATCAACAATACCTTCGATTTTATTTTTTGAAAAAAAAAACAGACTTGCAATACAAATTAAACATCTTCTGATATGGTAGTGATTGTTATTCAGCCGGACATCCCAAACTAATTGTCAAAAATTGCATATGCTGATAGACCGTCAATTATAGCTGTGCTCTTGGCTCCAACAATAGGGTCACTTATGCTTCCAGACATACCCAACTTAACTTCAATAACATTCCAATCAACGGGACCAATAGGTCCAGCTTCGGCATAAGCCTGCAGCAAGACCATATTAAGAAAACAAATTCTGCGCAAGATAAACTAGTACATACCGCGCATATAATGATAATATATAATGATTGACGAGAGAGAAGTTGAAGTTTACCTTTTGAGTAGCATAATCAAAAGCCGCAACCCACTTTTGGGCAGTGGAATCAGTACCATTAGCATAGACAAAGCCAAATTTGACATTAGTACCAATCTGTCTAGTAATGGCGTAATGCCAGGAGGGAATATCAGGAAGAAAGGTTAGCTGATGACCGTCCCAAAAATGTACATCAGTGACTTGAAGGAAGTCGCTGGTGCGGTTGATCACATAGGTTGACAATATAATTTGCGCTTGGGCTTTTAAATCAATTTTCAGCTTCTCAATATCAGCTACTTTGTTTTCCAAAGGTACCACTTCTGCTTTGATCTCTGCCATCTTTCCTTTTGATGCTTACCTTCTCAGTTGTCTGCTGTCAAAACAAAAATTCATAATAAGACTACAACACTACTTATAATAACAAAGTTATTCTAGATATAATAAATATGTAAGTTAGGGGAAAACATGAGCTTGCGCTAGCATACCTTTATTATTAATTAACTTGTGAGTTTTGTTTACTCTGCGTTGAGGATTGGAGCTCAACAATTGCTTATTTATAGGCAGGGTGAAAGTTACATTATCATTGTGATTGGATTAAAAAACTAGCCATTGATGAAGGAAACTGATTGGCAGATTCATTTTCCATATTTTATTTGGATGTAATGTGTCCATTTAAAAAGAATAGAATAATGGAAGGAGTGTGTGCTGAAAAGATCTAATTCATTGAGATTTTAAAAACAGAAAATATAGCGCATACAACTTATTCAGAAAGTCCTCAAAGTACCGGATTTACAATAATGTACTGTGAACCCAAACTGATTATATCATGCACACAAACTATATATCAGAAAAAACCACTATATTGTACAAAAACTAAGTTGATCATAGAAAAACAGACTATAAAATTGGTCATTATATCAGGCAAAAACTAACAACAGCAAATACCAAATGACTATATCAATAAAAAACTGACTACATCATATGATACTCGGTGCAAAATAAATTCTTGTGATTCGGGTCCATTCAAGCTTTTTATTTTGGTTTTTAAACACTGGGAGTGGATGCTAATAAACTTGTGGTCAAACTTTTGGTGTTAGTAAGAGACTAGCTAGTGCAGTAACATGGACGAGATTTGATCTTAAATTTTAGATACCCACAAAACTATAATGAGTAAAATAGATGGGATCTGGTCACTAATTTTTGGCGTGCCAAGTAATTTGATAGCATGAATTGATTTATGATTCATAAGTGAATAAGAGGTCTTGTGAATTTATTTATTTATGGGATCATGGTTCTATGAGAAAGAGCTCATTATTCTCTGGCCGCCTTAATTACATTAAATATGGTTTTAGGACACCAATTATTGAGTAATAGAGACGAGAATAATTGGTGAAATAGCATAAAATATATGACTAATACAACGGTTAAATAAACAAATGCAAAAAACTAATTTCATGAAGCAAATAAATGTTGGTGGCATGATTTTTTCGTTAATTATGGAAAATGTGGAATGAAATAGAACCAAACAAGACACTCATACATAAAATCAAGCACAATATTTTAGGAAGTAGGGAGTAATACTTACTACTCCCTCTGTCACATAATATATGTCCTATTTATTATGCACAGTCTCCAAGATATATCTTTGATCATAGATATCTTTAATTTCGTATTAATAAAGAGTATAAAAAGTTGATATTATAAAAATACATATCAAGGTGAATCTAATAAGATCTCGCGTTCTTTCCAAAAAAAAAAATCTTGCGTGCATGTTTTTTTTTGTATATATTAATAAGGAGAGTGGGTCTTGAGTGTAACATGTTACACAATAAATTATTGTGTTACATGTATAATGACATAGACTCCAACAAAAATAACATGGACTATAGGAATAATAAGTTAAATTTAATGTCCTTCAGTCATTTATTTCATGTCTGAGTTCTTTTTATAAAAGAAATGAAATTTTGTGGAATGTTATACCATAAATTATGGTGTAACAATTACACCAAAAAATTTGTGTAAAAAATATTTTTGGTCAAAGATTTTATAATCCATGTAAGTAATTAAAACACGTGATAATTAAAAGTGACTCGAACTCGAACTCGAAGTATGGATTATATTGGCATGACTCGAACTCGAAGTATGGATTATTTTGGATGGAACGATCGGGACCACGATCTTTCAAAATCCAATTTGTTTGAACGGGATAACGACCTTGCATTAATTGTTAGAGAGTTAAATTCTTCGGTTTTCACGTGGTTTATTTTATTTATATGGATTAGTTTGGACGGTAGTCTGGCAGTATTATAGTAACTATAATGAAAGCCGGCCATGATTAATTGTACAAATAACAGGTTGTGATGTGGTGCACTAACCATTTAAAAAATTATATCTGACACACTATAATTTAATCAAGGCAGTAGAAAGATTAACATTGGGTGTAAGGTGTTTATCACAGTTCATAGAATCTTGATCACTTGATGCCCTAATTAAATGCACATGATCACTTATAGATAATCGAGAAGATGAACATACTTTTAAGCTAAGCCCGTGTAGTGGAGCATCAAACAAGAACTAAAAAGCGTTAAAATAAGAACTAATACACTTCAAGGAAATAAGTTCAGATAGGAATGAAAATAATAATAATATATTATACACTTTAACCTGAACACGAATTCTCTTGGATCCCAAAAAAACGTGAATTCTTCGTAACAGCAAGAACTGAGAGCAATTCCGTGAACAATTCTAAATCAAAAACTCTTGGGTGTAATTGTTACACTATAACTTATAGTATAACAACCCATTTATATGTGTGATATCACTTGTCTCTCACTCTTCCCTTTCCTCTCCTCCATAACCCATACCACCCAAACCAAACCCATGAATTTTCTCTCTCCACGTCAATTGATATCCAAACCGGAGTTTTCGTTGGAATTTTAGTTGCTAATAATCCATGGAAATAAGAACTTGCCGAAACCATTGAGTTAAGAGAGAGAATATGAAGTTTTCTTCATGGCTCATTTAGATCCAGTCCAGATGTTAGCAGAAGCAATTAATGTACCTGATCTTCACGCTGGATCGTCGTCGATACTTTAGCCTCCTCCGAGTTTTGCTCCCTTTTTTGGTGTTTTTGGGCCGAAGAAATTTGATGAAAAGTAATTTGAGGAAGTTGTGCATAATTTGAAGCTATTATAAAAGGTTCGACTCTAATCTGAATCCATTTCAGAATCATCTAGAGGAAAATGATGCCGAGCGATGGAGAAAGTTTTTTGAAGATCTAACGCCATTGAAAAGTTGAGGATGATCTAACTTGGGTTGAGAAAGTTTCCAATCTGATCGCGCCACTAAGGATGTTGCGGCACGAGCTCTTGTTAATGATATAGAGCACAATGTCTGCAATCTTCATGTTCTTCTTATAAATGACATAAAATAAATGGCTTTTATAATGAAACAAGTTTATGTAATAATGATAAAGCGTATAAAGAGTTGACAGATAATAATGAATATGAGAAAATGATACAAGTTTGTTGGAAGATGACATAAAAGTGAGTACTAATGGTATTATTTCATTTATAATGATATTCGTTTGTGTAATTATGATAAGGTATACAAAGAGTTGACAGATGATAGCAAAATAGGGGGAAACGATACAAGATTGCTGAAAAATGACATAAAAGCGAATAATAATAGCATCAATTCTGTTATAAATGATATCAGTTTGTGTAATAAGGGAAAATTGACAAGGGCGGTCCCAACTATGGTCGCCCTTCCATAAAAGTTCCCAACTTTCGATTATTCCACAGCAGCCCCAACTTTGGGGGGTGCTTTACAATAACGGTCCAAGTGGACAGGTTACCGGTTTAAGCGATAATAAAAAAATTCTTTTACTTGATCTAGAAGAGGCAGTTTCAAGGGAGGGGGTTTCAGGGGCAAGGGGGGTTATATGGGACAGGGGTGGGCTAGCGGGGCTGGGGAGGGGGTTTCAGGAGTGGGGAGCCGACGGTGACCACCTGACAGCAGCAGCATAGGCGGAGGAGACAGAGAGAATAAAACATCAGCTGTAACAACAAAAACATAGTAGCAACAACAATAAGAAAGTGGCGGCAGCGAGCGGTGGTTCAGCTCCATCAAGAAAGGCGATGTTAGCATCACCAAGGGAAAAGAGAGAGAGAAACGGTGCAGCTGCACTGCTAGTTCAGGCAACGCTAGTTTGCTCACCAAGAACCAAATCAAGCGTAATTGAGTATTAACAAAATGGGGTTGAGAAATGATAACAAAATAGGGGAAATGATACAAGTTTGCTGAAAAATGACATAGAGTCAGTAATGATGATATGAAACACACCAATAATGGCATGAAATATTTATATTAGTTCACACATGTGAGATATTGTTACACGATAAGGTATGGTGTAACATGTTACACCCAAGATGAACTCATTCTAAATAGAATGAATTCGTGAAAAGGTTTTAATGGTGGATACTTAATTAAGCGTAAATAGGTAATATGATATAAATTCTATTATATACTATGGTACATAGATTGTTAAGCTCCGATCCCCGAAATAGTTGGTCGTCATATAATTGAGTATTAAGTATGTTTTGTTGATGATTTTTCTCGCTATACCTTGATTAATCCAATGAAAAAGTGTTTAGAAGTCATTTCTCACTTTCTTAACCTTCTAAAATTGGTTGTCAATTGATATTTAAGCACTTTTCAAAGTGACGGGGGGGGGTCTAACATTTGACTATAAGTAAGTTTGATGCGTCAGTTAAGTGGTGTGAGGCTCAGTCAGTTGCCCAATGTTTTAACCATCAAGTTATTACCAAAACACAAAGTATCTTGATTGATAAATTACCTGCCTATTACAAGATGAAGGAACTGAAATACCTAGGAAAAAATTAATGCTCCAAATTCGAACTCGGGAAATTTGGAGAGCTTAATTATTTTGTTTGGTTTTACGGCTTAAGTAATCTAGAAGAAGAACTTGCCAATAACAAGAGAGAAAATTTTCGAAGGACGAAACTGAAGGAATTTGAATGGAAGAACAAGAAGGTTTCGAGAAAGCTCATGATGGTGCAATCAAGAAGAAAAAACCAATAAAATGGTGAAAAATAATAGTAGCAACCAAAGGCAACCACCACAAGCAGCAACCAAATCCATGCCATCACCGCCACTGCCAACCACCACTTTCCCTTCTCCTTTCTCTATCCTCTATGACCAAGAGCAAAAAAATTAAATCGGAGATAAATTAGGCTTAATGTTCAAATTTAGCCATGAGTTATATTATTCGCTAGTTGATTTTGTTTTTGCCCAGAAACTAGTCAAAGATGAGACTTATGTTGAGATCCTTAAAATCTGAGAAATTCCAAAGTCCCCAAGGGCAAAGTCTCCAGAGATCTTGCAAACATGGTTAAACTGACCCGGGTGTTTTCGGGAAAAGCCCCTCCGACGCTCAAGTCAGACGTGAATGAGGTAGAGAGAAAAATGAATATTACTAGCTGATTCACAATAACTCTAAGAAGAATAAACACTAGTAGAATAATTGCTTATTGTTGCGGCTGAATTGTTGCGGTTTTACCCATACGTAGCAATAAACCACGTCAAAAGAAAAGAAAAAATCAAAAATCAACCTATTGTTGCGGTTTTGGGTGGAAACCGCAGCAATAGATGTCAACGGGAATTTTTCAAAAACGTTTGACTAGTTTGACCAGAGCTATTGCTGCGGTTTCCACCTAGAACAGCAGCAATAGATTAAAATATTTTTTTTTTAATAAAATTTTAATCAATTGCTACGGTTCTAGAAGGAACCGCAGCAATAGATCTAATATCTAAAAAAACACGCCATTAGGTTCATTAGGGTTAGTTTTTCGGTTCTTAGTTCTTAGTTGGGCCTTAGGGCGCCGTTTTTCTCATTCATCTATTCTCTCAATCTCTCATTCCTCTTTTCTTCTCCTTCGTTCGGTTCTTCTCCTTCATTCCTCTGTTCTTCTGCTTCGTTCGGTTCTTAGTTCTTCTCTCAATCTATCAATCATTCTTCTCCTTCGTTCGGTTATCTCAATCTCTCACTCATCTCGCCTCTCAATCTCTCATTCACACTTCGCAGCACCGTCCTCGTCATCGTCGGCCGATTCTCGCCTCGTCATCCTCAGCAGTTTACTCGAGTCCTCGTCGTTCTCCTTCGTTGGCCTTTCTTCGCTCGACCAGACGAAGACGATTCTTCGCTCGAGCCCTGTCAAATAATGAACCTCGTCGTTACTCCAGTCCTTGTCATTGTCGCTCTAACGGTTCTTCTATTTTTTTTTTTCTTCATTTTTTTTAGTTTAGATCTGATGTTTAGGATTTGTATTTTTTTTGTTTTTACTTTTGTTGAAAGAATTAAGTTAGAGTTCCTGTAACTTTTTTTATTTAATTTTTTTAAAATTCTTGTAATTAGTTTCAATTTATTCTTTAGTTAGTTTCATTTACTCATTCTCTTTTCTGATTTCTTTTATTTTATCTTTTGTATATTGTAATTGTTTTATTTTCATTATTTATGATTTTATTCTCAATACATGGATTTAATGTGTTGTACCAGTGGGTTTTAGTTATTTTAATTTTTATTGCATTTTAACATTTAAAATAGTATGAAGATTTTAATTTCAATTTTTTTTTAAAAAAAGTGAACCTATTGCTGCGGTTTTGGCCCAAAACCGCAGCAATAGGTGCACTTTTTTAATATTAAAAAAAAGACATATTGCTGCGGTTTCGGGAAGAAACCACTGCAATAAGTTGACGTATTGCTGCGGTTTTTTAACCATAGCAATAGGTAATTAATTACGGCGCGGCTAAAACCGCAGCAATAGACCACTTAATGACCGCCGCAATAAGCAATTATTCTACTAGTGAAAGTACAATCAGACATCCTCGTATCAAGAATCGATTACCAATAGCCAGAAACACACTTCAACAAACAAAGAATATCTTCATCTTCTAGTACCCAGAACTTGAAATCCATTGCTCGAAACATGAAGGATCGAGCAAAAACACAGACATTGATTGAACGAAAAGTCTCAGACAATTCTTGAAGTCTTGAAAAAGTTTCAACCAACATGATAAAACATCAATCAATTAAGGAAGCTTAAGTAATTGATTTCGTCAGGAACCCTAACATAATCCAGATTTCAACAACTTCGCACAAAAATCTTATATCATCAAGAAGAATCACACAAAAAGTTGCAGATGATGATGAAAGAAAATCGCAATTTTTTTTGAACGAAGAACCCTAAAAATTGGGGAAAAAAACTCAAAAATCAACAAGTATTTGGTTCAAGGTTCGAAAAGATAATTTATGTGAAAATAGAAAATAAACGGGCAAATTGATGCCTTGGTTGCTCAATTTCGAGCTTGAATTCAAAATTTTTAAACAAAGAAATTTGGGAAAAATATTATAGAATATGGGATTTGTTTGAATGAAGTGTCTATGTAGAATTGTAGAGCTAGGATTCGAATCCTGCTTTGATACCATGGAGTTCATGGAACAAGGCAGTGAGAAGAGGGGAGGAGAGAGGAGAGAGAGAAACTCTATTGAATTATATGATCTACATTTTATTATTTGATTAAAGGTCAAAAGAATAATTGCAACACTAATATATTTATACTACTTTTTAATTAATAACAACTCTAACAAACTAATACTTAACAACTAACAACCTAAGTAAACATCTGAAGCTCTAACACTTAATGAAGAGGCAAATATGCCATCGGAGGAGTGGATCAGTGTCGTGGTTGTATTACTATGAAGAAGTTATCTTCAGATATTTTAGGCGACATATCTTTCCGAAGGATCTTACAATGCCTTGCCTTTATGCTCCGTTTGGTTGGATGTAAATTATTTTCAAGAAAAATGATTTTTCATGTAAAACATTTTACAATGGAAAATTCAATTGCAAAGCTAATTTTCTTTTGTTTGATTCAATGTAAAAAAAGTTACGGAAAAGAGAAAAATGGGAGGGGAAGGGAGAGGATGGATGAGAGGAGAGTAAAAAGTTGCTAAGAATGAGGAAGGAATATGTATTTTCCCTTCTGTTTTTAAAGGAAAATGATCTTCACCTAGAGCTCCCTTGATGGAGAACTTGTTTTACACCCCTTACCAAACCAAACAACAGAAAATGAGAGGAAAAGGAAAACACAATTTCATGAGAAGCATTTTACACTCAACCAAACGGAGCCTTAATGTCGTGATGTCTGGAGGGCGAGCGCCTGCTTCGGCCACACCCTTGCCTGTTGCGACATTGCGTATCCTATTTCATTGCACGTTGTTGCTCGTCATTTTCTTTGCTTGCTTCTATTAGTTCACGCTTCATCAAACAAGGATCAAACCCAACAACTATATCCTTAAATCAGTATGCGCGTACTCACAAAATCAAGATTGGTCATGATGATCTTTGCTTGAATAATAGAAGTATCTACAA
This sequence comes from Beta corolliflora, assembly GCA_947648045.1. NCBI lineage: Eukaryota > Viridiplantae > Streptophyta > Magnoliopsida > Caryophyllales > Amaranthaceae > Beta > Beta corolliflora. Next base: position 813,574 of record CANSZD010003689.1, read on the forward strand.
TATGTTAATTATATAACTAAAGATAACCTTATTACGTCGTATTAATTATTGCCCTTTCTCTGGTTCTTTAATTCGGTGAACACTAGTGAAAGTATACGTATTTGGTGGTATTAAATCTCTTGGACTTGGGGGCATTTATCACCCGTTTGTGAATTATGATTGGGACCCAGTTAGAAAATTAATTATGGCATTATCACTTCCTAATATGTCTCTGTTTGCTAATCTTGCAAAAAGATAAATTTTTCTTAAAATTTAAGTTTTTTTTTACGGGTATTTGAAATTCAGTAATACACGAGAAGTTTAAGGTTACAAAATCGTTAATCAAATCAAGAGCATATTGCTAGATTGGGAAAACTCCTCAACTGGAGTGATTACCATTGATCAATATTTATAGTGTTACATCCTAGGATAGTCCTATTATGATTAGGAAACCTATCCAAAGTATAACTCTAGGAACAAAATATATCCTAATTATATTTATATTCTATCACACCCCCACAGTCGGAGCGGGAGGAGGGCGAATGCTGAGACTGGACTTAAACTCCAAAAATAACTGTCGCGGAAGACCTTTACTGAAAATGTCTGCAAACTGATATCTAGCAGGAACATGCAACACACGTACCTGACGCAACGCAACCTTTTCCCGAACAATATGAATATCCATCTCAACATGTTTGGTGCGTTGGTGTTGTACTGGATTGCGAGATAATTAAATCGCACTGACATTATCACAATAAACAATAGTAGCCTGTCGGAGAGGACAATGTAACTCAAAAGAAGATTGTGTAACCAACAAGCTTCCGCGATAACATTAGCGACGCCTCGATATTCTGCTTCAGCACTTGATCTAGAAAGTGTAGGCTGACGCTTAGACTGCCAAGAAATCAAGTTTTCGCCTAGAAAACAACAATAACCAGAAGTAGAACGGCGAGTGTCAGGACACCCACCCCAATCAGCATCAGTATAAGTGATCAAATGTAACTGAGTAGTAGGATATAAATGTAAGCCAATGATCAATGGTTCCCTGAATATAACGCAGGATGCGTTTTGATGCATTATAATGAGTCTCGTGGGGATCATGGATAGAAACGCAAACCTGCTGTACTGCATAAGCAATATATGGACGAGTAAAAGTGAGGTACTGCAGAGCACCTGCTAAACTACGATAATGAGTTGGATCTGCCACTGGAGGACCAGAATCTGCACTAAGCTTAGAGTTAGTGTCAACAGGAGTCCCTGCAAGCTTACAAGTCCCCATACATGCGCACTCTAATATTTCCTGTGCATACTTTTTATGAGAAAGAAGCATATAGGAAGGTGTACGAGTAACTGAAATACCCAAAAAATAACTGAGTGGCCCCAAATCAGACATAGGAAATTCAGATTTCATGTGAGCAATGATACGGTCCTGCAATGCATCAGAAGAGGTGCACAAAATAATATCATCAACATATAGAAGAAGATAAGCCATATTGTTACCCTGACGAAATGTGAATAAAGAGTTGTCACTCTGAGCAACAACAAAACCCATCTGAATAAGAAAATGCACAAAATGCTGATACCAAGCCCGGGGAGCTTGTTTGAGACCATAAAGAGCCTTACGAAGGCGACAAACATAATGAGGAAAGCTCTTATCCACAAAACCGGGAGGTTGATGCATATAAACCGTTTCCTGTAAGTCACCGTGTAAAATGGCATTTTTCACATCAAGTTGATGAATAGACCAGTTACGAGCCATAGCAAGTCCCAACACTGTACGAATAGTAGCAGGGCGAACAACTGGACTAAAAGTTTCATCACAATCCACACCCACCTCCTGAGACCTGCCATCACAAACAAGACGAGCTTTGTGCCTTTGAAGGTCACCTTTATCATTTTCTTTGTGTGTATAAATCCACATGCAATTTACAATATTCACCCCCATAGGCGTAGGTACTAATTCCCATGTCCCTGTATTAATTAAAGCACCATATTCATCATGCATCGCCGCATTCCAATTCGGGTTAGTCAAAGCTATTTTGTGAGACTTAGGAATGGGTGAACAATGTAGAGGAGGAGAAGGAGCAATAGTGTGAAGGCCATATTTGGGATTGGGTTTTGAAATTCCAAATTTGGACCTTGTGTGCAATGGATAAGGGGAAGGAGGGGGTATGTGGGTCGAATAGCAGGTAGGCCACGGAGGGGGGGAGGGCTGTAACGCGGTTGGGCCAGCTGCTGGGCCTGGGTTCGGACACGGGTAGGTGTAGCGTGAGGGGGGGAACTTAGCTGGTCAGGAAGGTGTGAGTGGGGAAGCGTGTGAGAATGAGTTATGGGGCTGGGCCCAGTTCGGTGGGGGAGGGAAGATTGGGATGAGGGTACTGGGCTAGGACTCACATGCGGGCCGGCAGGTGATAGTTGAGTTGGGGTATGAGCTGGGCCAGATGTGGCGTAGGGAGCGGGTGCCCATAAAGGGGATAGCAGTGGGCTGGACCCAGAATCATCCAGAAATTCATACTCATCAGGCCTAAAGCATCTCAAATTTGTAAAGGGGAAGGTATTCTCATCAATGGTGACATGTCGAGAAATAATTATTTTATTTGTGGCAATATCAAGACATCTATACCCCCTATGATTAGATGGATAGCCAAGAAAAACACATGGTGTGGAGCGATGAGCTAATTTGTGAGGAGTAGTGGCCGTTAAATTTAGGAAGCATAGACACCCAAAAACCCGAATATGGTCATAGGAATGAGTTTTGTGAAATAATGCTTCGGCCGGAGGAATATTATTGAGTGTCTTAGTAGGTAAGAGATTGACAAGATAGGTGGCCGTTTCAAGTCATTCTACCCAATATGGGGGAGGAATGGAGGCATGACATAACAGAGTACGAGATTGTTGAGAGTTTTGATAATGCATTCAGCTTTCCCGTTTTGTGAAGATGTGTGGGGACAAGAAAAGCGAAAAATTATTCCATGTTTGACACAAAATAACTTAAAAGGGCTATTATCAAATTCCCTCCCATGGTCACATTGAAAAGCTTTGATGGGGCGTTCGAATTGAGTATGGACATATTGGCGAAAATTAATGAAGTTTTGGTAGACCTCATATTTAAATTTGAGTGGTATGGTCCAAACATAATGAGTAAAATCATCTAATAGCACTAGGTAATATTTATGACCTTGAGAACTACGGATAGGAGATGTCCATAGATCAGCATGAATAATATCAAAAGCAGAAGTAGTAGTACTATTAGAAGAATGAAACGACAAACAAACATGTTTTCCTACTTGACAAGAATTGCAAAAGTTAGAGGTAGGTTCCTTATTACAATTTATTAAATCTCTAGACCTAAGAAAGCTTAAAACTTGAGATCCTGGATGTCCTAGGCGACTATGCCAGATTGCAGATGATGAAGCCGTGAGGGCGGTGGCAAGACAGGTGGAAGGCAGGGTGGTGGTGACTGGATATAGTGCCCCCGAACTATTGCATCTCGCTATTATGCTCCCCGTGCGAAGGTCCTTCACAGAAAAACCATAAGGATCAAATTCTATGGAGAAGTAAGGGTGATTTTTGTGATGGTATGGTGGACTGACCAAAACCCGTTATCGGAATGCGATGACCATTACCAACTAAAATATGATTATTGGTGCTTAAATTAAATAAGGGCATAAAATTACCTGAAGAATTGGTCATATGTGACGTAGCGCCCGAATCCATGTACCAAGAATTATCCATAGGCAAAGCCATGGTTGCAAAAGAATTTGCCAAATCAGTAGGGGTCATAGAAGGCCCATATTCTGGATAAGTTGCATGATAAGCCTACTGTGAAGGTTATGGGATGCGCTGGTATGGGCTAGGCCCATACGGAACATAAGCAGGCGCTTGAGAGGAAAGCCTGGGATGCTGACTATACGCATATTGCTGCTGAGGATAGGGCATTGGGGCTTGGGCCCATTGGCGAGCCCACTGCGGGGTGCCAGGCTGCGTGGAATTTCCTGTAGAAGCAGCGTTGTTTTGCTGCTGTTGGGACTGCTGGGCTCCACGCCCTCGACCCCTGCCACAGCTGAACTTGCTACCCCGACCACGACCACGTCCACCGCTACCGGACCGCTGTTGGTGGGTGGGTGGTGGCTGAGACGGTGGTCCGATGGTGTTAGTAGGCGTGCCGGATTGGTTGTGAGCGATAAAACTGGAATTTTGTGGGCTCGAATCATGAGTTCTACGAGTCTCTTCAAGAATCAAACGTGAGCGAGCAGATTCAAAGGTCGGGAGAGTGCCCGTTTGTTGGATCATGGTTGCCACAACATCAAAATCCGTGTTAATAAGACCGAAAACCAAACGTAACACCAATTGTTGTTTGGAGATAGGATGATCAACATTAGCAAGTTGAGCTTTTAAAATTTTCAATTGTTGACAGTATGAAGAAACATTCGAAAAATTGGAAAGATGGAGGGAGGTGAACTTATTTTCAAGATAGACTGCCCGAGTTGCCTTGTTATCTTGAAAAATTCCCTGCAATTTGTTCGAGATTTGTTGCGCCGAATCGCCACGGCTAAGAATGATCTGAAGAAGATCAGAAGAGATGGTACCATATATCCACTGTTTCACAATAGAATCAAGACGTTTCCACAGATCGTCAGATATATTAGTCGGCCGAGGGGTCTTTGGATCGATGTGATCTAAGACATTGAACGCATGAGCGTGGCATTCAAATAACTCCACCCAATTGGAATATTGGACTTTCTCACGATCAAGAATCAAAGGTACGCAATTCTTAATATTATTGACGGAGAGAGCCGGAAAATATTCGGTGTGTGGTGTATTGGCGGGAGTCTTTGGGCTAGACGGTTCACTGACATCGTGAGTCATGATGCACGAAATTAATTAGGGAAGAAAATGTGGGATGTTGTTTTGTTGGTTTGTGGGGCTTAAATCACACGTGGAGGTGGTAGGTATTGTGGCAGTAAGAACTTAGAAACACAGTAGTGTATGTGGGGAACTTGGTGGCATAAGAAAAGAGATTCAATAATGGCGGAAGAGTGGTGATTAGCACACGTCCCAAGGAAAAACAAAAAATTTGTGGAAGCTAATGCTTAACCTAAAGCTGTGATACCATGCTAAATTTGGGAAAACTCCTCAATTGGAGTGATTACCATTGATCAATATTTATAATGTTACATCCTAGGATAGTCCTATTATGATTAGGAAACCTATCCAAAGTATAACTCTAGGAACAAAATATATTCTAATTATATTTATATTCTATCACATATGACAACTTCTAAAAATAAAAGATTATATACATACTTTACATATTCTAATAGGAATGAAAATAATAGTAGTATATTATACACTTAACCCTAAACACGAATTCTCTTGTGTCCCAAAAAAATGTGAATTCTTCGTAACAACAATACTTGAGAGCAATTTCGTGAACAATTCTAAATCAGAAACTCTTAGGTGATACACTATAACTTATAGTATAACAACCCATTTACCTGTGTGATATCACGTACCTCTCACTCTTCCCTTTCCTCTCCTCCATAACCCATACCACCCAAACCAAACCCACGAATTTTCTCTCTCCACCTCACTTGATATCCAAACTAAACCAGAGTTTTCACCGGAATTTCAGTTGCTAATAATCCATGGAAACAATAAATTATTGAAATTATTGAAATTATAGACGAGAGAAGATAGGAGAAGAATAAAACAGAAAATTGCTTCAATTGTTCCACTTAACAAATGAGATACAAGAAGCCATTATTTATAAGGAAAGTCTACAAACTAGAAAGCTGAAAATGTGGAAAACTTACCCATGACTTAACTTTGTGGGGCTTAATATCTAACCCACTAAAATGAGAGCAATGAAAAACTACACGTACGCACAAAACTACTACTTCAAACCACTACTACCTAAAACATAGGAAGCATTACTTAGATGGTGGAAACTGGAAATAAATAATACCCATAAACTAACTCATACGTTTAGTCTAACTTTTAAGGACTATTTCCAACACATCCCCTTCCTTTAAAGTTGGGTAACATTAATGACTAGCTTCCATATTGCTAGACGCTCGACTTTCATATTGCGATGGACTTGAACTCGACAATTTTAATTAACCACACGCACACTTAACTTTTGAAGAGTCTGCTCTCTCCTTATCAACTTTTACGAAGCACTTCTCTTCGATAAACAAACAATACCCCTAAACTAACTCATACGTCTAGTCCAACTTTTAAGGACTATTTCAAAGAGAAATTGCCGAAACCATTGAGTTAGGAGAGAGAATTTAAAGGAGTTGTCTATGGATCATTTAGGTCCAATCCAGATGTTACCAGAAGCAAATGTACCTGATCGATCTCCACGCTGGATCGTTGTCAATGCTTTCACCGGCCTGCTCCGAGTTTTGCTCCCTTTTCTAGTGTTTTTTGCCTGAGTAAATTTGATGTAGAGTAATTTGAGGAAGTTGCGCATAATTTGAAGCTATAATAAAAGGTTTGACTCTAATCTAAATCAGTTTCAGAATCATCTGGAGGAAAATTATGGAGAGCGATGGAGAAAGTTGTTTGAACATCTAACGCCATTGAAAAGTTGAGGATGATCGAACTTGGTTTGAGAAAGTTTCCAATCTGATCGCGCCGCTAAGGAAGTAGCGGCACAAGTTCTTGTTGATGATTTTGAGTAATGACTTCAATCTTCATGTGTCTTCTTATAAATGCCATACAATTAAGGATTTTTTGTCAGAAAGCACCTAATAAAATACAAGTTTTGTAGGGAAGGACCTAATAAAAAAAAAATTGTCTAAAAGGACCTATTAAAATACTTTCTATTGTTAAGAGGAACCAGTTTATGAATTTCAGGCCAAAAAACTCTAATTTTTTTTAGAAATTGAAGGAAAATGGCTGCGGAATAATCTTCAAGCAATAAAATTCCTGTCAAATGTAGTTGTGGTGCCCCAATTGCAAAAAGTCAACGCCGGAATATAGTAATTTTGGCCTGAAATTCATAAATTGGTTCCTCTTAACAATCGAAAGTATTTTAATAGGTCCTTTTAGACAAAAAAAAAAATTTTATTAGGTCCTTCCCTACAAAACTTGTATTTTATTAGGTCCTTTCTGACAAAAAACCCTACAATTAATTAATAATGATACAATTTCTCTAATAATGTACAAGTCTATGTAATAATAATAAAGCGTATAAAGAGTTGACAAATAATAATGAAATATGAGAATATGATACAAGTTTGTTGGAAAAGACTAAAAGTAAGTAATAATGATATTATTTCTCTTATAAATGATATTCGTTTGTGTAATTATGATAAGGTATATAAAGAGTTGACAAATTATAACACAATAGGGGAAAACGATACAAGATTGCTGAAAAATGACATAAAAGCGAATAATAATGATATAATTTCTCTTATAATGATATCAGTTTGTGTAATAATGATAAAGTATATATAGAGTTGACAAATGACAATGATATAGGGGGAAATGATACAAGTTTGCTGAAAATGACATAAAGGCCGTTATAGTGATATGAAACACACCAATTATGACATGAAACATTTATATTAATTAGTTTACACATGTGAGATGTTGTTACACGATAAAATATGGTGTAACATGTTACATCCAAGATGCACCCATTCTAAATAGAATGAATTTGTGAAATGGCTTTAATGGTGGATACTTAATTAAGCGTAAATAGGTATACGTAATATGATACAAATTCTATTAAATACTATGGTATATAGATTGTTAGGATCCGATCCCTAAAACGGTTAGTCGTCATATAATTGAGTATTAAGTATGTTTTGTTGATGATTTTTCTTGATATACCATGATTTATCCAATGAAAAAGTGTTTATAAGTCATTTCTCACTTTCTTAACCATCTAAAATTGGTTGCCAATTTATAGTTAAGCACTTTCAAAGTGATGGGGGTCTAAAATTTGACTATAAGTACGTTTGATTGGTCAGTTAAGTGGCGTGAGGCTCAATCAGTTCCATAAGGCGGTTTTAACCAGTAAATTATTAGCAAAATATACAATTAAATTATATGCCTATTAGAAGGTGAAGAAGGAACTGAAATACCCAGGAAAAAAAATTAATGCTCCAATATTCGAACTTGAGGAATTTGGAGAGCTCAATTTGTTTGATTTTACCGCTTAAGTAATCTAGAAGAAGAATTATTCCAATAACAAGAGAGAAAAATTTGGGTGGACGAGACTGAAGAAATTTGAATGGAAGGTTCAAGAAGAAAAAACCAATAAAACGGTGAAAAAGAGTAGTAGCAACCAAAGGCAGCCACCACATGCAGCGATCAAATTAAATGCATGTCGTCACCGCCGCTGCCAACCACCACCTTCCCTTCTCCTTTCTCTATCCTCTACGACCAACAAAAAATTAAATTAGAGATAAATTACGCTTAATGTCCTAAAATTTTGGGGTAAATTATGAACAACTGAATTTAGCCATGATTTATATTATTTGCTATATATTTAATTTTGTTTCTACCTATAAACTAGTCAAAGATGAGAGTTACGTTGAGAGTTTTAAAATCCACGAAAGTCCAAAGTCCCGAGGGCAGAGTCTGTTTGTTCGGGAAAGCCCCCTCCGACGCTCAAAAAGTCATATGTGAATGAGGTAGATAGAAAATGAATACTACTAGCTAGCTGATTCACAATTACTCCAAGAAGAATGAATACTCACAATTAGACATCCTCGTATCAAGAATCGATTACCAATAGCCAGAAACGCACTTCAACTAACTGAGAATATCTTCATAAACTAATACCAAGAACTTAAAACCCATTGCTCGAAGCATGCACAAAGGATCGAGCAAAAACGCAGACATTGATTGAACGAGAAATCTTAGACTATTTCTGAAATCTAGACAAAGTTTCAACAACATGAAAAAACGTCAATCAATTGAGGAAGCTTAATTAATTGATTTTGTAAAGAACCCTAACATAGTCCAGATTTCAACAACTTCGTGCAAAATCTAATACCATCAAGAAGAATCGCAACAAAAATTTAAAGATGAAGATGAAAGAAAATCGCAATTTTTTCTTTTTTTTTTTAACAAAAAACTTAAGAATCAACAATTGTTTGATTCAAGGTTCGAAAAGATAATTTTTGTGAAATTTGAAGATAAGCGCGAAATTAAAGCCTTGATTGCTCAATTGAATTCAAAAATTTCGAACAAAGAAATTTGGGGAAAATATGATAGTATTAGGGATTTAATTTGTTTGAATGAAGAGTTTATCTGGAATTATGGAGCTTGGATTTAATCCTTCTCTGATACCATGTTAATTTTGGTGTTTCAACTCCATCAATGGAGTTTATGGAAGAAGGCAGTGAGAATAGGAGAATAGAGAGGAGAGAAGAGAGAAAAGGAGAAACTCTATTGAATTATATGATCTACATTGTATTATTTGATTAAAGGTAAAAAGAACAACTGCAACACTAATATAATTCTACTACTTTTTTACTAATAACAACTCTAACAAACTAATATATACTTAACAACTAACAAACTAAGTAAACATCTAAAATCCAACACTTAATGAAGAAGCAAATATGTCATCGGAGGAGTGGAGTTGTGCCATGGTTGTACTGTTACAACCATTTTCGGATGTCAAGTAACATTTATTATGGTACATTCAATCAAACCTCAAAAGGTTTAATTTATGCATTAACATAAGGACCCAATATAAGTATAAGGCCCATTAAGCGAAGTCAACAGAGGTTAAAGTCAACAAAATTCAAAGGAAGATCATCAAGACTATCAAGAGATGAAAGTCAAAGGCAGTAAAAGAATAGCAATCAAAAGATAATCAGAAGATGGTTCAACATGAAGACAAACGTGCATTAGAGGGCAACGGTTATTCAGCGCCAAAAAACAGTTAAGGTTTGAATCAAATATGATTCAAACATTTTCCCTCCCCAGCATGCATGGAAGTTACATGTTATTATTCTCTATAAATAGAGAAACTACCATCAAGAAAAGGACACACGAACAGTCCATCAAACTCTAGCATTTCTTAATTCTTTAGCGTAGCACTAGCATAGCCCAACCCCCTTCTGGGGTTGTAGTTCAGTTCCTTAGATTTAGCTTAGGCATCCGGGCATGTTCTGGCGCCATTAGGCAAGATGTCAAATTCTCCAATTGAAGCAGGGAACCATGGAGGTAACAACATTCATGTCTCCTCTTTAGTTATTCAGCCTGGTTTATCACTTGTGTGTTGTAAAATTCGCCTCTAATTTTGTGGCATGTATGGGAATTTTTATGCTTTAAGTAAAAGCTTGATTACTGTTTGCTCTATCTATTGCTTTTCTCCTGAAGTTAATTTATGTTGTAGTTTGATCATTAATTAAATTACAACAGAAGTACGTTAACAAAGTTTTATCTAATTAAAACCGGTAACCCCCAGGGACTAAGTTTCCCAAGGAATTCAATACTAAACTATTGGGTGTCCATTCACTTGTTTGCAAGGTCAACGAACTGATTTTGCACCAACAAGTTTTTTGGCAACCACAGTGGGAGAAGAAGATTCATTATCAAATTGTAAAATTTCTTCTTCGTACTTTTGAAAACTAATTGTAGAAAACTGTTATTATTGTTTTTACTAAAATGCCGGAAACATATTCTAAGAAGAATAAAGAAGTTGCTCAGGGTGAATTAAATTTCCACAACATGGAAACTAGTTCTTCTGTCCCTCCAGAGACAAGGATGCATGGTAACAATGGTGAACCAATTCATCATGGTCATGAGGAGTCAATTGGAGAGACCCCACCAAGGGATGGCTTATCTCCAAGTAGTACTTGTCGTGGACTTATATACCAAATGTATGGAAAGTTCACGGAGGTAGTAAAGAATTTACTATTAGAAGCCAGAGAGAGTCAGAGACAATAATTTGACTCTAACTACAGAACTCTAGCCCATGAGTTTGCCAGAGTCTTCACGGATATCCTCCAAAGGATAAGTGAAGAGAACAGAGATGTTAACTCTAGGCAAATTGATAGGATCCTTGTAGATATCAATGATACTATGAGCGCAACTCTAAATCTCTTGCCACTGAAGTAGTTTCTCGCTTAGAACCACTAGTCGAAAAACACTATCAGTTAAATGAGAAACTAGTTAAAGCCTTAGAAGAGGTTCCTTTAGATATAGCAAGGGGAAGTTGTGGCACAGCGCCATACGTTCCTCCAATATATAGTTTACTCCAAGGGTACATTTCTCCCATCCTGAAACTAGGGGTCCACTTATCCCAAGCGATCCACAAACTTCCTCTCATGTGCATCAAACAAGGGCAATACCCATGAGCTATGGAGAGGGTAATCATGGAAATGTTTGGAGAAGTGATGGAATGGCAGCGGGCGTGGAGCCAGGCTGGCACCAGGCGTCAGTACATCATCAACCTTCGCTTTCCATGGGTGGTGGACAAGTTGGTGACAACACACACCAACCTGGATCATCACAAGGAGGACAGAGGCAAGGTACTTTTATTGCAAACAATAATAGTACACCATATGCCTATATACCTCCTAGCTAACCAACTATGGTTGCATATATACCTCCTAGCCAACCAACTATGGCTGGTACTCCGTATTATGGGAATGTTCCAGGGTTTTGTCAGCCCTAAGATCCATTTGCTCAAGCAACTGGTGCTTATCATCAAGGGGTGCCCATAAATGGAAACACACCTCCGCCACAAAATGGCACAAGGAGCAGCAAATCATGCCTTCATGCACAATCAAGAAACTCCTATGGGAGGTTATCAAAATCAACCTTTTAGCCCTAATCCTAGTCCTGCATATGACCATATAGGAAACATGGGATATGGGAATATGGGATATCCAGGAAGGCAGGATCCATTGGTAGCACAGGTTGAGGCACTAGTTCAAAGATTAGAGGCAGATAGGTCAAAAACCTTACCCTGAATGGATTGATGGAGCAAATCCATTTCCTATAACTTTTAAGATACCTGACTTTACTTTGTTCTCTGGAAATGATAGAGTTTCTGCTGAAGAACATTTAGTTAGGTTCAATTGTCAATGTAGAGAAGCAGCTGACAATGATTTCTTAAAACTTATAATGTTTTCCATGTCTCTTACTGAGACTGCTTTTTGGTGGTACACCAATTTACCACGCACCCATTTTGTATTCATTCCTAGCGGGACATGCAAGTGCAATTTACAAATTATTTTGCACGCACTGAACCAGTAGTGACCCTAAGTGATCTGGCCAGAATCCAATAGAAGTTGAGAGAGTATGTGGAAGACTACCTATCTAGGTTGAAGATGGCTAAGATTAGGTGTCATGTTAGCATTCCTAAAAGGGAATTTGTACAAATGGCTCAAGAAGAAATGTTGATTCAGTTTAGAAAGAGGTTTGATGGTCATGCCTTTGGTGATTTTGTTGAATTAGCAGAATTAGTCGTAAGGTATGAAAGAAACCTACAAGCTGAAAGTGCAGCAAGGCACCAAAGTTTCTTCCCACAGAATGAGGAGCCTTTCCACATTGAAACTGCATAAGAAGTGGGCGTGGCAGAAATCATTCATGGAGTACCTTACAAATGTTATCCTTTAGAGAAGAAAGAGTTTTTGGCTCCAAAGGATATGAAATCTGGACAAAAGAGGATTTATACTTTTGATGCCAAAAAAGCTAATGCTATCTTCTTCTGGCTGTTATCTAACAAAAAGATAAAGTTGGTAGGGAGACATAGAGTAAGAGCTGCTAAAGAAGTTAAGGGTAAAAAATACTATAAATGGCATGATGCATTAACTCATGATAATTCTGAGTGCATTGTTTTTAGAAATAAAATCCAGGATGAAATTGATAAAAAAATATCATGTTTCCAGATGATGAAGGTGTGAATGTAGTTGGAATGGATGAACCATTTGAACTTTTCTGTGGTATGGTAGAAACTTATGGTGTGTTTACAGTTATCTTGCAGGCATCTCAGGCTACTGAAATAGGTAACCAGCTCTTCAACAGATTGCTCGATGAAGGAATCTTGGTTATGCCAAAAATAGCCAATGAAGAAGGGTTGGAAGACATGTGCAGATGGCACATGAATGGGTCACATACAACAGACCAGTGCCAAGTGTTCAGAGGATTCCTGACTAGGCAATTGCATCTCAAAAGATTGGTTGTCTCATACATGGAACAACATGCCATGAAGCTGGAAGAATACAAGACCAACTTAGCCAAAGCTAAGGTGCCTGCAAAGTTCAATCCAACTCCAAACCCAGTAATGCATGAGGAAAGAGCTAAAACCTATAAGGAAGCAGCGTAAAAATTCCCATTGCAGACTAGGGCAATAGAAGGGTTAAAGGCTTTGAGGAACGGAATGTGCTCACAATGTGCAGACAGGCTAACCTTCGAAGCGGTTATAACTCAGTAATCATTCCAAATGATCCCACTTATGTGTCTGCTTATCAGTGTCCATTCCAAAAAAGGTCCAGAAGTCAAGGACCACGAAATTATGACGGCCCAGACTAGGCCCTTCCTCAAAAGGAAAAGAAAGGGAGCCAAGTCATACTCCTGTTCCTAAAATTCTTAAAAGAAGGGCAAAGTCCCACAGGGACCAAGGGGAGATAAAATCAGACCAGCAGTTAAGCCATTGCCACTACAAGATGTCCAAAACTTACCTAAGAGTAGGACATCAAAGATGAGAGAGCTAAGTGTAAAAGCTGTTGCACCAAGGGCTCAAATTAGCAATCAAAATATGCAGGAGTCCCTTATTGCAAATGTAAGAATTGATTAAGAGGCACTATAAGCTGGCATCACCAAATTGCTACCTCTGGAGGAGGAACAATGTGGTGAATCATCTACAAAGAATGATGACTAGCAGCCTCAAGGAGGTGATTCTCTTATGAAAGAGATGCCAGGAAATGGCTTTAATGAGGATTATAGTTCAGAGTTTGGGTCTGAAGATTTAGACTTACTGGTGTCAGATAGTGACTTGATGTTGGATGGAGACCAGCTGATGAATGAGCCTCAAGCAGAAATGGGAGAGAGCCAAAACGTGCAGTGTAACGTGGTCATGCTATCAATAGAGTTTAAAAAGTCAGAAGATCAATCAGAATTCCACACCAACACCACATCATGGGCAGATGAAGTTGACAAAGAAGAGAGGGCATGTAAATTTAAATTTTCTTCTTCCTGAAGTTTGTCCTCTTATTTAAATGCACCTCACAAGAAAGTGCCTAATAAGACATCTCTAAAAGCTAACCTAGAGAAATTAATCATAGATAAAATCTTTAGGTCTGTTGATGTTGACAATAAGCACACTAGAGCTTTATTTCTAAATGTTGATTTTGAGGGAGTTTGTTTAGGCAAAGTATTGGTGGACACAGGAGCTACTGTTAATATTATGCCACTCTCTGTGTTTAGAAAGCTAGGAAAAACTAGAAAGGATGTGCATAATATACAAATCGACATAACTGGTTTCTCTGGTTTGTCAGAAAAAGTGGGAGGAATAGTTATCCTAAAAATTAGAGTAGGAACTAAAACTACTTATACTGGTTTCTTCATAGTCGAAAGTGACACTAATTATAATGCAATTTATGGAAGAGATTGGTTACACCATAACTATGCTATTCCATCATCACTCCACCAAGTCTTAATTTTGTGGAATGGTGACACTTATGAAACGGTTCAAGTAGATGAGGAAGTTTGTCTAATTACATCTCCTGATTCTATTTTTATTAGGGACTCTCTAAATAGTTCCTACTATCAAAATTAAGGTTGCTCTACAACTTAAGTCACAAACTCACCAAGAGATGGAAGACTCAGGTGCAATCCTCATCGAAGAAGTCGAGGACGTCCCAGAAGTTGAAGACATTCAATCAAAATATGAATATGTTCAACAGGCGCCAGACTATAATCAACCCTTAGCTCTTATTAGTTTATAGAGTTAGGATGTATTTTTCTTATAGAAGTTCATTATGTTTATAAACCAAGAAGAATGTTGTAAGGGGTTTACCCCTATTGTTGGTCAAGTAATGAAAGATTTAGTTTTTAGAAGATACCAAGAGGATTTTCTTATAAATTCTAATGTATGTTACTCAACTTTATACAAAACTGAATCCTTTGAAGAGGAGGATGAAAAAGTATGGGCGAAAAGTGAGGATATTAAACAGGAGGTTCATGATCCACTAGAGGAAGTAAATTTAGGGGATAATGAAAATCCGCGTGTTACTTACATAAGCAAGCTCCTCACTAACCAAGAAAAACAGGAAATAATAGAAATTATAAAAGAATTTAAAGACTGTTTTGCATGGGAACATCATGAAATGCCTGGCATTGATAGGCAATAGTAGAGCATAAACTCCCTATCAAGGAAAGATTTAAGCCTATGGCACAAAGCCCTAGGAGGCTGGCGCCTGAACTAACAAAGCCTATACAAGAGGAGATAGATAAACTCCTCAAGGCAAAGTTCATAAGGCCTTGCCAATATGCTGACTGGATCTCCAATATAGTTCCAGTGGTTAAGAAAAATGGCAAAATCCGAATCTGCATTGACTTTAGGGATCTAAACAAAGTTACACCTAAAGATCAATACCCCATGCCAGTAGCTGATCTCCTAATAGATGCAGCATCAAGATATGAATACATATCTTCTATGGATGGTTATGCAGGATATCACTAATTAAGGATTTCACATGAAGACTGTAACAAAACAGCCTTCAGATGTCCAAAGTCATTGGGCTTGTATGAATATGTGGCCATGCCATTTGGGTTAAAATATGCTGGAGCCACATACCAGCGAGCAATGGACGCAATCTTTAAGGACGTGATTGGCAAAATCATGGAAGTTTATGTGGATGACATACTTGTAAAATCAAATGACTTTTTAGGACATAAAGAGCATATGGTTAAGTCACTCACTAGAATGAGAGAATATCACCTAAAAATGAATCCACTCAAATGTGCATTTGGAGTTAAAGCTAGTAACTTTTAAGGATTGATTCCTCATTCACAAGAATAGAATGGAAATTCACCAGAATAAGGCAAAAGCGGTATTGGCAGCCAAGCCACCTTCTAATAAAAAGGAATTACAAAGATTCCTTGGACAGGTCAATTATGTCAGAAGATTCATGGCTAATTTAGCTGGAAAAGCTAAAAAAAACTTCACCTCTGCTAAGATTAAATCATGAATCAGAATTCAAATGGGAAAAGGAACATCAAAAGGCCTTTGACCAAATCAAACATGATTTGGTAAGTCTTCCTGTATTGATTCCTCCAAGGCAAAATGGAAAACCATTAAGACTATATCTATCTGCCTGTGAAGACTTCATTGGTAGTCTCCTTACTCAAGAAAATGAAAAAGGACATGAGCAAGCCACATTCTACCTAAGTAGAATCCTACATGATACAGAAAAGAGGTATACCATGGCAGAGAAATGGTGTTTGTGTTTATATGATGCATCAATCAAACTCATACATTATTTCATGGCCTTTTAGTAGAAGTGGTATCTCCAACAAATATCATAAAATATATGATATCCCAACCTTTTATAAAAGAAAGGTTAAGCAAATGGAGTTTACATTTACTGCAGTTTGACCTAGAACATGTGCCACAAAAGGCAGTAAAAGGTCAGGCTCTAGCTGATTTCTTGGCAACCCATCCTTGTTGTGACTCAGGAATCATTGATGAAGATGTCCTTCCATGGACCTTATTCTTTGATGGGTCCAACACTAGAGAAACAGCAAGAGCTGGGTTATATATTTTATCTCCTGGCTGGATCCCAACTAAGCTAGCAGTAACCCTCAAGGGTCCATGTACCAACAATAGAGCTGAATATGAAGCTTTAATAATTTGATTGGAGATGCTGCTAGAATTAGGAGCCAAGAGAGCAAAGATATAGGGGGATTTCCAGTTGGCCATTTACCAAATGAATGAAGAATTCAAGAGTATATCATCAGTATCACAGGAATGTGGAAAGAAAGCACAAAAGTTGTCTAAATAATTTAAGAAAATCACTTTCATACACATTCCCAGAGAAGAAAATAAAGTAGTAGATCAGTTGTCTCAAATAGCTTCTGCTAAAGAGGAGATACCTTCAAAAAATGAAGATATCATTCTCCAAGAGAAAGTCCTAGAGCCTCTCAGGGAAACCGATAAGGAAGGATCAGAAAATATATTGGAAGTCTATAGAATTTCAATATTAAGAGAGGAAAAGGACTGGAGAGACGAAATTATCCAGTATCTCCATAACCCAATTGGGACAAAAGTGTCAAATAGAATCAAAATGGCAGCAACTAAGTTCTATATACAATTTGGTGAACTACACAGAAAGGATCCAGAAGGATTACTTTTAAGATGTGTGGATGCTGGAGAAGCTCTGATCCTCATGGCAGAGATTCACTAAGGGTTATGTGGAGCTCATCAAAACAACCTAAAAATGAGAAGGTTGTTACACGAGCATGACTTCTATTGGCCCACCATGAGAAAAGATTGTATAGATTATGCTAAAGGTTGCAAAACATGCCAGAGATTTGGATCTATCAGCAAGGCACCAGCCTCAGATTTTAAGTACATTATTAAACCTTGGCCCTTCAGAGGATGGGCAGTGGATGCCATAGGGGAAGTTAATCTTGCATCTTCAGAGAAGCATTCATATATTCTAGTGGTAACTGATTACTTCACTAAATGGGTACAGGCTCAGGCTTTCAACAAGATCAATACCCAGGTTGTAATAAAATTCTTGGAAGACAAAATCTTTACAAGATTTGGGATTCCATAAACTATCACCTTTGATCAGGCCACGATATTTAAGAATCATGAACTGCTGGATTATCTCAATCAGTTTGGGATCACCAAGTTGCATTCAACACCTTACTATGCTCAAGCAAATGGTCAAGCTAAAGCCACCAATAAGATCATAGTAAAAGGGATCTCAAAACTAATAGATAACAATCCAAGAAGATGGCATGAGTTGCTGCTATATGACCTTTGGGCCTACATGACCTCTAAAAGGGAAGCAATATGAGTTACCCCCTTTAACTTAGTTTATGGGCACACTCCAGTTATCCCAGCTGAAGTGAATGTAAGATCATCAAGGGTATCCCAACAAATGGGATTATCAGGAGATGAATATTCACAGGCAATGAACATTGAAATTATGGATGCTCTAAAGGCTAAGGAAGAAGCTCTAGCCAAAATGAGAATCCAAAAAGAAAAGGTTGTTAGGGCCTATAACAAAAAGGTAGTGCCTAAAGAATTCCAGGAGAATGATAAAGTTTGGAAAATATTTCTTCGAGAAGCAGCTTACAAAGATCCACAATTAGGGAAATGGTCACCTTAGTGGCTAGGTCCCTTTATCATTCACAAGAAAATGTCTGAAAATGCATACGTGTTAAAGGATATAGATGGTAACATAAAAGATAGAGCCTTGAATGGCAAATTTCTAAAGAAATATCACCAATCCATATGGGAATAACATGATCCTGTGTTTCAACAAAAACATGCAGAATTGTTCCAAACAGCAAAGGATTATTAAAATTACAACATAATAAAAAATGTTATGTCCTAAACATTCAACATTGTCTAACAGCTAAACTAAGGTTTTTAATGGCTGACCAAGCATTACAAAGTTTTTCCTTCTAGAGAATCAAGCTCTGATGTACACCCATATCTTTGAACATCTCTTGCCTCAAATTGGCAAGTTTGGTTCGTCCTTGGTGCAGTTTTTTATCTTCAATATCAATGGAGTTCTGAAGTGAAGACTTCTCATTGATAATGTTGATTTCCTCTTTATTGATCTCAGCTAGGCGACTCTGTAGAGATTATCCTTCCTTAGAAAGAAGCTTCAGTTCCTGATGAAAAGAACTCAAAGAATCTTGAATCTGTTTACTGAAGTTTTGGAAGGATTTGGCTTGAGTTTCCAAAGAAGCTTCCTCTTCCTGAAGTTTTTGAGCTGAGAACTTTGGAGATTGAACTCTTATTTCAGCATTACATTGTTGAAGAACAAGGGTCTCTTCGATATAATCAAGACAGGGTATCCAATACTCGAAACCTTGAGAGATTAGGGATTCCAAGATCTGTTTAAGTGTATGTGCAGAAGCCTGATCATAAAAAATGTCTCATATGTTCCGAAGAGTGGTCATTGCTAGTAGTGGCAGGCTGATTTGTAGGCTGATCCCTCACAATAATAGTTGTTTGCAAATTAATTTATTTCCCTCCATCAGACTTTTTCATCACACTTGCTTCTTGAGTGCTTCCCTCTGCATCATAAAGTAGAGAAGCCAAGTTAGCAAGAGAGTGAAGTCTGGTATCATGAGGACATGGACTCATATAGAGGAAGTCTAAAATGAATTCACGAGGAAAGAAAGGCAAACCAGTCCCAGGAATAGGTTGTGACATTGATAAAGAACCTTTGAACATAGAGGTAACCAAAAGCTCAGTATTGCTCCTTATGGGTGTGACCTCTAAAGGAATAACATCTTTTGGGATTTTGCTCCCAGCAATAGAAGATATTGCTTCAAAATTTGTTGAATCAGCATATAGGCTCGTAACTTCAACATTCAAAGGACTTGGCACCAAGGGGTCTTCATTAAACTGATGAAATGAGTCCTCATTAGGAGAATACACGTGGAGAGGATCAGGATAATATCTCAATTCTCTGGTTTTGCAAAGGAAAGCTTGCCATTTAGATATCTTGGAGTCCCAATAAGTTCCAAGAAACTAAAGGCAGTAGATTGTGATGCTTTGGTTGAAAAAATGACACAAGAATCAGAGTTTGGAGTACAAGGAATCTTTCTTTTGCTGGTAGAGCTCAGTTGGTAAACTCAATATTGATGAGTATACAAAGTTATTGGGCACAAATTTTTGTCTTGCCTGCTGCAGTTTTGAACAAGATCAATGAATGTTGCAGACATTTTTTGTTGAGTGGGAAAGCCCTTAGTGATAAGATAGGGCACGTTAGATGGGATTTGGTTTGTTCTCATAGAAAATATGGAGGCTTGGGAATGAGAAATATCAAGATCTTGAATATTGCTGCAGTAGGGAAGCTAATATGGCATATTGGAGCACATAAGGATGAGCTGTGGGTAAGATGGGTGCATTCTGTCTACATTAAGAATGCTAACTGGTGGACTTTTTAGCCACCACCTGGTGCTAGCTGGATTTTAAAGTATCTTTGCAAAGTTAAAAATGAGTTACAACCACTTGGTATGCATTAATGGAATGCTGATTGTAAATACTCTATCAGCAAAGCATATGAAAAGCTAGTTGGTGAAGCTCCTCATGTCTCATGGACAAATGGAATCTGGAATAAAATGTCTCTACCCAAGCATAGATTTATTGCTTGGTTAGGCATTCAAGAAAGATTAAGAACTAAGGATAAACTGTTCCACTATCAGATTAGTCAAGATAACATGTGATGTATTTGTGGGAATGCAATTGAATCACAATAACATCTCTTCTTTGAGTGTTTGTTCAGTAAGAGAGTACTTGCTGCACTGCTTCACTGGTTGGGTATAAATGATAGAGGGAAGAATTTAGGCCAATGGATTAGATGGGTCAGAAGGAGTTATATTGGGACTAAAATGAGAAGACATGTTCTTTTTGCTATGATAGTTGCTGCTGTTTACTAGATTTGGAAAGCAAGGAATGAAGCTTACTGGTTAGATAAAGTACCTAGAATAGAATATGCAGTCAAGAACATAAAGTATATTGTAAAGCAACGAATTCTTTTTTGTAAATCTGTAAAGTGGGGTCATAGAGATATAGATTGGATGGAAGCTCTGTAATTAGAGTTAGTCAGTTTGGCCTATTGTGTTTTCCAGTCCTTTGAGGACTTAGGTTGTATTATTGTTTTATTTGGATGAAATATACTTACTCATTTACCAAAAAAAAAGAATTAAATTAAAAGAAGTTGTTATTGGATGTGATTGATAATGGATCTATGTAAGTCAATAAGCTAATTTAAGATAACAATACTATATTTAGGCTATTAGTGTTTTGAGTTAAATTCATTTCGGAACTAAAGCATATAATTCAGTTGAAACAAGTTATTACGATATGAGATTAATGAATGTATTAGTGACTTGGGATAAGCTAATTGAAAGTAACAATACTGCATTTAAGTTAATCTTCATTAAGTTATATTCACTTTGAAACTCAATATGTCATAGCTATTTTCTATTAATTATGGTTTCCTTACATCAACAAACGCACAATTACGTTTTTGTTTTTGTTGTTATAACTCGATAAGCTAATCATAGCATGAGATCAATGTATTAGATTAATGTATTATAGCATGTGTTATAAAATTTCAACGAATATGTAAACTACATGAAAAGTATTTTTATCGACTCTCTGCTTGGTACAATGTAAGAAATTATATAATTAATGCTTAAAGATATATTAAAAATTTATGTGAACTACACGAGCTTTAAAACTAATAACTAGTTTTTAGGCCCGGGTTATGATGATAATAATAATACTAATAATCAAATTTATTACTTTTTTTTTTGGTGAAATTACAAAAGTAGTACTACTAGTTATCAATAATAATAATAATAATAATAATGAATGGTATTTAATGATTATTGCCATAATCCTTATTGCCTTCATCTCTCAAATCTCATTGGCCAAAAAACACAGACGGATCATGAATTATAATCGTTGATTTGTAAAAGATGGAAATCAAACCGTTATTCAACCACAAACCAAACAATCCAAATCTTATAATCTCGACCGTCCGATGTGATCGAATGGCTCTCACTCAATCTCAACCGTCCAATGTAAAAAGAACCCCTAACCACCCCCCCCCATTTCAGAACCCTCACATTCTCCTCTCTTTCTTCTCTGGCAGCTTCCTCCTAACCCCTATCTTCGTGCTAAGTTGAGCAAAATGGCGCCTCCTCCTCCTCAATTCATCAATTGCACTTATATTAATAGTAAGTGTTAATAAATTTTTTTGTATTAGGTGAGTAGATTTTATGAATAATTTTTTTATACCAATCATTTTATTCATATTTTGTACTTCAGATATGACTCTCTTTCTTCTCTCACATCCAAATCTCAAGTTATATTCATCAAAAATTTCAATCTATATTTTTCTCTACTTCATTTTTGTTTGTGAATCTGCATCGAATTTGCGATTTTTAATCTCATAATCTGCTATTTTGGGAGTTTTTTGTTTTCTTGACTTCGATTTTGCTTTGTTGTAAACTTGTAATATTCATCGTCGAATTAGATCGTGTATTTCCAGTTATTTTGGTGATCTTTTTGTGATTTCAAGTGTTTAACTTTAGTTTAGTAGTAATCTGATGCTGAATGTGATTTTTACCGTAGATCTGGGGGATTTCTAGTGTGTGATTTGAGGTTATTGGACTATGATCATGTATTTCGAATTAGATATCAGTATTTTATATAGAAATAGTTTGCTTCACTAATTTATTCTAGAATTTGTAAATCTATTTATGTTTGCATATTTTATTTCCATCTTATTTTCTCTTTGGATTTTCACCCTTTTTTCTAATATTTTTTTATAGTACCTTTTTTCTACTATTTTGGTAGTTTGCATCTTTTATTTCCATCCTTACATAATTAAAGATTAAGAATTCTATTATAGAAATATTGCTATCTATAAAATATTAAGATCTGCTAGCATTTACTTTTTTTTGGGGGGAATGATACAAGTATAAGATTAATGCAAGTTCTTTATTTTTATTTTCTTTTATTAATTATTGATCAATTTCTCAGTGATATTAATTAATTATAGGTACTTTGATCTGATTTCCAGATTTTCGGTGACAAAAAGCAGAGGTAGAGGAAATACATATTACATTAATAAAGATTTTTGGAAATTTCCATGTTCTTTGTTCATTGTAGTAGTTGTTGGTACTTCTTTATTCATCGTTGTTGTTGATTTTTTTTATGGAACTCACAAATTCAAAGATGAGATTGAGAAGATTGAAATAGTTGTTACATATACTGTGAACTTAGAGATTGATGTATATACTTAAACTTACTAATTACGACATGGATATACTTTAAAATATTTTATATGAATAACATGTGCCGACTTTATATATATATAGAAGTGAGTTCATATGAGAATGCATTATGCATACTTACATGAGAAATGAGAATGGATTTTACACCCTATAACTCTAATGAACAAGTGATGTAACTCTAATGAAAAAGTGATGTAACTCCAAAAAAAGAATATTAGAAAAAAAAATTCAAAAAAAATAAAAAAATTCAAAAAAATAAATTTTTTTTTTTGGGCTCAAAGTTTTTTCGGGGTATAACTCTAATGAACAAGTGTTGTAACTCTAATCCAATTGTGTGGTTGAGATTCATTCTCATTTCTCATGTAAGGAGCATTCTCATGTGATCTTTGTCTTATATATATATATATATATATATATATATATATATATATATATATATATATATATATATATATATATATATATATATATATAGAGGTGAGTTCATATGAAAATACATACTTACATGAGAAATGCGAATGAATTCTACGCGCTATAACTCTAATGAACAAGTGATGTAACTCTAATGAAAAAGTGATGTAACTCAAAAAAAAAAATATTAGAAAAAAATATTTCGAAAAAAATGAAATTTTTTTTGGGCTCGAAGTTTTTTCGGGGATATAACTCTAATGAACAAGTGTCGTAACTCTAATCCAATCGTGTGGTTGAGATTCATTCTCATTTCTCACGTAAGGAGGCATTTTCATGTGATCCTGCCCCTATATATATATATATATATATATATATATATATATATATATATATATATATATATATATATATATATATATATATTTTATTCTATTTAATGTTAAGGGAAAAGGCAAGCTATATTACTCCATAGATAATTTGTCCATCAAAATGTAAGGAGCCACCTCCGGAGGAGAGTGGTAGTGTCGACTTTATATAAAGCGTGAAATATATGTGAGGATTGAGCTTAATGTCTCATTACTTTCTAAGAAAGCTTTTTAAAATAATTTAAAGTGTATTTTTTTGTTTCTTTGGTAGCCTTTTCGCTATGTCATACTTTGGATTATGTTTAAATGTTTGCTTGTGGGTATAAATCACCCAACGTGCCAATGGTGGTGTCGCTTAAATTTAGTAGCTGCTTGGGGTTGGTCTTCTGGATCAATTATCTTTCCTGAAAAAAAAAAAAAAAAAAAAAAAAAAAAAAAAATACTTTGGATTATGTTGAGAAGGTATTCCAAAATTTGTAATTATTTTTTACATAATTAAAGATTAGAAGTATTTTGAGAAAATAAATGAAAGTTGTTAGATTAATGCTTACTACTTACTAGCATCATAGCATGAGCTGAGAGGAAGAAAAAAAATGAGGGAAATGGAAAATTAACACAAAACCACCCTTATATGAGGGTGTTACTTTTATTTTGAACAAGATGATTAAATCCACTCATAATTCTTCATTCACATCCACACAGCCACCTATATCTTTATAACATGGTGAAGTTGGGTCGGGTTGTATTGGGTCGGAATGGTTTTGGGTCAGGTTTAGTTGCGTCGGGTGGTAATTGGGTCGGGTGATAACTGGGTTGGTGATAACTGGGTTAGGTCACAATTAGGTCAGCTGCTAACTGGGTTGGGTGATAACTGGGTGGGTTTAACTGGGTCATTGGCGGGTGAAGTTGGGTGTGGGTGAGTTTTGGGTTGGAAACAGGTTGGGTCTGGGTCATTGTTCACTGGTGCAATTAGTCATGGGTTCACCTGGGTCGGCCCAGTTCAGGTTGGGTTACCAATTCCACAGGTTCAACTGGGCGCGGGTCGGAATGGGTCGGCTCTCCAACCGACCACTCTCGGCTCGGAACAGGTTGGGTCTGGGTCGCATGCGGGTTCACCCGTGGGTCGGTCCAGTTTTTGACACCTCTAATCAAAACCGGGCTTACTGATCCGGATCGGGTGGGCTCGCAGCAGTTCACAATGAGTAACTGATCCGGTCCTGAACCGAATCAGTTAATCATTTACTGCTCCAGTTTTGGGTGAAAACCGGAGCAGTTATGCAAGTTTACTGCTCCGGTTTTGACCCAAAATCGGAGTAGTTGATCACCCCAAAAAGCAAATAATTTTTTTTTTTGCATTTTTTCATTATTAATCAATACAAAATCAATAATATATATCAATACTCATTTTATTAAGCATATTATGCTCAATTGAAGCATAAACATAATTAATTAGATACATAAAAATATTAACAACTATAATTTTAACATCATATTCAACTATAACTAGATACATTGTTTATTTAATTTACAGCATCTAGGACCCAACCAAGTAAAGCTAAGAACATGTGCATCCTTGTATAACTGATTGACAATTATTATATATATCTGGTCCTTCTCCAAAGGTGATTGAGCATGATCCTTTGGTTCCAATGAATGACAGAGCTCTCAGTATCAAACCCAACATTAAATCTCCATTCAAGGTAACTGGAGCTCTCAGTATAAAATATAGCTGTAACTTCAAAACTTAAAGCTTTCTCTTGTAGAGTCATCTACTATTAACTACATCATACTATGATAAGAAAGATGCTGGTATTAAATTAGCACAAAGGAGAAACACCAAAAAGGTAGGACACCTTTGTTGGGCATTTTGCCTCTGAAAATATTTCAGCAAGCTGAGTTGCATCAGTGTTTGAATTTACACCTTTAAAAGAAAACAAAAGACAAAAAAGAGCAACATAGCAAGGTATTTAATCTGCCAACATCACACTGTATTATCAAGTTTAAAGAGAATTGTTGCAGGGGTCGACGCACATATCTATAAATGGGATAAAAGTGACTTTTAAGAAACTAGACATCTTAGTTGAAGGCAATTACGGGACACGTATTGTATAGTGGCACAAGATAGGCTTAAACTAGCAGCATAATTAATCTTAAAAAGAATTATTACTCGTTCTTATTCTAAAAGCAGGCACTAAAAAGAGATACCACCTGATAACCACGAAAAAGTGTCTGATAATGACACCAAGAGAAAAGCAAATAAAATAGAGAACACAAACCTAATAGTTGGGTGCTCAGACCAAGGGTTGACCATATGTGTTGGGGAAGTACCGACTGATGGCATGGGCATCTGAAGGATCAATAGCAGTGGTTCGGTCACCATATTCTACCCTTATTGTAGTTCCCTGCAAATGCCATATTAAATAAGATCTGTCAAATGCAATATAAAGCTTAAAAAGGGACTTGGCTCTTAGTCCGGAAGTTTTATTTTTCTTTGCTTTACGGGGTATTTATTTTGGGGCATAAGCGGGGGGGATAGGGATAGAGGGGTGGGGATATAAGAAACGGAGTGTCTATTTGGGTGATGGAGATGATATAAGAGGGAGGAAAAGATAATTTAATCCTTAGTGAAGAGGAATAAAGAAAGAGAAGTGGAGGGAGAGTTATCTTGATAAATTTTTGTCTTATCTAAATCTTATTCCCAAACCATACTAAACAATGAAAACACTCATTATGTCAAATTCCCAATGTTTATTCTAGACTCACTCCCTTAGAGATAATCCATATCCCTCATAACAGATGCCATGTTAGTTCTTTGTGATGATGTTGAGTTTAGTTTAATTAGTTTCAATGTCACATCATGCTGAACTCTTACTATATTTGAATATTAAATGATTGAGGATTATTAGCTCCATGCACTATGATAATGAACAAGAGTTAACAAACACAAGACGACTTGACAAGAGTAACCCGCTGGTTTTATTCATTTGAACTAAAAACCTATGTAAGATTTCATATATGAGTATATGAAGACAAGAAAGGAGGTCAGTGCACAACACAATCATTGATGAATTCCACGTATGAATTCCCCATCCCACCCAGCCACCCCCAAACCAAAGAAATTGAAGTTAAGAACATAGTTGGAGATCAAACTAATGAGCATTACTATGAAAATCAAGCAGAAAATCTGGAACCCCATTCAATTCCAAAGAAATATAAAACCAGAACTGACCTCTTTCTTTCTTCGTGAAGGTGTGATTATGGATCCAAAGCGGGTATGGACCATTTGGTTCTCAACCTGCTCCAACTTTACAGCTACACATAATGAAGGTTAAATTATTGATCATTAAGTGAGAAGCCAATGACAATTTTCAGATACTATGCTATCAATATAAAGGAAATTGCACCAGCAAATATGACTATGCGTTCGAGAGCTGAAAATATTACTTTAACCTGCCAATCAATATACATCTGTTAAAGTCAATACTCATAGTTTTCATTAATAACATCTTCCATCTTAAATTCAGAAATGATTATAAGTAGATGAAAGATTTGCACAAGAAGTGGAACTATACTTATCAATAAATTAATTGACCCAAGGGTCAGAAAAGAAATACTGCTTTCATGTTCATACTTGTTGTCGTAGGCTTTTAGACCAAAAGTTGGAAAAGCTACAAATCTGCAGTTCGTTCCTCCTTCACCTACTTCTTGCAATTAAAGAGTAGGACCAAAAAATTAAGTTAAGATGATTACCTTGCTTAAAAAGGAGTTACGAAGAACACATCAAGATTGAAGACAGAAAACTAAGTAAGTGGATTATGAAAATCAATCAAATAAACCTGAAATTTTCACCAGCAGCAGCTAGCTGTGGGCAGCACTTACAGTCACAAAATCAATTAATTGTGAAACCGAAATTCATGTTCAAGCAAATGCTAGGCTTAACGAATTAGCATAATTCTTACCAGTAAACTGAATAACATGAATCAAACACAGAGATCAAAATTGGCGAGAAAGAATTAGGAATAGGAGTGAATGATTAAACTTGGAATCAATGTGATTTGATGAAAATTGGGCATGATAGACTCCGAAACCCTAAATGACAAACACACGAAAACTATAACTCCAACACAAACAAATCTCTCAAATAACTAATTCAATCCAACAATTCGTAAATCAACTAAACAAATCCAAGTGAAAATCACACTCCAGAAACCCTAAAATCAATCGTTAGAAACCCCCCCTAAAACATATAACTAGCAAATTCAGCTTTTAAGAAGAAGAAAAAAAAATCTTCAAAGTATCAACAAACACCGGCAACAAACCAAAATCATCCTAAATTGGAATTCTAGGGCAATACAGCAGCAGCAAAATCACGACTTCAGTTGAATCGCGAATTACTCTATTTGATCTTGTAAACTGTAATACGAATTTCAACAATGTAAAATTCTCAAAACAAAATTGTGGAGAAAAAACTAACCTGTTTGAGAAGAGTTTCAGCGATTCGATCATATAACCCAAAGAAATTCTATCACTCCTTTCAGTAAAACTGTCAATCTTTTTTCCAAAACTACAAATGTATATGTATATATGAATACCATTTTCCAACAAAGAGAATAGCTTATAGCAACTGCTACACAATTCACAAAACATTGAAAAGACACTAATTTCCTTCCAATTAACAATTGTATATTGCAAGCATAAAATCAAATAGAAAAAAAAGTTGGAAATAACCTTTGAAGAAGAACAGGTTGATTAAGAAGACTAGACCCAATATAAATAGGGTAACTATGATTCCCCAAATCAACCTCCACAATAGTAGGAACCCTAGATGAGCTAGACATCTCACTGAAGCTGCAGCTGCTACTACTACTCGGTGTTGACTCGGTAGGGGTCAACTGAGTCGAACTCGCATAAATCGGCGATCTGACACGGGTAAAACTCACTGTAAGTCGATTTGAACCCGAATGATCAGGGAAAGAGCCCAGTTTGATGGAAGGAGAGGTTAATTAATTTGAAAATGGATGGTTTAGTAGAGGAAGGGTTGAGAGAGAAGAGCGGTGAGTTGCTGAGGATGCCATCAAAATTGAGGAGAGAGAAAGATTTGAGGGAGAACTGAATGAAGGAGGGGTTTTGTTGAGGATAGAGAATGAGAGGAGGAGGGTGAAATGAGAGAACGTAGGGTGATAATATGGGTTAGGGTGAAACAGGGTAGGGTGAGAAGGAGAGGACATATGGGCTTCTTAATGTGTATCACCGGCTCGTTTGGGCCTGCCATGTTGGGGCGTATCTGATCCGGTTGGGAAGAACCGGATCAGTTAATAAAAACTGATCCGGTTTTCCTCCTACCGGATCAGTTAATTGGCCCAAAATTTTACGCCCATAATTTGGTGGATTTACTGATCTGGTTTTGGAAGAACCGGATCAGTTTTGTTGTGTCATATAAGGTTTTTTCCACTAGTGAATAATCCACTTTAAATGTTTGTGTGAATTATGGAAGCTGCTTATCCAAGAAAGACACTTCCCTTCCTGGATGTTCACTGCGCTGACTGATAGGAGATATGCTTGGGATGACAGTCACCAAAGAAATCTCTTTGACGCAAGGTTCAAGTACTGCCATGAAGATGGCTATTACTTCGGAGTTACCAAGAACAATGCAGCTAGAGAGTACAGGATGATGATAAAAATATTGTGTAGGGAACATTTCAAAATGTTGTCTCTAGATACAATTCCTTTTAATTAAAATGTTCTTAGTGATTCTATCTCCAAAAAGGTAAGTCATAGTACAAATGTAACAATGTTACCTCAAATGGTAGTCTTGTCAATAATATATTTAATCAACATGATTAATTTGCTCTAGCACAAGTTTTTGATTCACCAAATTGAATCAATCATAAGCCCATTTATCAACTGCATTCCTAAAAAACTTTTTGGTTTCCCAAGAAATTAAGCAGTTAAGTCATTATATATATGATCTCCAAAACATCTTAGACTTAAACCAAACTGGATTACACATATCTTTCCATGTTTTACCAACCTGCTCCAAAAGAGATGTCATACCCATTAAAGTGCTCGAATCACCACAAACTATTGAATATCATATCTGGAGATAGGAATGAGTTTACTAAGCATGAATCTACAAAATGGACCTCCTCTATTCAAAAAATACTTTGGAGACAATCCTGTTATGCAACAGAACTCAGAGAATAGAAGAGAATCTAAGGCCTTCCAAATAGGGTCTAATTTAGATCTCATAAAAGAATTGATATTTCCAAAACTTGAAAGGACTGATCAGGTGGCGTCTCTTCTAATTTGCAAATCATGGGGCAAAGTCATCACAAAAGAGATATGGAAGCCTAACATCCCTTGGAGATATCTGAAAAGACTCTTTCTCAAAGGAACTAAAAGGAAGGTTAAGGCCAGGTCTACAGAATGGTGGATGGATCATCATCAAGAATCTTAGTACAATACAAATGTGCACGTCAAATTTGGTATGATCTCATGGCCTACAATGTAAATCCTTGTTGGTTATCACCAAATAACCTTGCAAGCGTGGACCTTGAAGAGACTTTCTTAATAGATTTCACAACAACCAGAAAGAAAGGTGAAGGAGTACATGAAAGGTTATTCTTCCCAACTACTTTTAGTCATCCAAAAAGAGCATTTATTGATCACCTTAGAACAGTGGAAGAAGTTACATTCAGAACACTACTGGATGATATTGGCTATAACCATTAGAAGTCCCTTTCTGCTTATAATTTGTGTAGTGCTGAGTGCATCACTCCACAAATCAGGGTGGCAATTTGTTACTGCCATTTTCGAATGTCAAGTAACATTTATTATGGTACATTGAATCAAACCTCAAAAGGTTTAATTTATGCTTTAACATAAGGGCCCAATATAAGTATAAAGCCCATTAAGCAAAGTCAACAGAGGTCAAAGTCAACAAAATCCAAAGGAAGATCATCAAGACTATCAAGAGATGAAGGTCAAAGGCAGTAAAAGAATAGCAATCAAAAGATAATCAGAAGATGGTTCAACATGAAGACAAACGTGCATTCGAGGGCAACGGTTATTCAGCGTCAGAAAACAGTTAAGGTTTGAATCAAATATGATTCAAACATTTTCCCTCCCCAACATGCATGGAAGTTACATGTTATGATTCTCTATAAATATAGACACTACCATCAAGAAAAGGACACACGAACAATCCATCAAACTCTAGCATTTCTTAATTCTTTAGCGTAGCACTAGCATAGCCCAACCCCCTTCTGGGGTTGTAGTTCAGTTCCTTAGATTTAGCTTAGGCATCCGGGCATGTTCTGGCGCCGTTAGGCAAGATCTCAAATTCTCCAATTGAAGCAGGGAACCATGGAGGTAACAGCCTTCGTGTCTCCTCTTTAGTTGTTCAGCCTGGTTTATCCCTTGTGTGTTGTAAAATTCGCCTCTAAGTTTGTGGCATGTATGGGAATTTTATGATTTAATTAAAAGCTTGATTACTGTCTGCTCTATTTATTACTTTTCGCCTGAAGTTAATTTATGTTGTAGTTTGATCATTAATTAGATTGCAACAGAAGTACGTTAGCAAGGTTTTATCTAATTAAAACCGGTAACCCCCAGGGAATAAGTCTCCCAAGGCATTCAATACTAAACTATTGGGTGTCCATTGACTTATTTGCAAGGTCAACGAACTAATTTTGCACCAACAATTACTATGATGAAGACATCTTCATATATTTTAGCCGACTTATCTTTCCAAAGGATCTTACAATGCCTTGCCTTGAACATCATGATGTTTGGAGGGAGAGCGCCTGCTTCGGCCACACCCTTGCTTGTTGCATATCTTATTTCATTACGTGATGTTGCTCGTCGTTGTCTACACTTGCTTTCTTCTATTAGTTCACGCTTCATCAAACCGGTCTTCAACTTATCAAACCTAACAACCAGTGGCTGATTTAGAGGGTTCATTGGGGGTACTGCAGTACCCCCGAAGCAAAAAAAATGAGAAACTATTTTTTTTCTAAATTACCGTTGCATTTGGGTGAGAAGGCTGACAGCAATAGCATGAGTCCCAAGAGTGTCATCGTACAAAAGGAAAAGGGTGAGTTTTCCTATTCCTTTCATTTATTACTTTGTACTATTGTTAGAATTTAAATAATTTTTCCAAAATATCAGTGAAGAAAGCGTGATTCATCACTTTCTCACTTCTCTCTCTTCACTCTCTCAATTCACTTAATCACTTCTCTCTCTTCACTCTCTCAATTCACTTAATCACTTCTCTAATCTGCCGCGGTGCCGCTGGTTCCTGCCGGAGTTCTGCCGCCAAGAAAAGTCTGCAGGTGCCGGCGCTCGACACCGCCCAGTCCCACACTTCAAACTCGCCTTCACCGCCTCACGCCGCTGCCGGATTCAACCATTCCCGCATTCCGGTTAGTTCATCTTCCGCCAAGAATTTAAATCCTTGTTCTGATTGTACTTTTTCAATTTGTTCAATGTTGTTGAATTTAAATCTGCCGCCGAGATTCGAGAAGTGCTATTGTTGAATTGCTGTGTTTTTTGTCATTTTATTGTACTTTTTCAATTTCAATCGGTTTGGCAGCCAATGTACTCAATTGCTGTGATTTTTGTCATTTGTTGATGGATTAACATTCAATATGTTATATGTATAACTTTAATCTTTGTGGAAAACTGATTTCTACAGCTTTAATCTTTGTATTTTGCTTGTCAACTATAATCATGTAACATGGTGATGTATTTTGCTCTATTTTGTTTTAGTTTATGAATTGGGTCAGTTTTAATTTAGTAATACTAATATATAGGAATTTGGTGAATTGTAATGTGTTTATGAATTAGTTTGAATTAATTAATTTACAAGATGGATTGATTGTTGGTTATTAATTGGGTTTCATATGGACTATTTAGTAGATAGTGATTAGTTTATTTGTGTGATATAGGAAATGAGTCAAATGACACCTAGACCGAAAAGATCAAAGGGGAAACAGCCCGATATTTATAACGTAGAAGATTTTTTAAATGTTGAGACCAAATTTATTTAATTAGTTACAGTACCCCCGATTTGAAAATTTTGAATACGCCACTACCAACAACTATGTCCTTGAATCAGTATGCGCATACTCATAAAATAAAGATTGATCATGTTGATCTCTGCTTGAATGATAGAAGTCATATACATATATATATATATATATATATATATATATATATATATATATATATATATATATATATATATATATATATATAACCTTATTATGTCGTATTCGTTATTGCCCTTTCTTTGGTTTTTTGATTTGGTGAACACTCATGAAATTATATGCATTTGGTGGTATTAAATCTCTTGGACTTGGTGGCATTATCATTTATTTGTGAATTATGATTAGGACTCTGTTGGAAATCAATTATGGCATTATCACTTCCTAATATGTCTCTGTCTGCTAATCTTGCTAAATGAGAATTGTTACTTGACGTTTAAGTTTTCTTGACGGGTATTACTTGAAAGTAATTTGGCTCTCTACTCTCATTAATTTTTATGGGGATAAGTCAAAAAAATTGCTTTTTTTTTTTCACAACGTATATATTGAGTAACGATGTATGTCCTGTTTCGCAAGACTAATTTTAGTGGCTTATTAGTGTCGAATTGAATTATCATACATTTTATTGACATAATATGGTAGCTTGGGATATTGTAATCCATGTGTTACAAAGATAGACAACGGAAAGAGAAAGAGAATAGAAGAGAGTAGAATTGGCATAAAGAAAATGGGGAGAAAAGAGTCAACCAAAGTTATCGGGATTGGAATCCTACTTTAGATCGCGGTGGTCGCTAATTGAATCGGCAGGACCGGATTGTAGTATTGTAAGATCGTCCTAAAAAGGTTCAAATGATGAGAATTATGTTACAATATTGAAAAAAACTCATGTTAAAATTTACATACATTGATAATGAGGTTTTTCATCTGCAAATGGTGTATAATACTTCAATAGTACTCTAACATTAAAGTAACATGCAACCAATATCTAATAGGAAAAAGATAATATGAGAAAGAGCTAGAAAAACTCTAGATTGGTTCACGTATGGAGTGAACACTGGAGTTCGGGCACATGGTGGTAACCCATGCCTTTCTTAGGACCACTTGATCACTATGTCTCTCTTATATAATATATACTAGCTACCTCCAATATGAAATAAGTGAAACACTTCTCTCTTTTATGTGAGAACTTTTTTAGAGAAGTGTTTTACTTATTTCAGAACGGAGAAAGTATAATTTTTGTATATACCGGTTGGTTTTGGGGGCTCACATAGCGCATGTTGCGTCATCTTCTTATAGAAGATTGGTTTTGATTTGGACAACTCGTTCGTCACTTATTTGAACCTAAAGTACTATATGTAGTATCATGCTAGGCTGTTTATTTATTCTTAGACTCACTAGTAGAATAATTATAAATTGCTGCGGTTTTTAAGTGGCCTGTTGCTGCGTTTTTGGCACCGCCGCAGATCAAGGCACATCAATAGGTAAATTTATTGCTGCGGTTGTTTCCCAAAACCGCAACAATAATTTCAGGTAAATTTTTTTAAAAAATTAAATATTTATACGTTCGGCACTATTGCAAACACAAAGGGGTTGTTTGTGTCAAGAATTATTTGTTAATTTTTGGTGGTTTAGTTGGCTTGTTTGGTTGTTTGGAAGCGTTAGGTGTATGTATTGGGCTTTTTAAGTTGGTTGTTTAAGTCAAATTTGTTTTGCAAAAATGTTTGGCAAAATTAATTGTGGTTGTTGGCTCGTTTATTAGAGAGTTTGTGCCAACAAATG
Source organism: Beta corolliflora (assembly GCA_947648045.1). Classification (NCBI taxonomy): domain Eukaryota; kingdom Viridiplantae; phylum Streptophyta; class Magnoliopsida; order Caryophyllales; family Amaranthaceae; genus Beta; species Beta corolliflora. Next base: position 848,141 of record CANSZD010003689.1, read on the forward strand.
CCCAAAAGCTCAATCCAAAAAGTTCTGTCAATTTTTCATTTTGGCTTAAAAGCTTTTTCATTTTGGCTTAAAAGCCAGCTTTTCAGCCAACCAAAAAGCCAATAACCAAACATTTTTTTTTGGCTGTTTGACCAAATTGAAAAGCCAAAAGCCAATGAAAAAGCCATTTACCAAACATGAAAATAACTAAAATAAACAACTTACTGTAGAGACATATGATATTCTACAAACACTAATTATAAAGAATATGTAAAAGCAACTTCGTATATTCAATAAAAATGATACTTTACAAATCTAACTACAAAAATATATTTAAAAATGAAAACAGAACTAATAAGAAAATATAAAAAATAAACGAAAAAGGAAAAATCAGAAATATAAACAAATATAAAACAAAACGAAACAAAACTAGAAAACAAAAATAATAATAAAAAAAGAGAATATAAGATTAGATCTTGAAACAGGACAAAAAAATTTCAAAAAATAAACCTTAGATCTTGAAAAATAACCGAAAATGGAACCCTAAAATTGAATCAGTGAACGACGGCGGTTTTGAGGATGCAAGAGAAGCCCCGCGACGACGGCGACGTTGGTGGAGAATCGATGGTGAGCGATAGACTTAGTGCGAATCTGGTGACGATGATGAGCGACAGACGAGGGATGATTAGAGAGGATGGTGACGGGGGACCTGGTGGAGACATCGACGATGGTGACGACAGGCTTGGAGCGGACGACGACGGCAGACTTAGTGCACACAACAAGAAAGGCGATGTTCGTTGATGATGCAAGACGAGGATGTTCGTTGATGCAAGTTCGAAGTCGATCTGACGAGAATGATGCGTTTAGGAGTGAGAGAAGAGAGCTGTGAAGAATTGAGAGAGGTGCGAAGAAGAAGAAGAGAAGACAAGATGAAGAGATGAGAGATGAGATGAGATGAGATGAGAGAGGTGCAAAGAAGAAGAAGATAAGATGAGAGATGAGAGATGAGAGATGAGAGGCGTGAGAGACTGAGAGTGAGAGGAGAGAGAGGATGCAAATGATAAAACGGCGCCTGGTATATTAAGGGCGCATGATAAAACGTTTCACTTTTCACGCTACTCCATGGTCATCTTCGTCTATTTAAAACAACAAAAAAAACCCCGAGAAAACCAAAAAACACGAAACTAACACCCACTCGTCATCCAACCACCACACGAAACACCCACCGCGAAACCAACACCCACCGCCATCCATCCACCCCACGAAATCAAATATCCACCACAAAACCAACACTTACCACCACCCAACCACCCCAAGACACACGAACCACCACGAAAAAACCCCCACCACCATGTAACCCCTATATTCGGCCATCACAAAACCAACACCTACCACTACCTAGCCACCCCACGAAACCACGACACCAAAATCAATCAAACCACATCACACTGAATAAAAAAAAAAAAAAGCGTAGTAAACAAAAATTACCTTTTCTTTTTTTTAATCATGCTTTATATGGTTAATTACTACAAAATTGAATTTTTTATGGTCGTTAATTTACAATATAATTTGATTTTATAGTTTGTATGATATTAGTAATAGGAGGAGAGAAGATATATTGATTTAACAAACACTTTTAATCAAAGTTTAATTCCATTTTTTTTTTTTTTTAAATCCTTTCTTTTTCATAACCAAAGCCCTAAGAGTTAGAGAGCGAGGCTTATAACCCTAACAACTCTAATACTGACCAAGGACTTATTGTTGCGGTTTTCATTAAAAACCACAACAATAGAAAAATAAAAAATAAAATTTTAATCTATTACTGCGTTTTTTTCTAAAAACCGCATCAATAGGATATTTTGAACATTTTTTTTATTACGCGGTCTATTGCTGCATTTCGCAAAAACCGCAGATCCAACCACATAAATACGGTAATTTTCAACTGGTGACTTTATGTACTCAACTTTGTTGATTCCGTACTCTATATATTTGATGATGGCTTAAGCCTTATTGATCCTGCGATGACCCATCTTTACTATACATATTGTTTGGTGAGCAGTCACTTGCATCAATAGGTCATAACACTTTTTCAGGCGATAGTTTATGATGCATGGGAGTGCATGTAACAGCCTAAATTTTTAAGAGTATTTAATCATCATTATTAGTAATAATTATATATTAAATATTCTTATTATATATAAGACGGAACTAATGATCTTCCAGTGCTGTGTTGGTGTTGATATTATATGTTATTTATACGTAGCAAGTAATACCTTAGACGCGTTTAGTTATAATTTATAAGTTAAATATTTCATTAGCTTAAGTATACTATTATATTTCTGAAAACGAGTTTGAATAATTTGGAGTTTAACCAGGACCGGGCTAGGATCTTGGAGGCCCTGTGCACATTCTTAAAAAGGGGCCCTTAAATCTCAACCATTGTATATATAAAAAACCTCAATAAATTACAAATAGAACATCAAATTACATGATATCTATACTAGTATTTTTGAACCATATTCCAGACAAAGCAAACTCATAAACTAGAAATATGATGAAATTGAAAAATACTATAACTAAATAAAAAGGCAGTGATAAGAATCAAGATATAGAACGAGCGTTCTGATATTTTTGCAAAAGAAACTAAACCAACTCTCCTCAAATGATTCTTTGGAGGTATCATCAAATTAATAATTCTGCAATCTATAACAAATAATAGTTAATTAGTTATATTTAAAAGTACAACTACAAAAGTGATTTGATTTCCAAAAGTAATGGTTTTGCCAAAAAACAAGTAATAACCAAAGGTATTAAATTGAAAACTAAATACTAAATAAGAAAAGTACTCCTACCATGCAATAGATCCATTTGGTCTTTGGGCTCTTGGTGTATTTAATACAAATTGCATATTAATGCTTGTATTTGTCGTTGTACAATAGGCACTTTCAAATGCGAATGTTGTAGTCGGTAATTTCAAAGAACTTATCAACAAAGTAGTTGCAAGCACTACGGTTTCTTTGCTTGGCTATCTCTTCAGATCAACTTCTCTTGGAAGGTGTTATTCAATTTCAAAGAATTTATTTATTGCAAAAAAGAAAAGAGTAGTTGATCGGAAATTTGAATGGATTTTGCAAGGTGGAGTATTAATGGATATTGTTACGGGAATTTAGAAGATGAAAAGATGAGGGTGAGAGAAACATAGCAGTAAATCTCGAAAGTTGTGACTTGTGAGACTTAACTCTTCCCCAAAAAAGTGATAACTCTCATCAAAAAAGTGTTACCGAGATTTGAACACCTGAACTCAAAAATCTTGAGTCCCTTCACTTACCACTGAACCACAACAATCTTTTTGATTTTATTTTACAGGAATAGGAATATATTCAATTTTTCGGGGCCCTTATTTTTCTGGGGCCCAGCGCGGTCGCGCACGCCGCGCCGGCTGAGCCCCGCCCCTGAGTTTAACTAAATATAGTTATATGTTAGTATAGCATATTTGCAAGTAATTTATAGTAAAGTTAGTAAGTTATGTTGTGTTAACATTTGGATTGTGGTAGAAAAGAAAACCTGAAGTCTAAACCCCCCCAAGTCGGTTCTAAAGGGAGTTCTAAAAACTTCCTCCTATTTCTCTCGTGTTCCATTCTTCCCAAAAAAAACTCCAAACCCTTGATTTTCTCTCTATCACCGTGAAATCTCCTCGCTTTGCTCTGCGTCACTGTTATCTTCCTCCATCGTCGGAGTTTCATCGTCTGCCGCCGCAGGCTAGTGGCGCTGCTCTCCGCTGTCTGTCTCTCTCTATTCTGTTTTCTACTGCGTGCTGCTGCTGTTGTGTCGGTGCTGTTGAATATTAGATTAAGCAAACCAACTAATTACTTGTAATTAACACTAAGCAACAAATAATGGAAAGTGATGAAACTAAGCATAAATAGGAAAGCAATGAAAAGCACACCGATTAATGTGGGAAAACCCGAGCACCGGGAGAAAAAACCCACCAAACAAGCACCATTGATTAATGAAGGAAATGGATGAACAATACAAGCATTAATGGATGATTTAATGTTATTTTCTCTCTCCTCTTTCACTAAACCCTAGGTTGATCTCTCTTTGTGTGAATGATAACCTAAAACATGAAAGAAAGGGGGTTTATATACTTTTAAGGGGGTAATACAAATCAAGGGTCGAGATTAAAGCAGAAATTCGCAAAAAATCCCGACAGAATTGAGTTGCCCGAGCGAGCTCAAAGAAACGCTCGCCCGGGCCAAGCCGCCCGCCCGGGCCCAAGACCAGCCCGCCCGGGCCGAAAGGAAGCTCGCCCGGTGCAGGGGAATGCAAAGCATTCTGCCTTGGAAGGCAGAACCCAGCTCAATGCTGGAGCCCGCCCGAGCCTTCCTTAGCCCGCCTGGGATCCCTGGCCCGCCCGGGCCCATGTTTGCCCGCCCGGGCTGGGCCTCCGTGGCTTGAGTCTTCGCGCTGCTGCTGGGCCGAGGCTTCACAAGGTTGGGCCGAGACAAGATTGTTGGCACAATCTCCACAAAAGCCCAACAATCTCCCACTTGGAGATTTGGGCCAACAAGGTTTCAAACCTCTAATGCAACCCCATATGCAACACCATATACAAACCCAAAACATCATCATCCGAACCCATCATGACCATGCTCTCACCTAGATGTAAACCCGAGCATTTTCACCATGCTCCCACCTAGACTAAGCATTCCCATGACATCACATCTCCACTACATCAAAGAAAAGACATTGGAGTTAGCACCAACTCCAATACAAGGCATCAAAGTCTACACCGACTTTTGATTCTCAACAACACCATCTCCAATTCATTGTAACATCCCTACACAAACCTACACATCCTCCTAACTCGGAGGTCGGTTCATCTAAAAGGCACCGCAACAAAATGAAGATTCTCCCTCTTTAACCAAGAGTAATCAACTTCCTCTCCAACCAAGGAAGCACATTGAGGTATAAACCAACCCCAACAAAACAATAATCACCTAAGCCAAAGAAGTTTCTCATTGTTCTAGAAACAACCTCACATTGCTCCCACTTGAACAAAACACCCTTTGCTCCACTTAGGATTTCCGGCAGAACATGCTTGTGTGCCGCCCTTCACCTTGTGCGTTTACCGGTCAATTTGCCACCGGGATACCGCTTCACCACGGTTCTCATCCCTTGGCCCACTATCGATAGTTTTCCGACCGAACGACACCTTACATGAAGTTCTCACCCCAATTCCGGACTCCTTTCTTGTGCCCCCCATGGTGTAAAGTGTTCCATTTCTTGTCCCTCGAGCTATGACCATAGCTCCCTTGACAATCTTGCAAGAACCACCATCAAACACAACCTTGTGACCCGACTTGGCAAGTTGAGTCACCGATATCAAGCTTTTTTTCAACCTTGGGATGAATTTGACATCTTTCAACTCCAACAAGCCACCATGAGTGAGTTTCAAACTCACATCACCTTGCCCCATGACTTGCACTACCTTGCCATCCGCAAGATAGGCTTCTCCAAGCTTTCCGGATTTGAAATTCCGAAACAACTCCTTGCATGGTGAGGAATGGTGAGAAGAACCCGAATCCAAGACCCATGATCCCGAGCATCCCACCAACTCTTCCGGATCATCCATGCTTACCATCAAAACATCGGAATCGTACTCCAAAATCACGTTAGTTGATGCATCTTCTTCATCACTTTCTTGAACCTTCTTCTTCCCTTTCCCATTTCCTCTCTTTGGGCAATCCCTCTTCAAATGCCCTTCATCACCACACCCCCAACACACCACATGAGCACCCCCATTCGATTTCCCATGCCCTCTTGACTTCGATCTTCCATGACTTGCATTACCTCTTTGTTGATTCCTTCTCCCCCTACTTTCACTACTATAAGCACCACCCAATGATTCACCGAATTCTCTCTTTCGAATTCTCTCACTCAAAATCAAGTCTCTCACATCATCATACTTCAACTTCTCTTTGCCGGAGGAGTTGCTAATGGCGGTCACCATAGTTTCCCATGACAAGGGCAAAGAAGACAACAAAATCAATGCCTTCACTTCATCCTCAAATTTAATATCAACCGAAGACAATTGACCCAAAATCGAATTAATCTCATTGATGTGTTCGGCGGCCGAACTACCATCAACCATCTCCATGTCAAACAAACGGCGCATCAAGTATACTTTGTTGATAGCCGATGGTTTCTCATACATACTTGGCAAGGTTTCCATCAAACCCGCCGTTGTTTTCGCATCCTTGACATTGAAAGCCACACTTCGGACTAATGTCAATCTCACCACACCAAGAGCTTGTCGGTCAAGCACTTTCCATTCATCCTCCTTCATACCACTTGGCCATTTGCCTTCAAGTGGTAGGAAGAGATTCTTTTGGTACAAATAGTCCTCTATTTGCATCTTCCAAAAGCCAAAATCTTTCCCATCAAACCTCTCAAGTCTCACCTTTCCATCCTCCATTGTTGAATAACAACCCAAGTTCAAAAAATCACAACTTTATATCCACAAAGCAAAAAACTTTGAACTCTAATCAACAAATAACTAGTTTTGCATACAAATCTAATTCAACTTTCCCCCAAGTTAAAACCTTAGCTCTTGATACCAATTGTTGAATATTAGATTAAGCAAACCAACTAATTACTTGTAATTAACACTAAGCAACAAACAATGGAAAGTGATGAAACTAAGCATAAATAGGAAAGCAATGAAAAGCACACCAATTAACGTGGGAAAACCCGAGCACCGGGAGAAAAAACCCACCAAGCAAGCACCTTTGATTAATGAAGAAAATGGATGAACAATACAAGCATTAATGGATGATTTAATGCTATTTTCTCTCTCCTCTTTCACTAAACCCTAGGTTGATCTCTCTTTGTGTGAATGATAACCTAAAACATGAAAGAAGGGGGGTTTATATACTTTTAAGTTTTAAGGGGGTAATACAAATCAAGGGTCGAGATTAAAGCAGAAATTCGCAAAAAATCCCGACAGATCTGAGTTGCTCGGGCGAGCTCGAAGAAACGCTCGCCCGGGACCAAGACCAGCACGCCCGGGCCCACACGCCCGCCCGGGCCGAAAGGAAGCTCGCCCGGTGCAGGGGAATGCAAAGCATTCTGCCTTGGAAGGCAGAACCCAGCTCAATGCTGGAGCCTGCCCGAGCCTTCCTTAGCCCGCCTGGGCTCCCTGGCCCGCCCGGGCTGGGCCTCCGTGGCTTGAGTCTTCGCGCTGCTGCTGGGCCGAGGCTTCACAAGGTTGGGCCGAGACAAGATTGTTGGCACAATCTCCACAAAAGCCCAACAGGTGCTACTGCCGCCACTGTTGTGCGGTGTTGCCGCTCTATCATGACCCATCTTGAGGTGCCACACTTCTTCCTTATGTTTTCTTATCTATTTAGGGCTAGATTGATTTGGGAAATTGATGATTGTTCTTGAATGTTGTTGTTGTCATTGCCTTAGTGTTGTTGTCAATGAGTTCTTAGTGTTGATGATGATGTTGTTGTTGTTGTCATTGCCTTAGTGTTGTTGTAATGATTTCTTAGTGTTGATGATGATGTTGTTGTTGTCGTCATTGCCTTAGTGTTGTTGTCAATGATTTCTTAGTGTTGATGATGATGTTGTTGTTGTTGTCGTCATTGCCTTAGTGTTGTTGTCAATGATTTCTTAGTGTTGATGATGATGTTGTTGTTATTGTCTAATTATTGTTGTTATTAAATGGGATTTCAGATATTAAGTTCTTGAATTTTCGTGGCTGCTAGTACAACTCACTTTGACAATAGCTTAGGGAGGTCAAATGTTGTCCGTTTTGGCTCCATAACCACTCAAATCGAAGCTCTACAAGTCTACTATCTAATGGTTCCAACGTTGAGTTGTGGGTAGTTTTAGGAAGTTAGTTGTGACCTTTTTAGTATCGCCTGTCCAAAACCTGCATACTTAGTGTTTTGTTATTGTAAGTGTGCTGTAAGTGTTGTTGCGCTGCTATGGCTGTCATTGAGGTTATTGTTGCTGTAGTTACAGTTTATAATTGTTATGGTGATGGTTGTTGAGTTAGTATGGTGATATAGTTAAATTTTCAGATTTATAATGATGATTGAATGGAATAACAAAATATCCTTTATCAAAATTAATTCTTAAAATTAGAGCTTGTTATAGAAGTTGATTTTAGTAGAATGGTATGATGATATACTGGCTTTGAGCTAATCTTTGTATTATATGAACTCCAAAGTACCCTCACTAACTATACCATAAAGATTTTATGATCTGGAGTTGCATAGTTAAGGAAGCTGCATTAGTTGATTTTTATGAGAATCATGTTGAGTTGAGTTGTACTCCATGACGATAAGTCATCTCAATCATTTTGGTTAATTAACTTACTGAAGTTGATACGATATGGATTGAATGTGTTAGTTACTTCTCACTTACTTGAAATAGATATAAAAAGTGTATCGAATCTATTTGGATTGAATTTGTGGTATAAAGTACAATGATATTGAATGTATTGGCTAGTTTGTGTGATTATGGAATTTTTGATAATATCGATTATTGGATCATTGTGGAAGAACGATTGTAGCGTTGTTGTTGGTATCTTAAAGGATATTAATAGTGAAAATCGGAAGATTATATGGATTAACTATTGGAAATATTAATGTTTTGTTATTTTATCTTCGCCCGAATTGGGAAGATATTAGATTGATTGATATTCGCCGTATGTGGCAAGATACTAAATTGTCCTCTTCTCTAGCGTGGCCGACGTGGGCTCCCGGGTCACATAAAAGCTTGAGTTGAGGAGTGTGCACACTATAGGTTATTGGCCATTGAAATTATTGGTAAACCGGCCGGGGCTCCCGAGTTACACTATGATAGACTGGCCGGGACTCCCGGGTCTATTGTTTGCTATTTAGTGGGTCGGTCGGGCCTCCCGGGTCCACTCTGACTTTCTCTTTGGATTATTTGATAACTCTTGTTCAATGGAATGATCTTTGGACTTGGTAATAATTAATATTTATTCCACGTTTTGTATTTGATTATCAAAGATGAATTACTCAATCCAACGAGTATGATGAATGGTTGTTGGTTTCTAATAATGTTCAGTCTTTTTGTATTTTTTTTAATCTTATTTATCTTTTACTTTCTTTTATTTTGTAATATAAGAACTGTTGATGAGTTCATCAATAACTTTTCTTAGTAATAAATGATTCCAATGATATGTTAGCTCATTGGTTGGAACACACCTGCCTTATCACATATGATTTGGCACTATGTCTAGGGGTGTAAGTGGACTGTGAAAAATCCAGAGTCCAATCCATTCCAGTCCAAACTTGTCGCACTGGACTGGACTAAAAAATATTTGGACTGAACTTGGACTCAAATTTTCGAGTCCAAATAATATTTTCGGACTGGATTTGGACTCATACCTTTGGAGTCCAATAAGTCCAATCCAGTCCAAAAAAATATTATGTATGTATGTATGTATGTATGTATGTATGTATGTATGTATGTATGTATGTATGTATGTATGTATGTATATGTATATATATATATATATATATATATATATATATATATATATATATATATATATGTATATATATATATATATATATATATATATATATATATATATATATATATATATATATATATATATATATATATATATATATATATATATATATATATATATATATATATATATATATATATATATACATATATATATATATATATATATATATATATATATACATATATATATATATATATATATATATATATATATATATATATATATTATAATACTTTTTAACATTTGCGCTCTAAATTTTTTACCTAGCGTCAGACTTTTCACTTACCCTCCAAAACTCCAAAGTGAAAAGGCAAAAAATTACTTTAGCCCTTTTAGCGCCTTTTGTATTTTGCAATTTGCATTTTATTAGAATTTAACGATGTATGTAACTTACTTTATGGAATGGATTATGGATGTAATGAATCCAATTTTTCAAATTTCAATGATTCAATCATCAGAAAACATTATAAACCTAAATCAGGAAAAAAAAATAATATATTATATAATAATCGGACTGGATTGGATTCGGACTCCAGAATTTTTTTTCGAGTTGGACTGGACTGGACTTAGAAAAAGTTTGGATCGGATTTGGACTCAATTTCTCGAGCCCAAAAAACTTTGGACTGGATTTGGATTTGGCAAAGTCCAATCCAGTTCAATCCACTTACACCCCTAGCTATGTCAAGGGGGGAGACACGTGGTGGGCTACAATGTCATACAATGTCATACCCACACGTGGTGGGCTATAATATATATAGATATTGACAGATTGTATTTTCTCATTGCCATATTGATTTTCTACAAGTGATCATGTGCATTTAGGGGGTCAAGATTCATAAATTTGAAGTTAATCAATTTTACTCCTACTACAGTAATTACACTGTGTCAGACATTATTTTTAATATGGTTCATGCACCACGAGTCACAACCTATTTCTTGTATAATACTCCTAAATCATGGCCGACTCTCATAATACTTGATATAATACTCTATAATAAACATGTCCATCCACAATATAATCCATATAAATAATCCAACCACGTGAAAACTGAACAGTGATTTGCATAAACCTAATATGGTTCATGCTTTTTCAGTCTTTATCCAAAAATAATTATTGGTAGACTAGTGGTTATCGACCTTCAAAATTATTGTATTGGCCCATGTGCACTATGGTCCCCTGTTCCCCTTGTTAAGACACGGAGGGTATAGTATAACTATTTGCCATGGCCCATGTGCTGAACTCTTATTTAGAGCTTTTTTTGTATTGGGCTAAAATAGCTAAGCTTTAATAATTTTTTTCCAAAACCATTTGCCGCCAGGCCAATCCTGCTCCCAAGAAGGTCCGCCACTGGTACTGTTGTGTTGACCCTAAGTTTTAAAATGACATAAGACAAAAACAAATTAACATGGATTAATATTCTATAAGTATTGTTCTCAGTGTAATAGCCAATAGGTTAATCATGGGCTTTGAAGAAACCAAGATGAGTTGGATTCTATAAGACTTGATGAAGTTGTTGAGTGAAAGATCATTAGGGTGGTCAGAGCAATTTCTCAGCTTTGAGAACAACCGCCAAATAGGAACTGTTATAATTTTAAATATCTTTTCGGAAAGGAAAACGGGCCAACGAGTCAAACAATACTTATAATTCTTAGCCATCCGAGTTAGTTTAAGGGCCAAAAACAGCATTTTAATCATTTTTGGATTTTCTTTTTGCCTAATTTTTGTATTAGGGTTTTGTTTAGACTATTTAAACATTATTAGTTGTCATTAGAAGGCAGCTTTTATTCTAATAATAATATTTCAGTGTTTTAACTATTTTCTGGTGGATTCCGTAATTTTTACAGATTTATTGCTTGTAAATTTGTTTGTTCGTGTTAAGGATTTGCGCTAGCTTTTCCTTTGATAATTCCGACTGCGTCAAAGGAACATCTTAGGAAATAAAATATGATTTCTAAATTTACTTAATTGAGCATATTTAGTATTTTTTATGTTGAAAATATTTTGTCTTTACTAATAAAAGAACTTTTCCAACCTTTGCCATAAGGCATAGGTGAAGAATTTCAAGATTTCATAAAAAAAAATACAATAAAATTTTATTTGGATATAATAAATAAGGATAGATACAGAAGATTGAGAGAATCATGTAAGATTATTTAGTTTGATTGGTTTTTGAAATGGAAACCTTTTGAATAATGATATCTTATATAGGAATTTTGATGCTCTTAACCTATGCCTTGTGGCATAGGATAGAAAAATCCATTTTATATTAGTAGTTACTTACAAAGCGATCTTATATAGTAGTATTAGATAGTTTGACACAAAAAATCATAGATCATAAATAGTAAACATCCCTTTGATTCTTATTAGATTATGGCATTTATTACAATATGCATGATGTAATGTTAAAGCTGGTAAAAAAGTCAGGTCGTGTAAAATTCATGTCGGGTTCACCGGTAAACGGGTGAACCCCCCCAAACCTAGCCCGACCAATTTATAAATCGGGTCAACAACCCTAAATCGTAACCTGAGCCGTTTATTGAACGGGTTATTGTACCCGCTGTTTGACCAGTTTATCAAGTGTGCACATAAACCAAACAAATCAATCTCAAATATTTCTTAAGCCACTTCTTATTTACTAATATCTTACCGAAACAAATTAAATCAAACAACCAAAGACTAAATCTTATATAGTTAAGGAAAATATATGAACCATTTCTAGCCAAACTATTAACATTAAAAGTAGCATAGTAGCTACATGGGTTATCGAATCGAATTTGGGTAAGAAAGTTCAAAACCAACCCAACTCGTTTAATAAACGGGTCGTATCAAGTTAACCCGCTCACTTTAATGGGTTGAAAACATTAACTTAAACCTGCTAATTTCGTGTCGGGTTTGGGTTAAGTTAAAGGGTTGTCTTAATTTTTACGGTATTTTCACCAGGTACCCCTGAGGTTTCACGAAATGCACCAGGTACCCTCGTTGTTTCAAAAATGCACCAGATGCTCTTGTCATTTGCATATAATGCACCAAATACCCTTAATGATTAATGGTGTTAAGTTTCCGTTAGCTTTATTTACTATTTTGCCATTATTAACCCTAACCCCTAAACCCCTAAACCCCAACCCTAAACCCTTAAACCCCTAAACCCTTACCCTAAATCCTAACACCCCTAAACACTAACCCCCTAACCCTCCCCCCCACCACCCCCCCTCCCCCCCCTCCCCCCCCCCTCCCCCCCCCCCCCTCCAGCGCCCCTCCTCGCAGCTCCCCCACCCCGTCGACCCTCCTGCAGGCTCCCCCCCCTCGTTGACCCTCCGCAGCTCCCCACCCCTCGTCGAATCCCCCACCCCCCCACCCCGTCGAATACCCCCTCCCCCCCCTATCGAATCCCCCCCTCCTCCATCCCCATCGAATTCCCGTTAAAAGCCGATTTTTGATTATTATTTTTTTCCGATTTTTCTTAAATACCGGTGGTTTCGAAGTTGAAAATTGAGCGGTTTTCCAAGCGGTTTTAGGGCATGGGTGCGAGCCGGGCTGCGAGATTGGGGGCGGGAATCGACCGGAGGTGGAGGAGGGGGATTCGACAAGGGTGGGGGAGGGTGGGGAATTCGACGGGAGAGGGGGGAGTAGAATACGGGGCTGCGGCGGATGGGGAGGGGGTGCGAGGGGTGGGGGAGGGGGGCTGGGAGGTGGTGGGGGGTGGGGTGGGGGGAAATCGATGGGGGCCGCAAGAGGTGGGGTGGGGGCATTGCGGGGGGTGGGGGGGGGGGAGGTGGTGGTGGTGGTGGTTAAGGTTAGGTTAGGGTTTGAAGTTAGGGGGTTAATGTTAGACGAGGATTAGAACTTAGGGTTTAGTTAGTTAATTAGGGCTAATCAGGGTTTAATTAGGGTTAGATGGGTTACAAGAATTGATTAACTCTAAAAGCTCACGAAAACTTAATACCGTTAATCATTAAGGGTATTTGGTGCATTTTATGCAACTGACAAGGGCATCTGGTGCATTTTTAAAACGAGGGTATCTGGTGCATTTCGTGAAACCTCTGGGAAACCTGGTGAAAAAACCGTAATAATTACCACTATGAAATTACTCAACCCATGCACCATGCATACATGCGGTAAAACTAATATAGAATAAATTTAGTAAAAATTGATAAATAATGGGGTGAAATAATGTAGTTATTGAAAGTAGCAATTCAAATCAAGTGTTTTATTTCAATTGGTGTATGGATTACAATCATTACATACTGACACACATACTGTATCACAGCTTATTAAAGGGATAACCATGACGAGATCCTCTTATTTATATAAACTAAAGCAACAGAATGATGACGCAAATACATGTTATTTGGTAGTGATCGTTGATGAGCTTGATATCCCAAGCTAATGGCTGAAAGTTCCACTTGCTACTAGACCATTAATCTCAGCCATTGTCTTGCCTCCAAGAATGGGGTCAACATACTCAACTTTGCTTTCGGACATACCCAGTTTAACTTCAACAACATTCCAATCAACTGGACCAATAGGTCCAGCTTCAGCATAAGCCTAAAAAAGGCACGAAAACATAAGTCTTACATGAGGAGGACTATAATAAAAGCAAAACCGGCTTAAAATAATACTTATACTCAACTAAGATGTGTAAAATAATACGAACTGAATAATTCGCTATAATAGTATGACTTTAATTACGCTCTTACAGCATATTATGCTTGGAATATTTGGCGTTGGACATTATCTTGCCCAACCAATTATAAAGTCTATATCATTCAAAATCAGTAACCTTTTAGTGCCGGCACTCAACCAAACAACGTATAAGCCACTATTATGATGAAAGAAAAAAGTTTACCTTTTGAGCAGCGGTATCAAAAGCCACAACCCACTTACGAGCAGTGGTCTCAGTACCATCAGCATAGACAACGCCCCACTTTACTCCTTCAGGAGGAGTACCAGTCTGCCTAGGAATGGCGTAAGTCCAGGAGGCCAGATTAGGGATGTTCGTAACCGTTCGGCCAACCCAAAAATGGGCCTCAATCATATGCAGGAAGCCCTTGGTAGTGTTTATGACATGGGTTTGCAATTCCACTGCCCCGGCACGTAGCTGAGCATCACCACCCTCAGCCGCCTTCGCCTTGGCATCTAAATCTATTTTCAGCTTCTCATAATCAGCCTCTTTGTTCTCCAGATGCACCACCTTTGCTTCAATCTCCGCCATCTTTCCTTTTCCTTACCTTGTCAAATTAAAGCCTACAAAAGTAAGAAGTTGAATCATGGATCAAGTATCAAACTCCAACCTTCTCTTTAAAATCTGTATCATGGATCATTAAGCTACAAGTTTTTATAGTTTGATGTTATTCTTAAGAGTATAACCTACCCGTGAGTTAGGAAATAATTGTTCAATATTAAAAAATTAAAGAGCAAATGACTAACCTATAGATTAGTGGGTTGCTCCACTTATAACCAATTTGATAGGATGGATAAATAGAGGCAAATGATTTAACAATAAACTCCCCGTCAGGGGAAAAAAAAAGAATAAAGTAGAAAGAAAAAGGCAAAAACTAAAAGAAATTAAGGCAGGGGAAAACGTACCTTAACTCGAGGAGATGCTTTGTTGCTGTGCATTGAGGAGCTTAACAAGTTACTATGTCTATTTATAGACACTAGACAGGACATGAAAGTAGCACGTGATCATCACATTATGTGCCACTGTGTCAGACATTATTTTTAAAATGGTTCATGCAGCACGAGTCACAACTCACAACCTGAATTTTGTATAATAAATCATGGGCGGCTATTATAGGAGAGGGGATTGTTAAACGTCGCCCCCAAATTACTTAAAATCGCCCCAACTCCCCTCTAAAAATACCATTATATCCAGTGGCGGAGCCAGGATTTCAAAATCGGGGGGTCACAAAAAAAGACAAAAGATATTCAATATTAAAAATTTTACAACGTAAAGAGACATTGTCGAAGATCGGGTAATTGTTTTCCCATTGCCTTTGATTTTTTTAATCTAGGTGTATCACTCATCGTTTCCTATATTCATTATTCAATACAAATTAACACATTTTATACCAAAAATATGCATGAGTCACAGAACAATGCACTCATGAAAATGCAAAAATATGCATGAATCACAGAACAATCAGACATTGAACAGCTCCACAAGCATCTCTAAATTGATGAGCTAACACAGTACAAGTACAAACAAAAACATCAATTCAATACAGAATTACACATGCAAAGTTCAATCAATAATCTGCCATAATTTCAATTCTCCAAATTCAAACAAGAAAGTTGCACACAAAACTTCACCATAAATTCTGGGTTCACACAAGTATATTATATCACAAAACAATGCAGCATTACAAAACGGTACCTTTTCGATGATTTCCCAAGCTGCCCTACTTCTTTCCCTTGAGCAATGAATCTCATGGGTATGTTTATGTTCTTTTTCTAAATCTCTGAACAATTTAGCAATAAAGTTATAAAAATTACAACTTTAACATATAATTAGGGGGGAAAAACAAACAACTTCAAAAAAAAAAATGGAAGGATCAAGCACAAAAAGCATTGAATATTACCTAGATTCAGCGTTCTCCGTCAAACCCTGATGACAAAAAAAAAACCACAATTAATACAAAAACTCCAAAGATGTTTACTTAGGTTAAGAAGTAATTTAGATCAATTTCAACCCAATTCAAACAATCTAAAGTACATAACTTTTCATAATTACGCCAGTGATTATAAATTGTTTAAGCAAATTGCTTCAAAATTAACAAGAGACCTTAAAAATAAAAATCACCCACTAAGCTAAATTAACTAATTTCTTGTTTTAAATCCTTAATTTCTCCAAAAATCAATTAGTAAACTTTAAACAAAGAGAAAAGTAGGAACCTGATTTTGATGAGGGAGAGCTTCAGCTGCGAATAATCCGAGATTTTTGTTACGTCCGCCATTGATGCACATTGAGAAAAAACCCTAGAAATTTCGCGATGAGAGAGGAGATAGAATGTGGACTGATTGCTTTTGTGAGGAAGGAGCGTGAGATACTGAGGTGTACTGGGAAAGGAAGGAAGGAGAAAGTGATAAGTTTTAAAAATTAAATGATTTTTAATTTTTGATTTAATTGAAAATTTAATGGAAATTGGGAGTTGGGAAGTGGACCAAAGTGGCAGATAAGAATACAGGGGAATTGAAAGTAGCGCTGAACTCCTCTTTTCTAGAGCTGACTGTTGCCTTGCCGCTGTTTTTTTTTTTTCTTTTTTTCCCCCGAAAAATCCTTCATTTTTTTTTAATTTGCGGGGTCACGTGACCCCACGTGACCCAAACTAGCTCCGCCACTGATTATATCCTTACGATATTTTTTTTGATTTTTACTCCAACTTAACTCCTCCCCTAATTCATATTATCTCTAATCTTCGCCATCACCACCCACGATCACCACCGCCAATCACCACCGACGAGCACAAAATTCCGACGAATTTTTTTTTAAACGGATTTCAAGGGGCGAACGTGTGGCCTGCACGTTGGCCCCATGGGGCACAACGTCCAGGCCAGACGTTGTGCCCCATGGGGCTAACGTGTGGCCTGCACGCTGGCCCCATGGGGCACAACGTCTGGCCTGGACGTTGTGGCCCATGGGTCCAACGCTGAGCCACACGTTGGCCCCATGGGGCACAACGTCTGGCCTGGACGTTGTGGCCCATGGGTCCAACGTGCAGGCCACACGTTAGCCCCATGAAATTCGTTACAAAAAAAACCTTGTCGGAATTTTGTGCTCGTCGGTGGTGATCGTCGGTGGGTTGGAGAGGTAGCGATTGGTGGTTAGTGATTTTAGGTGGTGGTGGAGAGAGAGTTGTAAAAACAGCCAAGGGTATAATGGTACATTTACATAGTAGTTGGGGGCGATTTTAAGTAATTTCAGGGCGATGAATAGAAGTTCAGCATAGGAGATTAGGAGTAACACTTAACAGAATACATTTTCAAGCATTTTCATCCATAATATAATGCGGATTTTGTTAAATGCCGCCCTGAAATTTCTTGGTAACGCCCTGTATTTTTGTACAAAAATACATAGGTTGTATTTCCCCATTCCCTCCTTTCCTCTTTCCCTTTCTTTATATTAAACTCCTACATGTCCATGTTTTCCACACAACCCCACCACACTTTCTTTATTCACTTTCATTCTCTGTCAAGATTTTCGGCATTAACCAAGGTGTTTACAGGCGTTGACCAAGGTGTTTTACCGGCGTTTACCAACTTTGACCGGCGTTGACCATAGGTTGTAATTAAAAAACTTCGAATAAAACTGATAGAATGTCTTGAACCTGGCACTTCGAAAAACTTATGATACATGGGGTTTAGTGTAATCATTTTTTGTTTCTGTCCCTATTTTGGTCGATTTTATTTAGCTTTATTAGAGCATCTCATAATAGAGTAAAATTTACCAGAAATTGATTTTATTTTAGGCGCCTGTACCTGTTGTTGGGCGCCTGTACCTGTGGTTGGGCATCTAATTTAGGCGCCTGACCACAGGTTCGGGTACCTAAATTAGGCGCCTGGGCATTTTTTCGGCATTTTTAAGTTATTATAGTCATTTTTTTTTGGCCGGAAAAGTTGCACGTAATGTTAATGGAAAGGTTGCCGGAGTTATGTCGCCGGAGTTATTGTGAAGAGAAGTGACCGGAAAATTGGCCGGAATATTGCCGGAGTTCTTGTCGCCGGAGTTCTTGTCGCCGGAGATCTCGATGTGAGTTCCTTGTTGATGAGAGAGATGAAATGAGAGAGTGAGGGAGAGTGTAGAGAGTGAGGGAGAGTGAAGAGAGTGAAAGAGAGTGGGAGAGTGGAAGAGTGAATGTTAGAGTATAAATACATGTATACAGAGCGTTACCAGGATATTTTAGGGCGTCATTTAGCAAATGAGTATAATGCTTCATCCGCTTCATAATATAAACATGCCCGTCCCTGAGCCTGGGCAGGAGGGGCGCCCGCCCAAGGTCCAGGGGGAAAAGGCCCATGTTCGTGATCTACAGTCTGGTATTTGTAATAAAATAAATCTACATGCATTCACTCCATGAAACTTTGTGTTGGCTCTTTGGTTTACTAATAATTGTCGTATTCCTTTGCATCTCTCAATCGGCGGTTCGAATCCCACTACAACATTTTTTATTTTCTTAGCTTTCTATTTTTTCTTTTTGGGTTTTCTTTTCAATGATTTTGAATTAGTTTCAGTTTCCTATTTTTTTCTTTTTTTGGGTTTCAATGATTTTAAAGTAGCTATCTATTCTTTATAGTAAGTGGGATTTTTTTTCCTTCTCATATAGAGTAACTATGTCCCTTTTGCTATTTCACACCCCGGACTTTATATAATTGTTCACTTTTTATGTTTACATTATTCATTTACCCCACTTCGACTACCAACTTACTAATATATAAGGACAAATGTTAGTATGAAATATTATTAAATTTCTCTCAATGTATATTAACTTTAAATTATTATATTTTTACCTAAATTGTATGAATCGATAAAGTAAGATAGTTGAAGATATTAGACGTTAATAAAGTAGTGCATTGGTACAAGTGAATGTCACAGTGAAACCGTTAAAAAAGGGAGGGGTTATGTGGTTGCCTTTTCTTTTTCACAATTCAGACCCAGGAAAATATTAAAAAAGTAATGCAAAAGGCCAAAGAGCTTAACAATTTCGTAATCCAAAACCCAAACTCCAACCGACAACTCGATGATGAGGATGACATGATAAATTTAAGAAGCAATATATGACTTAATTCAGGAAGACATGGCATACAAATATAACCATCAATCGAGTGTGTGTCTTATTAAAAAAAGCTAAAATCAATCCAGGTTTCATGAGCTAATAAAAAAGTCATATTCAGCAGAACTTTAACCATAAATTTAATATCTTTAAATCAATACATGTTAAGAATGGTAGTTGAGATCGGGGAGGGCCCATATTTTTCAGTTCGCCCCAGGGCCTCCAAAATGTCAGGAACGGGCCTGAATATAAATCGTGATTCTATTTTTACACGGGAATTAAGGCAAGTGGAATCTTATTTTATTTGGATAAATAGATCCATTTTTTTAATAAAAAATAAAAATTGAATATTTAATGTTGCACGGTTTAATGTGTAGAGAAGTTCAATGGGGTAAAAGATTTCATTTTGTCATTAATAATGGTGCATTTGGAGCTGAAATTATGAGGACATTTTGAAAATTAAATTATTTTCATAAGGGTATTTTGAGCATAATTATTGATTGAAAATAGAAATATGACTTATATTTTGGGACACCTTATAAGAAAATATGACTTATATTATGAGACGGAGGGAGTACAACAATAGATAATATTTACAAATAATAGAACCACGTGAAAACTGAACAATATTTCGCAATAACCGAAGAGTTTAACTGTTCAAGTTCGATAACTGGTACATGTAATTTTAGTTTGGGAAAGATCATGGTGCTTTGTGCTTTCCTGGTGGTTATCTGATTAGCTTCCATCATAACTTCTGTCTTGGGTTACCTATTTAGGGATTACCTTTAACTTTTAACAGAATTTCTGTTGGAAAACAATCACAATGTGTTAGCATGTAGTAGGTGGAAGAGAACAAGGAAGGAGAAGAAAAGAACGTGAAGATTGAGCACAGCAAGCAGGGGAGACACCAGGCAGAAGCTTGTGCCCGGGTCGGGCACCTAAAGTGCCCGGGTCGGGCACTTCGGGCAAAACTGGGGTTTTGTCAGTTTCTAGTGCCCGGGTCGCGCACCTAAAGTGCCCGGGTCGCGCACTTCGACGGAATGCGCGATCTTGCTTGCTTTGAAGTCGATCTTGTTTATTTTCTTGTTTATTTTGTTTCCTTGTTTATCTTTTACGTATTTGTTATTTTATTCCTATTTACTAGAGGTGGATGTATTTAGGAAATAAGATAGAATTTTGGTAAGTAATCTTTTAAGGAATTAGACTTGGAGATCAAGTTCTTCTCCTAAAAAGGATTAGGGTTGTTTAGTATAAATAGGGGGAGTCTTTTAGGCTAAACATGAGTGGAGAATAACTGAGAGGGATTGTATGATTGTTGTGAGGTTGAATACAATTAATACAATACATTATTCTTGAGGGGAGGAAATTCAAATTTCCTCATTAAACACTTGTCTATATTCTCTATAATTTCTTGCTATACTTTGCATTGCAATTCTATTTTGTGAGGAGAGTCTTATACTTTTGTGAGCAACGATTCTGGTAACCTTTAGCCCACGCTTCCGTTTCAACAATTGGTATCAAGAGCTTTTGGTTAGTTTCGTGCAATGGAAGATTTTAAGGCTAAATACAAAGTAGATTTGTTTGATGGGAAAACGAATTATTCGCTGTGGCAAAGTACAATCAAGGATGTTCTTGTTCATCAAGGTCTCCACAAAACCTTGAAGGACAAGAAACCGGATGAGGTGGATAAAGACAAGTGGGAGGATATGCAACTTCGAGCTACTAGCACGATTCGATTATCTCTTGCGCCGGAAATCAAGTACAACGTGTTGGATGAAACAAATCCAAAAGATTTGTGGGACAAATTGACGAAGATGTATGCGTCAAAGTCTTTGGCCAACAAGTTACTCTTGAAGAAGGATCTTTACGCTCTTGAGATGGAGGATGGGACATCGCTACAAGATCATCTAAACAAGTTCAATGGCTTGATCACCCAATTGGCAAGTTTGGATGTGAAGATTGAGGAGGAGGACAAGGCAATACTCTTGTTGGCATCTCTTCCCAAGAAGTATAACCCGGTAATTACAAGTTTGCTTGTTGGGAAGACTACTATTGCTTTGGACGATACTGTGGTGGCCCTAATCGAGGCGGAGAGATTCATGAGGCAAGGAGGATCGTCAAGCTATGAAGGAGCGGGGTTAGTAGCCAAAGGAAGCAAGAGGAAGGGCAAGAAGAAGGCAAACAACCTCAACATCAAGTGTTGGTGCTTGTGAGGAGGATGGACACATTCAAACGAAGTGTTCTAAGTACAAAGAAGACTTGAGAGCTTTGAAGAATGTGAGAGGTGGTGAGGCTTCTATTGCTATTAATGAGGCGGATATGTGTCATGGTGGAAGAATCAAAAGGTCATGAGGAGGAATGGATCTTAGATTCGGGATGTTCTCAACACATGTGTTCTAGGAAAGAGTGGTTTAGTTCCTATGAGCATGTTGATGGGTTACATGTTTCTTTGCCTAGTGGAGAGGAGGTGAAGATTGAGGGGGTCGGTGTTGTGGAGATCAAGCTCCAAAACGATCAAGTTGCAACTTTAGCCGAGGTTAGACATGTCCCAAGGCTGCGGAGGAATCTAATTTCTTTAGGGAGGTTGGATAAGTTGGGGTATGAGGTTCATATGCGCAATGGACTTCTAATGGTTACCAATGAGGAGGTGGTAATCATGCATGGTAAGAGGAATAAGCAAAATCTTTTCATAATGGAGCATGGAGGGATTTTGGCTCAAGGGGAGACATGTAACACATTGAGCTTGAGGGGAGAATTGTTGGAAAACAATCACAATGTGTTAGCATGTAGTAGGTGGAAGAGAACAAGGAAGGAGAAGAAAAGAACGTGAAGATTGAGCACAGCAAGCGGGGGAGACACCGGGCGAAGCTTGTGCCCGGGTCGGGCACCTAAGTGCCTCGGGCACTTCGGGCAAAACTGGGGTTTTGTCAGTTTCTAGTGCCCGGGTCGCGCACCTAAAGTGCCCGGGTCGCGCACTTCGACGGAATGCGCGATCTTGCTTGCTTTGAAGTCGATCTTGTTTATTTTCTTGTTTATTTTGTTTCCTTGTTTATCTTTTACGTATTTGTTATTTTATTCCTATTTACTAGAGGTGGATGTATTTAGGAAATAAGATAGAATTTTGGTAAGTAATCTTTTAAGGAATTAGACTTGGAGATCAAGTTCTTCTCCTAAAAAGGATTAGGGTTGTTTAGTATAAATAGGGGGAGTCTTTTAGGCTAAACATGAGTGGAGAATAACTGAGAGGGATTGTATGATTGTTGTGAGGTTGAATACAATTAATACAATACATTATTCTTGAGGGGAGGAAATTCAAATTTCCTCATTAAACACTTGTCTATATTCTCTATAATTTCTTGCTATACTTTGCATTGCAATTCTATTTTGTGAGGAGAGTCTTATACTTTTGTGAGCAACGATTCTGGTAACCTTTAGCCCACGCTTCCATTTCAACAATTTCTGAAATTGAGTCACATCCCTTAATTGAAGAATCCCTAAATTCTCCCCTACTTGTAACTTGTAAGGGACTCTAACTTATGTTATTAAAAAAATTACCTCACCACAAGGGAATCGATTTTTTGTGACGAAGCAAGTCGTTGTCATACACTAACCTTCGTTTCTAAATAAATGCAATAGTGTGACTTTCACGCTTGCCAACGCACAACTTTGACCATTAATATTGACGCGCTCGTTGTAAACACGTCAAAAATACCTAAACTACCCAATATAGGACAAGTAAAGGGTCGAATCCACAAGGACTAAGGAAAGCACCAATAAGTATCGATTTATGATAAGCTAAGCAAACTCTATGTTTTTGAAGATTTATAGAGGAAAGGACAATAAGAAAAATGGCTTTGGGAAGGGGTATCCACCAATCAACTCATTCACAAACCAAGCAATCACAATGGGAATCAACAATGGGGATCAATTGAGGGGAATTGTTCATCCATTGGTACTCTAACCACTCTCTCGAGCTAGCTAGATTGGCCTAGTCTCTTACCGAAGACCTATTCTCATGGCTAAAGCATTCAACCAAGCATATCCATAAACATGATGAACTTAAACAAGCAAACTAAATCCCCTAGGCTAGGTAGTCCCTATTCTCATGGTCCTTCAAGCCTAATAATCGATTTGAGGCAACCCCTTAACTTCATCTCTCGATCCTTCACTAAGGGTACCTAAATAATGCTCCTATGATGGCCAATCACACAAACATTCATGAAAATGCCAAATCAATTAACCAAAATTATCCCAAGTCAAAGCCCAATGTTGGATTTAGAGGTTCATCAACTCATTAATGGCTTCAAACCCTTCCCAAAGAAATAGCTACTCACAAGTCATGAAAAATTATAAACTAAAAGACATTAACAACTATTAACATAAACTAAAACAATAATCTAGGATGAACAAGTAAATAGAGTGAAAATGACATGGAAATATGAAAATAAAGCAATAAAATATGAGAGAGAGTAAGAAATTCTCATTAAAGTTGCAAGGAGCTTCAAAATCTTCAAGTTTCCTTCTTAGATTCTTCAAATTCCAAGTTTTCAACAAGTTTCTCTGACTTCTCTCTCTAGAAGATGAGATTTTCTCCCTCCTAGGGTTCTAAGAATTTCAAATCTCACTTTATTAAAATATATTCTAAATTAGTTTTAGTTAAAATAAGAGGAGTCCCTCTTAAATAGTCATAAGAAATAAAACAGAAAATTACAAAACAACCCCCGCATTAAAGCAAACAAAGTCGCAAAAAGATTTCCGGAAAAAATGACCCGACCCGGGCGGGTAAGATGACCCGAGCCCTCGGGTGGCCTGACCCGAGCCCTCGGGTGGCCTGACCCGGGCGGGTCAGACCAACAGGAGCGAAAATGAGTTTATCGCAGATTGACCCGGGCGGGTCAGTTGACCCGAGCGCTGGGGTCAGTTTTCAGTTTCGCCAGTTCATTTTAAACGGCCATATCTCACTCGTTTTGCATCGGAATTGAGCTTGTGACCACTTGTTAGAAAGCTATTGAGCCAAAATTTCATCTCCAACTTGAATCGCTCAAAAATATTTTGTGTGCTGAAAGTTATAGCCATTTGAATTTGACCCTTGTGCGCAAATCCTTCCAAAACTTCTTATATTTGTCCCCATGAACTCGGTTATGCTTCCTTGAAGCTTCCTTGACCTTCGTCTTCGATCTTAATAGCCGGGGTTGTGCAATTATCCTCCAAGCATGCTCATAAGTCCTGAAATGAAACAAAGTGCCCAAAGAAAGTGCATACGAGGAGGAAAATTGCACAAATTAAGGAGATAGCTAACAAACTAGCCTAAACTAACTCAAAAACAACTATAATACCAACTAAAAGAGATCAAAAAGTAAAGCAATAAACAAGGCATCAAACTCCCCCAAGCTTGATCTTTGCTTGTTCCCAAGCAAAATTAATAAAACACAAGGGTAAGAGAATGAAGATTATTAGAAAACAAGATCAAGAAGAAAGAAGAAAGGAAAAAAAAAGGATAAAGAAAGAATTTACACTAACTCATTGTCGTAGGAATCACAATTGCATTTAGCACATGCAACAAGCTCTTTAAACCCCTAGATTGCTCTAGAGGGCGAGTGGGATCTCGCGAGGGTTTCCAAAGAGTTTTCAAACCCACAACTCTAGTTTTTCATCAACCATTTATTCAATCAAATTCAAAATTAATGCCCAAGTCAACTATTAATAAAATGGTTCACAAGCAAAGATAGAGAGCAACTTTCAAAACAACTAATTTCCAAGTGTACTCATAGGTTATGGTAGAGAAAGAAACTAATCAAGATTGCAATAGGACACCTAATTAGACTTTTTACTCGCTCATTAGAGAACACCTAGCTATCCAAAAGACTTAGGGCCCTTCAAGTGTTATAAAAAGCTCAAACCACTAGTCCACCATCCCTAGACACACAAATAGGCCTTAGACTCCACTCTACTCGAAACTTTAGAAAAATAGTACCAAGTGTGGGAGGCATCCACAAATTGACCTCTTTTATTGGAATTCTTCTACTCTTTTTGCTTTTCGTTTTTCTTCACTTTTTTTTTTCATTTTTTACGCCTTTTTTACTGTTTTTGGCTTTTTCTTTTTCCCTTATTATGGGAATTTTTGCTATACAAATGTGAAGTTACTCACTAAAGAGAGACATAAGAACTTGTGGCTTTTTGTGCCACTTATTGGATACAAAGAGAAAGAAAAACTAAGTTTCTTATAGAGCTTTTGTTTCGGGACATGATGAGTACATCTAGGGACACAAGGGACCGCAAATTTGAAGCTAAAATTATCCAAGCATGAACAACTTAGTCAAGATTCAAGACTAGGCATCCAATTGATCATTCATTAATTTCATTTTGGTAGATTCTAATGCAATCAAGATTAATCAACTCCTAAAACACCTTAACCCATGCTCACACTCTTCCAAAAGAAGCCTCTAAACATATACTCAAAGTCAAAGCAAGGAATCCACATCATATCATTACTAAGCATCTTCCTTGGGCAAGCAAACCAAATTTTTATTTATATCTAACGCCTCTTTTAATTTGTTTCTTTTTTTCTTGTTTTTTCAATTCATTCATTTTTTTTTTCATTTTTTTTGACTTTGTTTGAACTAGAGGGAAGGAAATCAAAACTCGAAAGAGAAAGAAATGAAATGGAAAGAAAGAAGATAATTAATTTTTTTAGATTTTTGTTTTTTTTGTGAAAATGGGAAAAATAAAGAAATAAACTATACACACCTCCCTCAAGCTAACAAATAGCTACTCCCCCACGCTAGAATAAAGCATTGTCCTCAATGCTTGAACAAGACGATCAAAGGGAAGGAGGGAGGGAAGAAACATTCAACCAACAAGCATATGTTCCACAAATCATAGAGCATTGAAGAAAGAGCAAAAGGAAGGAAACTACCGCATAGTAGGTGGGTGCAAATACCCGCAAATGACTCAATATCTCCTTTTGTAATCAACTTTCTTCAAAACCATTATCTGCTTTCCATGTACCATTGAGAATGAGTGTTATTCTAATTATGTACCTAAATCAAAAGTAAAGATAGAAAAAAAAATGAGTAAAATTAAAATAAAAAATGAAAGCAATAAATCACGGGTTACTTCCCGAGAAAGGCTTATTTAAGGTCCTAAGCTTGACCTTTCTAGTAAATAGCAATTCAAAGATCGCAAAAGTTTGTCAAATGCACTAGCGCACATTTCCATTATTATAGCATATGCAATACTTAAATAAAAAGCATGCACAAAATATAGTGTAATTCTATGCAAAAATTGAGGAGGGGGATGCCTAAAAGAAGTGGAATCAAAAGAAAAATCAAGAAAATAGGAAGAAGAAGACTCAAAATAATAAGAAAATGAACAAAAAGTCGGCAAATTCTCCTCGACAAACTCTTTTTGCTTGGCAATCTCACTCTTTTCCTCAAAAACAACCAAATTGGGTAATTGAATGTCAAAAGAGGCAAGAAACTCATCAAGAGGTGGAGTTTTGATAGATGAAAATGGATATGAAATGGGAGTAGAGGGAATAATGTCAATCCTTCTTGTAAATGGAATATGAGGGGAAGAGATAGAAACAAAGCTTTCACTAACCACTTCACTCACATCGCAAGACTTAAGAAGGGAGACTTCTTCCACCAATGAGTTATTATCAACAACATTTTCATTATCCATCAAAACTTCAAAATCATCACCAATCACCAAATGAGGTATCTCACCCTCAACTTGACCAAGATCTTCACTCAAGTAAGAAGGGGTAGGAGAGCATGGATGCTCTAAAGCACAAGGAGGGAAGGTAAGGTCCAATCCACTAGATGTAGATACATGAGACTCAAAAAGAGTATGTAGAGACTCATAAACATCCTCACTTTCAACAATATCTTCAATAATGGGCCTTTTCTCCTTAAAAACATGCTCCTCATCGTCACTACTCCAAAACCATCATCAAGATCATGGGGTTTTTCCAATTGATTTTCATTTTCAATATACCTCGAATCAACATAATCAAACATGAGAATATCATTTTTGCAACCCCGATTTTCCCCAAGCGAATTCAAACCACTTTTCAATTGTAAAAAAAGATCCTCAATGGGTTTGGAGTCAACTTTAGGGAGAGGTTCATAATTGGCACTAGAATTTGCCCCAATAAGATATCGCTCAAGAGTCAGCTCCAATTCGGATTTCGATGATTCAGAATGCAAGGAACCTTGAAAATCAATTTTGGGGGAGGGATTACAATCAAGCATATGAGAATCAATATTGGGGACATGTGACACATCATTGAAATTCATGCACATATTAGAAGAATCATGACAATTTGCATAAAAGTCGGAATCATAAGTGTCCTTAGCTAACCACAAAAAAAAATTCCAAGCTTCATCCGAAGCTGTCGCTCGAAAATCATCGTTAAACATATTTTCAACAACTCCTCTAGTATGCTCATTTAGTCCCCAATAAGTAATCTCACAAGATTCTTCAATATCATAGCCATGAAACTTTATAAATTCCCCAAGTCTCTCAAAGTAAACCCAAAAAGACTCATTTTTCGTATTGAGGAAAAGAAGTATTTGCCATTTTATTTTCAAAACAAAAAGAAAGAAAAAAAAAGAAAAAAATATTCACAAATAGCCTAGACTTATCTAATCAACACGAATCAATGCAAGCCGAAGTCCCCGACATTGGCACCAAAATTTGACGCGCTCGTTGTAAACACGTCAAAAATACCTAAACTACCCAATATAGGGCAAGTAAAGGGTCGAATCCACAAGGACTAAAGAAAGCACCAATAAGTATCGATTTATGATAAGCTAAGCAAACTCTATGTTTTTGAAGATTTATAGATGAAAGGACAATAAGAAAAATGGCTTTGGGAAGGGGTATCCACCAATCAACTCATTCACAAACCAAGCAATCACAATGGGAATCAACAATGGGGATCAATTGAGGGGAATTGTTCATCCATTGGTACTCTAACCACTCTCTCGAGCTAGCTAGATTGGCCTAGTCTCTTACCGAAGACCTATTCTCATGGCTAAAGCATTCAACCAAGCATATCCATAAACATGATGAACTTAAACAAGCAAACTAAATCCCCTAGGCTAGGTAGTCCCTATTCTCATGGTCCTTCAAGCCTAATAATCGATTTGAGGCAACCCCTTAACTTCATCTCTCAATCCTTCACTAAGGGTACCTAAATAATGCTCCTATGATGGCCAATCACACAAACATTCATGAAAATGCCAAATCAATTAACCAAAATTATCCCAAGTCAAAGCCCAATGTTGGATTTAGAGGTTCATGAACTCATTAATGGCTTCAAACCCTTCCCAAAGAAATAGCTACTCACAAATCATGAAAAATTATAGACTAAAAGACATTAACAACTATTAACATAAACTAAAACAATAATCTAGGATGAACAAGTAAATAGAGCGAAAATGACATGGAAATATGAAAATAAAGCAATAAAATATGAGAGAGAGTAAGAAATTCTCATTAAAGTTGCAAGGAGCTTCAAAATCTTCAAGTTTCCTTCTTAGATTCTTCAAATTCCAAGTTTTCAACAAGTTTCTCTCACTTCCCTCTCTAGAAGATGAGATTTTCTCTCTCCTAGGGTTATAAGAATTTCAAATCTCACTTTATTAAAATATATTCTAAATTAGTTTAATTAAAATAAGAGGAGTCCCTCTTAAAAAGTCATAAGAAATAAAACAGAAAATTACAAAACAACCCCCGCATTAAAGCAAACAAAGTCGCAAAAAGGTTTTCGGAAAAAATGACCTGACCAGGGCGGGTAAGATGACCCGAGCCCTCGTGTGGCCTGACCCGAGCCCTCGGGTCACCTGACCCGGGCGGGTCAGACCAACAGGAGCGAAAATGAGTTTATCGCAGATTGACCCGGGCGGGTCAGTTGACCCGAGCGCTGTGGTCAGTTTTCAGTTTCGTCAGTTCATTTTCAAATGGCCATATCTCACTCGTTTTGCATCGGAATTGAGCTTGTGACCACTTATTAGAAAGATATTGAGCCAAGCTTTCATCTGAAACTTGAATCGCTCAAAAATATTTTGTGTACTGAAAGTTATAGCCATTTGAATTTGACCCTTGTGCGCAAATCCTTCCAAAACTTCTTATATTTGTCCCCATGGGCCATGAACTCGGTTATGCTTCCTTGAAGCTTCCTTGACCTTCGTCTTCGATCTTAATATCCGGGGTTGTGCAAGTATCCTCCAAACATGCTCCTAAGTCCTGAAATGAAACAAAGTGCCAAAAGAAAGTGCATACGAGGAGGAAAATTGCACAAACTAAGGAGATAGCTAACAAACTAGCCTAAACTAACTCAAAAACAACTATAATACCAACTAAAAGAGATCAAAAAGTAAAGCAATAAACAAGGCATCAAATATCTCTAATTATGTATTTGTAAATATTATAAAAAGTTGATATTATGGTAATAATTATTGAAGCAAATCCAACAACATTTTATATTATCATTTTTGTTTTTATATATTAGTAAAAAAAAAATACGGTCAAAGTGAGGTGTGTGAATAGTGTAAAAGTTAAAGTGTTGCACTTAAAAAGAAACAGATGAAGTATATCTTTGTCAATAACTTTTAATTTTGTTAATGACTTTTATTTGATATGGGAGATGTCGTCACTATAGGTACTCGTAACGATAAGTTTTCGTTGCCAAATAAACGTTTTTTTATAACAAATAATTATGCGTTGCTGAAAATCAATTGTTACAAAAAAACACCTTAGGAGTCTAGATGTAATCTTATTTTTTGCAACAACATTTTTCGTTACAGTAACTCTAAATTTTTGTTACCAAAAGTAAGCAGTTCAGTTACAGCAACAAAAGTTATTGTTGGAAAAAATGACATTCTACAACCTAAATAGTTCTCATAATTCAGATATTTATATAAAACAGTTTTTCTAACCTATGCACCTACTATTTGTTTTAACTTTATTCAACAAATTTTATATATACGGCATAGTTAATTAAATATATTATTCTCATAACTGATATTTAATTCCAATTATGAGAATAATATCTTTAATTAACTATACAATTTATCAGTTTTATGTTGTTGAACTATTGTTTATCTATATGGTTTTAAGGTATTACTCCATTTAATGTCATATGGTTTTAAGGTGGAACCTACTTTTTTTTTGGTTAACTGGGGCAATATATATTAAAAACTACGCAATCAAGCTAGTTTAGCTAGCCTGGCTAGCAGAGGGATCTACGATCCCATCATTACAGTAAAAATATAAGTGTTCAAAAGTAATATCTTCTAGATTAATTCCTAGTTTCACCCACGGGGCTATACAAAATTGGCGAAAAACATTCACCTCCCCACTTCCCTGCCGAACCGTTCAAGCTAAGATGTCAGCCTCTCGAACTTGACCCCGTTCCACTTTTTCCAGCTGGATTTGAAATTCCCCTTGCAACAGCTCCCTGCACATTGTAGTATAGCTGTAATATCTATCTTTGATCCTTGTACTTCCATTTATACTATCCACAACAACCAGAGAATCCGAGAGAAATAAGGCACTTTGACCACTGATTTGCTTTTAACCACAACAAGGTTTCGTAAATAGCAAGGATCTCCGCAAGGTTAACATCAGTGCTCATAATATTCCCACATATTCCATTCACCCATTGGCCTGCTTTGCTCCTACATATAGCTCCCATACCTGCATGGAGGTTAGAAGTACAGAAGGAGGCATCCACTGTTATAGTAATTATAAAATCATGGTTTTGAGAAATTAGAAGAGGTTGCGGGGGTTTTGTGATTAAAGTTGGAGGGGGTCTTGAACAAGCATATTTAGTGGCTATAAAAACTGACTAGTGCCAAAAAAAGATCCAGTTTCAGGTCCTTATTATTGAATACCCATTGGTTCCTTCTAATCCAGATTCTCCAACAGAGGAAGGAGAACGGTGTGGCCCAAGGAATGTTGTTTTGGTCTTTCATTGCAGTCTGGGATTTAATGTTATGACTTAACCAAATTTTAAAGTCCATAAAAAGAAACCCTGGGGGAGGGTGCACCTCGACGAAACTTCGTTTGCTCTAATACAATCCCTAAGGACATGGTCACACGATTCAGGAACAGTTTGGCAGAAGGGACAGTTGGGGTTTTCAGTTATTTTTCTAGTATAAAGGGAGTCTTTTGTTGGGATGTCATTCCATAAGCAAGCCCATAGAAAGTTCTGGATTTTGGGGTGACAATGGGCAGACCACACACTATTCCAATCCCAATCTCTATTACAGGAGGGAGAGGCCCTGCCCCATTCCTCCTTGTAGATCAGTTTAGAGTCAAAGTAGTTGCCCCTAGCTACCCAACAAACAAGGGTGTCATCTTGGTCCTGACTAGCCTTACTCCTTGGATACTTCATGATCCACTGGGATATATGTGGAGGGAGAGTCAGGCTTAAAGCCTGCAGATTCCATTTCACCTGGTCGATAACACTTCCTACTTTGCGCTCCTCCTCAATACATGTTAGTGGACCATCAATCAGATCCATCAAGGGGCCAAAGGGAGTCCAAACATCATACCAGAAAGAAACACATTCCCCTTTTCCTATGCAACACCGAGAATACTTAGAGAAAATACTCCACCCTTTACCCATGTCTTGCCATATGTGAGAGCCAGGTTTAAAGGGTTTTGGTAAGCTCTTTCCCTGACAGAATTCTTGGTAAATGACCTGGGTAGCCAGATTATATGGAGTTCATTTTCCAGCACAATTTAGCTAAGGAGATCTTATTCGAAATATCGTTCCTTCTAATACCTAACCCACCAGTTTCTTTTGGGCCACAAATCTTATCCAACGCAATTAAAGCCAAATTATTTTCCCCCTCCTTACTACCCCAGTAGAAGTTTTTCACAATGGAATCAATATTCTTAACAATGGACTTGGGTAAGCAGATGCAATTCATTGAATAAGCAGGAATAACATTAAGGGTAAAAGAAATGAAGGTAGTCTTCCCAGCCTTGGATAAAAACTTGGATTTCCAACTAGATAACCTACTCTGGATTTTTTTTAACAATATGACTCGATTGATTTTTGGTGGGTCTCTTGTCAGTAAGTGGAAACCTCAGGTACAAACCTAAGTCAGAGTTAGCAGGGATGTTCATCCTAGTCGACAAAAGGGAGCTGATCCTAGGGTCAGTGTTTTTGGAGAAGTACACCGTACTTTTCTAGGAATTCATTTGTAAGCCAGACTTAGCATGGAAAGCTCTACGAGTGTGGATCATAGCATCCGCCATACTCACATTGGCTTCCCCAAATAGGAGAATATCATCCGCAAATAACAGGTGGGATACGTCAATCCTATTCGTAAGGAAGGAAAAGGGGGTCCACTCCGAGTTATTACATGCCTCATTAATCATATGCGTCAGATGCTCCATACAGAGGATGAAGATGTAGGGGGAAAGAGGGTCTCCCTGTCTAATACCTCTAGAGAGAGTAAAGAAATCTGAAGGTTGGCCATTAAAGATAACCGAAGAAGACACAAAGGCTATACAGCTCATAATAAGGTTACAGGTGTGGAACCTACTTGGTCTGTTAAATCTCTCTCTTTATGATGGCCCATCGGGCGGGTCCAGGATTTTGAATTTGGGGGGTCCTAATCAAACCAGACAAAAAAACAATGATTGTAAATAAATCTTGGTCATACTTAATATAGCACTAGTGTATAAAGTTAAATTGTTGAATTTATTTGAAAGCTGAAGGACAACTAGAAAAAGGAAAAAAAGAAACTAGAATATAATTGGGCATGCAGGGGATTCGAACCAGCGTTCCACATAGTGCATGCATGAATGAGTTAGAAGATTACCACTAGAGCAAAGTTGCACTGTAATGTTTTTTAGCGCTGCTATTGCTTTTATATGTGAAAATTTGCCCGACGCAGAATGACAAAAGGAAAGTTGTTTTCTTTGTGGGGCCTGTGCCACCTAAGACCCTTAATAGGTCCGCCCGCCCAGATTGATATTTAACATGAAGTATATCATAAAAGAAAGAGGTCGTGGTGCATGAGCCCTTATAAAAACAATGTCTGACACATAATGTAATTATATATAGAACACATTAGATAATGAAGACGGTGAATATTTCAAGGTAATATAGAAATACGCACAATTGGTCATCAGTAACAGCTTAATTCTGCAAGCCCAAGGTAATAATCATGTGCTGCTTTCATGCATGTTCTGTCTATAAATAGTGGATTGCTAAGCTCTTCAATCCACAGCAAATTAATAAAGCAGCTCCAAGGTAAGGTACGCTCTTTATTTTCCCGACCCCTAACCTTTCCTTTTTCCTTTTCTTTTAACTATGTATCTATAACATGATCTTGTTTTGTTGTACTTGTAGGCTATATATTTGACGAGTTAAGAAATACTCCTAGATAAAGATGGCAGAGATTGAAGCAAAAGTACTGCCTTTTGATAGAGAAGCTGATTACGAGAAGCTG
Source organism: Beta corolliflora (assembly GCA_947648045.1). Lineage (NCBI taxonomy): Eukaryota > Viridiplantae > Streptophyta > Magnoliopsida > Caryophyllales > Amaranthaceae > Beta > Beta corolliflora. Next base: position 881,951 of record CANSZD010003689.1, read on the forward strand.
AAACTGGACATGAAAAGCAAGGCACAGGCTGATCAGGCTAGTGTTACTGAGCTAAGTTCGGACGAAGTTGAACTGTTAACTTATGTCACAAACCATAGCAATGACTTCCTTTATGTCATTGAGAGCCATTTTTGGGCTGGTCGTCCTATTTGGGGCGCCCCTAATCTGGCCCCCTGGACTTACGGGACGCCTAAGCAGGCAGGCACTTCAGGAGTCAAGTGGGGCGTTGTCTATGCTACTGGTACCGACTCCACTCACCGTAAGTGGGTTGTGGCTTTTGATAGCGCTGCTGAAAAGGTAAAATTTTCTCCATCCTCTTTATACTTCCTCGGGTTTTTTTAGATGCAACATTTGCCTTTTTGGTGAGTGGATTAAAATAATCAAATGTTGCATCTAAAAAGAACAGAGGTAGTATATGTTAACTAACTAATGTGATTTATAGTAATTCTCCTCGGCTTTTTCTTTAGGCTTATGCTGAAGCTGGACCAATTGGTCCTGTTGATTGGAATGTTGTTGAAGTTAAACTTGGTGCGTCTGGAAGCAAGAGTGAGTACACTGACCCCATTCTTGGAGGCAGGACAGTAGCTGAGATTGAGACTGGAGATCATGCACAAGGACATTTTTATGAATAATGAATTGGGATATCTCATATCCAGCCGATCAGAGCAGATGAAAATGTGTTTGCTTTTATAAGTCTTCTTTTGTTTTCAATCAAATAAAGATGTGATCCTTATGTTATGTACCTGCATTTGCACGTCATCCTAACAATATATATCCTTTAATAAAGATGTTTTCGGTAAAGTGACAATGCAAATTGACCCCTCCTCTCGTATCATAGTGCAATCTAACTCCTTATCTTTTAATTGTGGCAAATTAGTCCCCTCATATCTTTTAATTGTGACAAATTATAATAAGATTGACTAATACGAAGCGTATATTATTACAATAAACATAGTAGGTGCTAATAACAAATTAAGCAACTGAAGTAAAATTTGCGTAAATTAACCGAAGAAAACAAAGAAGCCAAGCAATTAAGAACACACAAGATTTGTGTGGAAACCTTTCGAACAAGGAGAAAACCACAAACATTGCACTAGGACTCTCAATATGAGATGAGGATACAAGTAAAATTTTTAATCTCTCTAGACTCTCTAGCCTCTCTATAGGGTTTTTTTAGTATCTCTATATCTAAGAATATTCCTCTCTCTTAAATCTATGTGAATCATACTAGCTTCTCCCTTTCTTCTAAATTTACTCATTTCACTTTGGGGGACAAATCAAGGAAGAAGTCCAAAAGTGAGAAAGATAAATTAAATTGAAAAGTGATAAAGAGAAAATTAAAAAGCGTGTAAAGAGAAATTTGAAAATGAGTTATTATATTCAAAGTGGACCAAATGGGTGGAAAAGGAGGAGAAAAATAGATGGAACATGTTACTAAAAATAGGAATGTTTGAAATCCAATAATGCTTCGGCATTCATGATATGTGTTTTTGCCCGATCTGTCGCAAGTTTGCACGATTAAACTGAACCGCGACCGCCTGCTCGATAGTGGGGTTTGCCCGGTGGATGCTTCTTTTTCTTCAGCCAAGTTTTGTTGCGTGTCCAATTGGGGCGAGCTTCCTTTTGAGCGGATATCAGATTTCCCTGTGTTTAATTGGTTTCTTTTGCCTTCCATATAAAGACCTCCCTCAAAATCTAAAAGTTGATTATTCATTGTTATTGTAACCCAGAAACACAAACCCTAACATGTAAAAGAGAATTGAGAAGCTCCTTAGTTATTCCAATCCTTGAGTTCACGATGTAAAAATCTAGGGTGTTGTGTTAACCTTGTGGGGGCGGGGGGGGTTTCATCATTGGGAGCCTGCACCTTATAGTAGCGAAATCTCTTCTAAGGCAATGGCCACCTTATCAAAGTACAACGCTATTCCTACGAGATTCAATCAAGTTCAGTTGGTTCACTAGTGGAAAAAATTCAACTTTAGCTGATCCAAAATTGAACATGATCAGTTGGGTTCGTAGCGATTGACAAAAGTCAACTGATCCATTTGAAATTCGGACCAACATTTAGTTAACTGGTCTGGTTTTTAGGTGAAAACCAGATCAGTTAATGGGTAAACAATCAAGTTTTTACCAAAAAAAAAAAGGATAAGTTTTGGTTGTTTATGAAATAAAAAAAATGAACCCAATTTTCCAGATAAACAAAGCAAACATCCACAGCCAAGGATGAAATAAAAGTGACGAAATAAAAAAATTACAGCCAGACAAACGAAATTAAAAACAAACAAAATTACAAAAAAATTAAAAACAAAATTGAAACAAATGAAATTAAAACAAACAAATTACAGAGGACAAAATAAAAAACAAACTAATGATAAAAAATGAAAAACAAACTGATTACAAAAGACGAACAAAAATGAAACCCTATTTATGAAAAACGAAATTAAAAACGAAACCCTAATTTCAAAAACTAAATTAAAACAAACTCATACAAAAGATGAAAAAAGTCGAAACCCTAGTTATGAAAAACGAAAATAAAAAACAAAACCCTAATTATATAAATGAAAATAAAAACAAAACAGTTGCCTGAGAGACGACAGAGTGTTAACTAGGATGAGGACGGTGAGTGAGCGAAGTTCGACGAAGAGTGAGCTGATGAAGACGATGAAGATGTTATTGGCTGTTGTTTAGGACAAAGTCCAAAAATGAGAGGGAGAAACTGAAAAGTGAGAATGAGAAAATAAAAATATTTGGAGAGATTTTAAATCGGGTAATTCTATTAAAAAGTGGACCAAATGGTGGAAAAAGAGGAGAAAAATATATGTGACATGTTACCAAAAATAAAAATGTTTGAAATCTAATAATGCTTCGGAATTCATGATACGTGCTTTAGCAGGTCTAGACAATCGGGTAAAACTGTGACCCCCCGACTCGGAGAGGGTCTGACAGCTCGGGCGTGGGATTTGCCCGTCCTGGCAAAGTTCTAACTTGGGCCGCCCAACTACCACAAAAACATGCAAAGCGAGAATAAAGATTTATCTCATCCACTATGGGTTTAGCTGAACCCAATGAATCCATAATGAATCTGAGCAGTTTTGACGTGGTTCGTTGGATTATTAAACCCAAAACATAGTTTTACCGGTTTGGTTACTAACAAATTAAATTGAATCTTTCACCAATTATTACTACCCATTAAGACTAATTTTTTATTTACGATTTTTGTTACATTTATTTTCCGAACGACCCTTAATTAATTAAGCTACCATGTGGATTTTAGAAAATTATTGTCTGCCATAACCAAGTACATGTACCTCCTTCGATGACTTCGCTTCTCTACAGCTCTCCTGCATAGTCTTCACTTCTATATCATGGTCCATGGACCTCCTTTTCTTTTTTTGGTCAACCATGCACCTCCTTCACCTTCTTCAACTCACTTTTTGAATCTTGATCCACTTTATCCTCTTCGATCCGTCGAAATATCGTTTTTCCAGGAAATGGTGGTTTTCGTATTTTATAAAAAAATATGTATTTCCACGAGAATCGGACAAAGACCGCGAAAGCACTATGATCTTTCTCAACTCCAAATTATTTGTAGTAGTTATCGTCTTATCGACCTTGAAAATTTAAATTCTTCGGTTTATGCAAATAACTGTTCAGTTTTGACGTGGTTTGATTATTTATCTGGATCATATTATTGATGGACATGTTTTGGAGTATTATATTAAGTATCATAAGAGCCGGACATGATTTAGGAGTATTATACGAAAAATAGGTCGTGACTCGTGGTGCATGAACCATTTGAAAAATAATGTCTGACACAGTGTAAATGTGTAATTAAATAAGGTAGCAACTAGCAAGCTACCTAAGCTAAGAGTACAATTAATCAAGTTGGGATTTAATAAAATTTATAGAATCTTGATCCCCTAAATGCACATGATCACTTTTAGAAAATCAAGACGGTGAATATTTGTGTATGGTAATATATAAATACAATGTATCAATATATTTTAAAAATGCACAAAAGAACATCGTAACTCGCCACATGTCACCCTCCATTTAAACGTTGATATGACGCTATTTTATATGTTAAATTAGTTATATTAGTTCCGGGCTATGCCCCGGGTAAGGAAATTTTTCATTTATTATTTTATACTTTAAAATGATAGCATTAAATACCACTTAGTCTAGTGGTTAAGACTTTAGTATAAAAACTTGAGCTCATGGAATCAAAGCCCATACTATGCAATTTCTAAATTTTTTTATTGTATGTGGCTTATATGGAGTAATACGCCCTTAGGGAGAGCGCCATATAGCACTGTTTCTTATTTAGGAACGCCTTTTTTTTCTTATTTTTTGGTAAAATATAAGAAATTGTATTACGAAAAACAGTGAAAAGCCAACTGGCAACATTATAACCTACACTTACTAGCACATGACACTAGTAAGCAAAACAACAAACCTTTTAATATATTAGTATAGATGGCAGGTGTGCCTGCCACATGGCACTCTTCTCTCATGCAAAAAACTCATACACCTTTAGTGTAATAGAGTTTGAATTCAAGACCTTGTGTAGAAAATATGAAGCTCTTACTAATGAGCTAGCATCTCAATGACTCATTTACTAATACTAAGAAAAATTATTAATGAACTCATCACAAGATTAGAAAAAATAGAAGTGAAAAAGACAAACCCAACAATAAGATTAGAAAAAACAATGATATCAGTTTTTCAATGGAACTCAAGTTTTAAGTTGTAAGAATAAAAACTACTACCACAAGTGCACGATGTACGATATAGCACAACTAGCAAATACGGGTCGAACCCACAAGGATGTTGATACTATGTTAAATTACCCACTTGATTATATGCATAATTTTCGATTATGCAAAATAACTACGCTTAAGCCAAACTAATATTAGACTAATACTATAACTATAATTAATCTACCAATAATGACTAAGCACTAGCAACCTAAACTATGGACTAAGACTAAACTATCTTAAGAAAATGACGAAAGTACAATATCAAGCAAATAAGCTACTGGAATTGCAAAGACAACAATAATAAAACATAAATCATGATCATGGATATTGGAATTTAGAATAAGACAAAACTAAGACTTTAGAAGAATTGCAGTAGTAGTATTCTAAGCATCATAAGATTGAATTATAGAGTAGTAAGACAACAAGCAATAGCAAGCGGTGATAACTAAAGGAAACTAACAGAACAAAACAAGGAATTTCTAATACTAAGACTGCAAAAAAATAAAAGTACTCAAGCAAACAAACGAATTAAGTTTTTTAGAGGAACAAGAAAGAGGAACAAAATTACCAGTAAAATTGCAATTGAATGAATATCAAAAGAAAGAAAGTAAAAACAAGACCAACTGTAGTTGATGTGCGCCGCTGTCACCGGCGAATCAAAACAGACAAACTTAACTTGAAAATTAAACCTAAAGCTATTGTGTGTTGTGCGAATTGTTCCTCTGGTCACTAGTAGATTTTTTACTTATTGCTGCGGTTTTACCCGTACGCAGCAATAATCCACGAAAAAAAAGGAAAAATTGGAATTAAACATATTGCTGCGGTTGTAGCTGGAAACCGCAGCAATATGGTTTCAATGGGAAATTTTTGATATAAAGTTGACTATTTGACCAGATCTATTGCTGCGGTTTCCAAAACCGCAACAATAGATTAAAATAATATTTTTTTAATAATATTTTAATCTATTGCTGCGGTTTCTAAAAGAAACCGCAGCAATAGGGTCATTAGGTTTTTTTTTATCCTTTTAGGCGCCGTTTTCCTTCATTTTCACCCTCATTCCTCCTCTTTCTCACTCCTCTCTAAATCTGCTCATCTCTCTTCTCTCAACCCTCATTCATTTTCGCCTCTCACTCCTCCTCCTCCATCAACGTTCCTCTTAAATCCTCAGCATCATCTTCGTACCTCATCGAAGTTTTGTTCTCGCGATGAATTTCCGGCGAGTTTCGTTCGTTTCGTTTGTCTTCCTTTCCGGCGAGTTTGTCTTCTTCGATGATTTCTTCGTTTTGTTCATCGCGGGATTTGTCCTTCGATCGTCGCGAATTTTGCTGCTGCTGAGAGGACGGTGGTTGACGACAGTGGTTGATGACGGTGGTTGATGAGTGTGATGTTTCTCGACCCGTTCGTCTTCTCCGTTCGGTAAGAACAAATCATTTGATTTGTTTTTTCCATTTTTGGAAATTTAATTTTTTCAGTTTTTATTTTTTTCCAATTCAGATCTGAACAAATCACCGGATTTCTCTCGCTCTCCCCCTACCTCGGCGGCGCACATCAATGTCTCAACAATAGTTTGAGCATCTCAAATCCATCACAATAGTAAACATTCAATCAATTAATTGGAATTCGCTCTAATTCCAAATTCGATTTTAACGACATGATGTTAGTGCAAAAATTTTCAAGTTAATACAATTTTATATACAAGAATCAATCAGCAGAATAAAGTCCAAATTTCAACAATCAACAACTAAATCCTATTATAATCACAAAAATCAATCAAAGCCAAAATCGCAAAATCCATAACAAAATCGGCGTGGTTCCTCGATTTTAGTTTTTTTTTCTTAGATCCAATTTTCTGGCTTTCATCATCTTTGTTTTCTTTGTAAGTTGGTACGGTTATAATTTGTACTTAATTTTTTTAGGAGATTTTACTTAGATGTAATTTGGTACAGTTTTTTTACTTAGATTTTACTGTTAGATTTTTTTAGGTGTTTTGATTTTCTGGTTCTTATTGTTAGTTTCATCTATTGTGAATGAATGTGATGTTTGTTTTTTTTTATGTTGGTTTCATTTTGAGTTTAGTTTCTATTAAAAGATATGATGCTCATTTCATTTGTCATTTCATCTTCAATTTGTCTGCGAATTTGGTGGATAGTGGATGGGTTAGTTGCCCAGTTTTAATCTTTCAAATTTTATGGCAAAATGCAAAAAAAAAAGAATTTTTTTTGTCTGTCTTAGGACCCTATTGCTGCGGTTTTGGGCAACAACCGCAACAATAAGTCAAACATATTGTTGCGGTTCCTAGCCAAAACCGCAGCAATACGTTGTATTTTTTTAATAAAAAATAAATTTATTGTTGCGGTTTGGGCGAGGAACCGCAGCAATAGCTTAGCCTATTGTTGCGGTAAAAAACCGCAGCAATATGTTAATTACCTATTGCTGCGCCCTTAATTGTTGCGCGGCCAAAACCGCCGCAATAGGCCACTTAATGACCGCAGCAATAAGCATTTATTCTACTAGTGGGTTGAATGGAAAATAGGGAGATTTATATCGAAATTAATGATAAGATATCAAAGGAAATAAAGAGAAACTCCTAATATATGCTTGATTTTTCGTATCTTTCAGATTTTGCATGCAGAGACTTGTAACCCTTGAGCAATGTTGTTAAAATCGAGATTCTAGTTTGAATCGGAAACGACATTTAGAATCGAATCGTAAAATCGAATCGTAGAATCGTAAGATTCTACAAACACGTATAATCAAGATATTGCACTCAATCTTCATTGAATATGCTAAAATTATAAGTTAAAAGACCTAAAAATTGGAATAAATAGTTGTTTACCCACTATATTGACAATAACTAACAATATATATCTATTATTTTCTTTGTTAGCATGATTTGAATTTGCGAGGTTTTCGCTAGTCAACAGAAATGTATAGAATCGTCTAGAATTGTGAATTGAATCGTCTACCATATTTTGAATCCTAAAATCGTAAGATTTTAAGATTTGAATCGCGATTTTAATAACTTTGCCCTTGAGTGCTATACTTCAGCTTGCTTAGTATTTTTGACTTGTGCAAATGAGTGGGCTTGAGCTCTTATTTCCTTGTATCTTTGACTTGGGTTGCTTGATATTTGGGCCTGTACTCAATTTTCCCGAACCGAACACCTATCACAAAATAAAACACTAATTGAGCTCAATAGGTGATAAGATAATAACTAAAAGGAATAAATACGCAATAATATAAGTCATACTAAAAACCCATATATAAATATAAAATATATTCAAATAACTAAAATATAGGGGTAATAAATGCAATATAATGAGCTAAGTTACAACGCTTTTATATGCATTTATAATATATATAAAATGACTTATTCGTTGGAAAATGATTGTAAAAGGTCTCAAACTCTTGACTCCTCAATGTATAAGTCATTATCCAGCCACTAAATTACATATTCCACTTATGAATAAATCTTTTCACTAGTAGAATAAATGCTAATTGCGGCGGTCTTTAAGTGGCCTATTGCGGCGGTTTTGGCCGCGCAACAATTAAGGGCGCATCAAAATTACCTATTGCTGCGGCTTTTAACCGCATCAATAGATTCCTACCCAAAACCGCAGCAATAGGTATTTTTTTTAATACAAAAATGGATCATATTACTGTGGTTTTGGTTAGGAAAAATAGCAATAGGTGTGGACTTTTTTTTTTTGGCTAGCTAGAAAGGAAAATGACTGAAAAATACAAATAAAACTAAAGAAATCTCATCAATAATAACAGGGGAAGTAAAAAAACAGATCTTGTTACAAAGGATATATATATATATATATATATATAAACGATTGAAAATACCTATTCTCATTAATGTATATCACGCAAATTACAAAAAAATATATAAAAAATAACAATGAAAATATGCAAAAATAAAAATCAGCATATATAGAACAAACCACCAATTACAAAAAATGTAAAAAAATATACAAATCAAAATAAGAAAGAGAAAACCAAAAAAATCTCGCAACCACTTTTAGATCTGATAACCGAGTAAAAAAATCGAAAAAAAATCTCGGACTTCGATACACCAAATTGATGGCGTATCACCGCTGTCACCATCGCCGCCGAGTAACCTTCGCACTGATGGCGAGAATCGAGCGAAATTGGCGAAATGAGACGAATAGATGACGCAGACTCGAACGATGATGATGAGGCGACTGAGGAGACGATGATGAAAGGCGGCGACGATGATGAAGACCCAGCGACAATGATGAAAGGATAGAGGAAGAGAGATCACAAGGAGACCGTGAAGATGGTGAGATGAGGGAGTTGAAGGAGATGGTGAGATGAGGGAGACACAACGAGGTTGAGGGATGGTGAGAGGAGTGAGAGAGGGTGCGAAGAAGGGAAACGGTTAGAGAGAGAATGAGGGTGAGAGAGAATCAGTGAGAGGAGTTGAGAGGAGTGAGAAAGAAGTTGAGAGGAGTGATTTGTGAGGTAAACGGCGCTAGGAGTGAGCCGCTCAACTTTAAAAAAAAACCCTAATGACCCAATTGCTGCGGTTTCTTCTAGAAACGCAGCAATAGATTAAAATATTATTAAAAAAATAATATTTTAATCAATTGCTGCGGTTATGGGTGGGAACCGCAACAATAGATCTGGTCAAACCAGTCAACAAATTTTGAAAAAATTCCCGTTGACATCTATTGTTGCGGTTTCCACCTTGAACTGTAGCAATATAATTTTCGGTTTTTCCTTTCTTTTGACGCGGTTTATTATTGCTGCGTATTGGTAAAACTGCCGCAATTAACATTTATTCTACTAGTGCTTGTTAACTCAACAATTACATCATTTTGTCTTATCAAATGACCTACTGGGGTGTCGCCTGGCCATGTCATTCCTATATTAGAACGTGCCAGTATGCATTGTATGTTGCCACATATCATTCCATGTCACGGGTTGAAAAGGCACCATTGTACCTCTATTGCAGCCCACCATGTGGTACATCACTCTTCAGCGACGCCATGATACTTTGACTGTCGCATTTTCTGGAAATGAGATAAAGACAACTTTGTAAGAAATCAAACCATTTTTTTAATTCATTTTATTTACAATTGTTCATAATAGCTCTGTTCTTTTCAACTTATTTTTGCTTATCTGAACTTATCTGGACTTATCTAAACTTATTAGACCTTATTAGTCTTCACTTGAACTTACTAGCTAAAACTTATTTTTTGAGTGTGATAAACTTTATTTTTGCTCTACTGAAACTATGTAACACTAATGGAGAAAAACGGAAGGGTTGCGGTCAAAACAGCCCTTAGGGCTGCGTTTTTGGCCAACAGCCCTTTCCGTAGCAGCCCTTCACTTTTCAGTGAAGGGCTGCGGTTTTAGGCCAAAAACGCAGCCCTTCACTTTGGAAGGGCTGTGTTTTTGGCCTAAAACTGCAGCCCTTCGTGCTAGGTTTTCTTTTAAAAAAAAATTGTCCAGCATGCATGCCCGTGCCAGCACCCCCAACCCCCTGCACCCCTAGCCCCCGCACCCCGACCCACCCTCCCGCCAGCACCCTCCCCCCCACCCTCCAGCCCTCCCCCCCCACCCCCCCCCCCAAGACCCCCACCCCAACCCACCCCCGCCGGCACCCCCCCAGCCCCCCTGCCTAGCCCCTCGCCCGGCCCCTGCACCCCCACCTCCCGGCCCGGCCCCGCCCGGCCCCACCCCACCCCTCACCCCCGCACCCCCTGCTGCCACCCCCGCACCCCCCACCCCAGCCCCTACACCCCCCACCCCTACACCCTACACCCCCCCCCGCCGAACACCTCCCTTCGACACAAAAAAAAACCGATGGAATTGCAATATACACAAGTTTTTCAGTGTAATTAACTTTAAATATATATATTAATAATAATGTAAAAAGTGTACATAGAATTGATATATACCAACAAGATCTAGCTAATTTTATCGTGAAATCCACCAAAATGTATCATAAGCAATCATCACAAAGGTGGGTCGCCAACTTATCCCGAACTTCATGTAATTCCTCTATGGTGAAGGCCCTCAAACATGGTGTGTAATTCATATTAACCTTGCAAAACAACCAAGGAATAAACACATAATATAAGAATTCAATCATTTATCGTACTTAATAGTTCTAAAAATTACATATACCTTCCCGAAATTCAAACAAAAACAAATGCAAGCCTAAAAATCTACACAGTCATTATATTATACCTCATTTTATCATGTTCAAAAAGAAATTGGAGTTAAATGACTCCGAAAATACGAATTGGGCGCGAAAAGGCGAAAATAGGCCTAAAATCACATTTACGTTCCCGAAATTCAACCAACAACAAATGCAAGCCTAAAAATCTACACACTAGTTATATTATACCTTATATTATCATGTTCAAAAAGAAATTGGAGTTAAATGACTCCGAAAATACGAATTGGGCGCGAAAAGAAAATAGGCCTAAAATCAGATTTTCGTTCCCGAAATTCAACCAACAACAAATGCAAGCCTAAAAATCTATAGAATAGTTACATTATATCTCATATTATCATGTTCAAAAAGAATTTGGAGTTAAGTGACTCAAAATCTAAGAATTGGAAGCGAAAAGACGAAAATAGGTCTAAAATGACATTTACGTTCCCGAAATTCAACCAACAACAAATGCAAGCCTAAACATCTATACAATAGTTAAATTATATCTCATATTATCATGTTCAAAAAGAATTTGGGGTTAAATGACCCGATAGGTACGAATTGGGCACGAAAAGGCGAAAATAGGCGCGAAATGACATTTTCGTTCCCAAAATTCAACCAACAACAAATGCAAGCCTAAAAATCTACACACTAGTTATTATACCTCATATTTATATGAAATGCATTAAACTAACATATACTAATAAGTTAAATACCTTTTGAAGATCATCGGCGTTAGTGCAATGGTTGACGATATCGAACACGTACCTCAGCACGTAATAGCCACATGCAAGTCCATCATCTTGTTGCGGACACTAAAATTTCACCAAAACATGCATCCAACTACATTCATGTTAGATGTGTAGTATGTGGCGAAAAGTGTTTCTATCTAAGGACAAACAAATTAGTCATGTTACCTCGACTGATATCCAATCAGGAGCTTTTGGTGCTCGAAGTCCTGTTGCACTAATATGCTTCATCACACTACATCAATACATTATTATAAGATTAGATGTACTAACTGTTTATATATATAAAGATGATGAATAATGCGTAATATTACTAAGTGCACATATATTTAGTTTCGATTAGGCTACCTATTTAACAATGATTTGATTAGTAAGGACCGTGGTGGTTGTCGACGCAAATAATCAAAGTGGTAGACTTCGTTACGTGACAAACATATCGCAAGCAGTGTCCAATGAGCCCTACAACAAGAAAATATAGTAATTATTAATCATAGAACAATTAATAGGTGAATTTAATTATCGAATAGTAAAAGTAAAGCGGTTTTAACAAGCATACTGTTCAATATACGGGACAAGGATGATCTCATGATATCCTGAACGAGATGATGCTTTGAAACTCATATCGAGATACTCTTTCACTTCGGCTTTGCTTTTTAAGCAATTATCATCTCGTATTATGTTTGGACATAACCAACCAAATTTTGATTCACTTGATGTTGCAATCAATTCATTGTATAATAACCTGAGAAATCATATTGATTAAAAGTAAACTTAATTACTTATTATGGAAGTTGAATTGAAAACTACTTAAAACATATGTATATGTATATTTAATATACTTATTATGTATTATTACCTCATGAAAGTTTGTATCATGGAAACATTCAACTCTACCGCACATAAGAATTCTTTAATATCGAGCTTAGAAATGAATGTCGATGACTCCTCAAAGTAGTGGAATTGTTGAGCCCCCAAAGGAACCTCTATTGTACTATCATCTGGTAAATCGCTGGCGCACTCATGTAACCAATAGCATGCAACAGTAAGGCCTCGCACCACCTCTGGCTCGATAATAAGTGGATTCTTTGTCATAGAAACATTCCCCTTCAACACATTTCGTTCAGGTGAACAGGCCTTCTTTGCCCTGTCATGTGAGTCGGCCTTCCCCAAACCTAGTAATTATTAGTTAAAAGTAAAGATATTACTGACTATCATAGGAAATATAAAAGAAAACACGCATATATATATATATATATGTATGTTAATCATTGTACCTCATCTGAAAATCGCACCAATGCACGCGGCCATAGAACATAATTGCCAAGGGCATCATTCTGTAAATGTAGACCAACTTCTGGCTTCGGCAGCGGAAGAGGTAATTCTTCGAAACCAGACACAATTTCATTGAGGGTGACCACATAGTGATTATCATCCACTAACTGGTTATGCAATCGTACTCGGTCTCTAGGGGGTTGTGCATGGGCATAAGCTACCATAATGAAACTATCATAAATATCTCCTCGAGCTAATAGTGCGCATGGGGTCTCCTCCTTTAAAAAAAAACTCCATTTATAGTTAGTCTATGAAACATCATTATTATAGTAAGAATTCCATGCATTTAAGAACAATAATAGTTGTTTAACAAAGCAAAGGGATTAAGTGATTACCTTCAACTCGGGTACTACAGGTGGATCAGGTAAAGGTATCATCTGATCATCAGATGTTCGTGGATCACTGGTCGGCTGGCTAGGTGGAATATGACTACCCTTCTTCAATGCAGCAAAAGTCGGTAAACCCATTTGCTCCAACATGACGTTGAAGTTATGTGTCATCTCCTCCCTGAGCTCCTCCCGAATTGCAGCTTTTATAGCCTCCACATCTACTGACGCTCCCGAATTCACACTACTTGCACTTGATTTTGTCACTGTAGTGTATTGATCACCATATACCTTTCTCAAACCAAGGCGGACACCTCCTACGCCCCTCACGCGTCCACTATGGTCCTTTCCTAAAGTTTCGTGCAATGCATCAGTGTGTCCTTTAGGAGTGAACTCACCGCTTGCCTCTTTTTCCTTCAAGTCAATCTACATAAGGATAAGATAGAAATGCTCGTGAATTCAAAAGTTATATTATACCTTATATAAGCATATTCAAAAAGAAATTGGAGTTAAATGACATTTTTGGAGGCTTCATATGATGTTTCCGGTGAAGCCTCATGACCGGATGGTGTTTCTCCGCCGTAGATTTTCTTCTTCTTTGTACCTACAACTTTCCTCCGCTTAGTGATCCACCCAGACACTAACTAGCCTTGAAATCTCTGAATCCCTGGGCAACCGCGGATATAAATACATTCTTCTTGGCTTCATCTTCTTCGATATGAAATCGATTCTACAAAAAACGCTGTTCACAAATTAGTTTTCGCAATTGTTGTAATTTATATGCTATCAGTAATATTACACATATATTTAACTAAATTATTAAGAAACTAAACGTTATTGTACATGAATCTTACCATAGTATCTTCCCATAGACACTGCTTCAACCCCTCGGGTGTAACACCCCGGAAATTCAAAAGCGGAAAAGAAAAAGAATATATATATTTAATAGGACGATGGCGGAAACATCGTCTTCTGGGAATGTCACTACTACAAGAATAGTGATTAAATAACTAAGTGATAAAAACAAGCTTAAGTAAATACTATAAATAAATTAATTACTTAGATTAAAATCGAAATGAGAAAACTATCTCAAACTAAAAAGAAGTCTAGAATTAAAACACCTTATAGATTATTTCTCGCATCTCAACCCGAGCCCAAAATCAAAGAAAATCCCCATCAACAAAACCTGCAAAAATATACAACAAATATCCACAATTAGTGGGGAGTAACTAGCAGCTCTCCCAGCCCAATATAGGATTCAAATAAAAATTTAAAGTAAAGTTAAAATAAATGTTACTACACATCAACATGCTTCTAATAACAATAAGTAAATCAACAATAATGAACTTAAGATAATCATACAAGATCCATAACATAAGCCTCCAAAATAATTAAACAAAATAATATAATAGGTTTTGAGAAAGAGTAGAACGCCAGTGGATCGCAACCCACTTCCTAAGATTTGTCAGATCGAAATCTCCAGACAGCCTATGGGCTTACGTTCCCTACTGTCTGTGTCTAAGAATGACCAAACTCCCGATGCAGGATAGTACCCAGCTCAGTACTTCCCAACCTCTCGGACGACAACAATTAACCTAGGTACGTAATACCCCTAAATCGCAACCAATGTGGTTGGCATGTTCTTCACCGGGGACTACATCTATCCCACCGGATATCTTAATCTCAATAAAACAGTTCTACAAATAAATACAATAATTTATTCATCCATTAATCCTCAAATATAAATAATAAGGATGCCCTTAAGGCCTTACACCCACAATCAGCAGAAACTAGGATCGCGATCCAAGAGTTCCAATTCAACAATATTTATTCTTCCTAAAGGATTAGTAATAATAATACTAATAAAATCATTTCACTAGACTAAAAAGAATAGACCTTCATTAAAACATAATTATACACCAAAACACACAGTATAATCAAATACTCCAACTATTACACTCTCGTTGTCTGAGTTTGGGTACAAGGTTAATTACAACGTTAGTTATAATACCCCCGGTACATAACTCTTGGCGAAACGGTACTAAAGACAGTATTATTCTCCCTTGAGTACTGTAACGTCGACAACTTAGATATTGATTAATGAAAATACAACATTATTATAATCTCAATTTTATTACAAACAACAAGTAACACCATCATAAAATAAATAAGACACTCACAATATAACTATAAGTAAATATATCATTCAACTCAATAATAAAATTAAATAAATAAATAAAACATGCAACAATTCTTCAAAAAGCTCCATATATCAAGATATCACCTCAAAACAAGTCTTAACATGCTTCAACACAATAAGGTATGCCTTTTGAAATGGTTTTAAACATAAGCAGCAACTTCAAATAGACATAACTTTCAGACTACACAGTATTTTTATGAAATTCCAAATGTATGTTAAATCTTATCTCTATAGCTTTCCAACAAGTGGTCATAAGCTCAATTCCGAGGTAAAACGACTGAGATATGACACTTTGAACATACACTGTCCAAACTGGTTGCGGGTCGTGAAATAGCTCGCAGGCCGCGAAAGGCCTTCTGTTTCTTTTCCTCGTGCACAACACTAGGTATGCTATTTCACCCAAATTTTCACCACATATACTCATACATCAAAATGAAACATACCCAAGCCAATATATGATTATACCATAGAAATTAACTAGATTAACATGAAAATTAACATAAAACATAGATTACATAGTCCCCAAACATGATAATTCAACATAAAATAACTATTCTAACATG
Source organism: Beta corolliflora (assembly GCA_947648045.1). Lineage (NCBI taxonomy): Eukaryota > Viridiplantae > Streptophyta > Magnoliopsida > Caryophyllales > Amaranthaceae > Beta > Beta corolliflora. The sequence continues at coordinate 898,074 of CANSZD010003689.1, forward strand.
ATTAATCACAAATACATGAATCATAGCCCAAAATAAATAAATTTCCAGATTACTAAAACCACAAGAATTCATCCAAAACCACACCCAACCTTAAACAACATTCAATAAACATGCTTAAACATAACCCTAACATCATGCTACTAATTTTTCACAAATTCCAAATACTTTCATAATAATAATACATATAACATCACAAGTATAACATTAGGCATGAAGAATAACATTTATACAATCCTAACATGATACTAACATGAATAAAAATAACAAGAACACTTCTAATAGCACCCTAACATATTCCTAAGCCTAATAACATGATTTCTAGCCTACTAACATAAATCCTAACAATACCAAAATCACTACTATAATCCTAACGTGCTAGAAGAGATGCTAGTTACCTTGATTTTAGGTGGAAAATAATATTAGAATGGCAAAGAATGAAGACAATAACATTGCTCCCGAAAACTCCAAGAAAACCGGATGAGTCGTCTGTTTGAAATGGAAACTGCTGATGCGTCTTTCACTTTCTTCAAAAACAGATTATACCAGGAGCAAGATCTTTCCGAGTAGATGAATTTTGACTACCCACACATCCAATTCCGATAAGAGACGAAGGAGATATGATGCAAACAAGTTAGGTGTGTAGAAATGGCCGAATATGCGAGAAGGGAGAAGAAGAAGAGTTGTGATGCGTTTTTCCTGATTGTTTCCAGCTTTTGGAGGGGGTTAAAGTGCAGAAAGTAATGAGATTATTCACCTCATTAAGCAAAGAGTTTAAGGGTGCATTAAGGTGGGTTAATGGGGGGTTAATGGTGGCAATTGATGGGGGGGTTTATGAAGGTTTGACTCCTCATCTCTTGGTGGTTACAAAGAGGGTTAGAAGATGCTAATACTATGCTTAATACTCCTCTAAATTTCGGACAGCATAAGAAGGAAATGGGGTTGCAAAATTCGTTACGTTGGTCGGTCCAAAATATAATTAACGCTTTAAATAAAATCACACGCTACCTATTTTATAGAATAAAATTTACTAACTATATTATCAAACAAATACGCACATTAATAATAATAACAAATAAAATTCCTAAATAAACATATACACTTTAAATTAATAATCACAACAACATAATACAATAATTAAATAATTATACACTTTCAAAAATAGTTTTAAATAATAAATTATTTTATTTTAACGGAAATATCATTTTAAATGTAAATAACGCCAAAAATAAAGAGTGAAAATTACGGGGTATTACATCGGGCACCTCTTTCCACGAGTGCACAATGAATAGTTTATGCATGCAAATGCCAACTTGCATGCCATACTGATGACGCCACTTTCCACAAGGTTGACCCATATTATCGTACTCCAAAGTCATATTTGTGTGTTTCCCTATTGACTTTGTAGGTCCCCTTCCTTTTCTCTATTTCATCGCCAATGACTTGCTACCAATTTGTGGTGCTCTTTCACGGCGAGGTCGATCACCTTTACCCCGTTCCTTTCTCGCATCATATGACTCATCCTCGGTAGTGTGTTCAGTACTCGTTGTCTTATCCGTATGCACCTCCTCCATCTCCCTGAAATTTTACAAATATACGCATTAATAATATATATAAAGCTCAAGATAAAAAAAAATTACACATTGACACTAAGGGGCAAAGTGGGGGGGAGTGCAACAAGGGAGGGGTTATATGCGGGGGGTTTGTGCGGGGAAAGGGGAGGGGAGGGGTGTGCAGGGGGGAGAGGGGGCCTGTGCGGGGAAAGGGGAGGGGTGGGCGGGGGGAGGGGGAGAAGTGTGCGGGGAAAGAGGAGAGGAGGGAAGGGGTGTGTAGGGGAGAGGGGGCTGTGCGGGGAAAGGGGAGGGTCGGGGCGGGGGGGAGGGTGTGCGGGAAAGGGGAGGGGAGGGGAGGGGGGGGCTGTGCGGGGAAAGGGGAGGGTGGGCGAGGGGGGGGAGGGGTGTGCGGGGAAATGGGGGGGAGGGGTGTGCAGGGGGAGGGGGCCTGTGTAGGGAAATGGGAGGGTGGGGCGGGGGAGGGGAGGGGTGTGCGGGGAAAGGGGAGGGGAGGGGGGGCAGGGGGAGGGCGGGCTGTGAAGGGAAAGGGGGAGTTGGGTAGGGGGGGGGAGGGGGGTGTGCGGGGAAAGGGAAGGGGAGGGGCTGGGCGGGGAAAGTGGAGGGGAGGTGGGCGGGGAAAGTGGGGCTGTGGCGGGGAGGGAAGGGGTGTGCGGGGAAAGGGTAGGGGAAGGGGTGGGCGGGGGAGGGGGGCTGTGCGGGGAAAGGGGAGGGGGCGGGGGGAGGGGAGGGGTGTGCGGGGAAAGGGGATGGGAGGGGCTGGGTAGGGGAGGGTCCGTGCGGTGGGGGTGGGGCGGGGGGGTTACGTGCAGTGGGGGTGGAGGGGTCTGTGCAGGGGAGGGGTGTGCAGGGAAAGGGGAGGGGTGTGCAGGGACAACAGATGCAAGCCTAAAAATTGAACGAACAATAGATGCAAGCCTTTTTGTTCCCGAAATTGAACGAACAACAGATGCAAGCCTAAAATTCTACAAACTAGTTATATTACACCTCATATTATCATGTTCAAAAAGAAATTGGAGTTAAATGGCTCCGGAAATACGAATTGGGCGCGAAAAGGCGAAAATAGGCCTAAAATCACATTTACGTTCCCGAAATTCAACCAACATCAAATGCAAGCCTAAAAATGTACACACTAGTTATATTATAACTCATATTATCATGTTCAAAAAGAAATTGGAGTTAAATGACTCCGGAAATACGAATTGGGCGCGAAAAGGCGAAAATAGGCCTAAAATCACATTTACGTTCCCGAAATTCAACCAACAACAAATGCAAGCCTAAAAATGTACACACTAGTTATATTATACCTCTTTGTCTCATCAACAAATCAAACAAAAATGACTACGAAATTAAACAAGTTACCTCTTAACACTAATGACGACCAATGAAGAGAGAAGAGATAGTTGGAACTTTATTTGCCTTCCTTAGACTCTTCTTCCTACAATTAACAAAACCCACATTGCACATTAATCATTTAATTCAATTAAGAAAAACAAAACTAACTTAAGAACAAGATTAATTCATATACTTAACTAAGCAAAAATTCACTAAACCCAAGAGCAATGAAGAAAGAGTAGGGCAGTGGTGGTGGTAGTCGTTGCTGCCGCTTGTGGGTGGTGGCGCTGCGTAGTGGTAGAGGAGCTCCACACCCTCAAATGGTGGAGAAGAGAAGAGAAGAGAAGAGAAGAGAAGGGTGGTGGAGGTCGCTGCTGCGCGTGGTGGGTGGTGCGCAAGGTGGGGCAGCTACTGGTGGTGCGCTAGTCGTTGGTGCTCGTGGTGGGTGGTGCGCAAGGTGGGCACTGGTGGTGCGCAAGGTGGGCACTGGTGGTGCGCAAGGTGGGCACTCGAATGAAGAGAAGAAGCAATGCTGGTGGTGTGCTGCGCTGGTGGTGCGTTCCTCAATGTCGAGCTGGGCTCCGGTGATGGGCCGGTGCTCCGGCGTTATGGCGTTAGGGTTAGATGCGAGTGAGTGAGAGGGCTGAGATGGGGTACGGTGTTGGTGCGGAATTTTTCTAAGGGAGAGAAATTTGGGATGTTACTGTAAGTATACATTATGTGCGCAATTTCATAATTCGTGCAGTGGGAAGGAAAAGGAAGGGTTGTTTTTACCAAAAACGCAGCCCTTAGAAGGGCTGCGGTTTTTGGTATAACCGCAACCCTTCACTAATAGGGATGTGGTTCCCTTGAAAACCGCAGCCCTTCATACACGAAGGGCTGCGTTTTCCAAAAAACGCAGCCCTTCCTTTTTTTTCCCCTAGTGTAATAAAACATCATGTGGTTCAAAGGGGAAAGTGGGTGATTTTTAGAAAAATTATCTTGTGCAGCTTACGTGCCCTCATTTAATGCCTACAAGGCTGAAACTGGTTAGAACAAGTTAATGCTGGATGGTTGAGATTATTATGAAACGAGTTATAGTTGAGATTATTAAAAGTGGATGAACCATAATTACAATTATTCTGATTAATTTTTCCTAAAGTTAAGGGGAAAATTCAACATGAATACAAAATACAAATATTATGTAATTAGGAAGAAATCAAACCTTTTTTAGTTCATTTTATTTATAATTGTTCATGAAATTGTACTCAATTATTGTCATAATGACCCTATTCTTTTCAACTTATATTGTTTATCTGAGCTTAACTGAACTTATTAGACCTTATTTAGTCCTTATCTGAACTTATTAGAATTTATTTTGTATAAAACCTCATTTTTGTTGATCTTAAATTATCTAAACTTATTAGACCTTATTGATCCTTATCTGAAGTTGTTTTTTTTCTTATAAGAGTTGAAAATAAGTCGAATAGAATAAGACAATTAACATAGAATCCGTGTTTGTTGTGTGTTTTTTTTGGACTAAAGAGGATTCGTGTTGAGGCATAATTGTATAGTATGATATTTTCATTCTAATATGAACTTATTTCGGTGAAGCGCGTTGGTTCATATTTCAAGGCTTTTAAATTTTTTTTGATCTTCTCTATTTGGGGGAAAACTTTCTACCCAATGGGTAATCTGCCCACTAGAAATAGGCATTAATAATTAGTGGAATACAGGTAGGGATGTCAGTTGGGCGGGTGAGAATGATGGTTTCTCTACACCGCACCCGCCTAAAGTCTCATCCCCATCCCCGCCCCCGCCCCCGCCCCACAACCCACTGTGGGAAAAATTTCCAAATCCATCTCCGCCCCAATGGGTACGTATTTCAATTTGTCCCCATCCCACCACCCGCATGGGTACTCGCACCCGCTTCATACCTACCTCATAACCCGCCCTAACTATCAACCCAAACTTCAAGACTTCAAATATTTCACCTCAAACTCATTCTGCCACAATATAATATAATTGAAAAAACGTAAAATTAATAAGTCTACAGGCTTGTCAATTTTTATTTTTTTAGAGATGGAGGAGAAGCGGGGTGATGAGGATGGGGTGGGTGTAACATAATATCCACATCCGCCGTACCACTCATGGTGTGTGCAATTTTCATCCCCATCCCCACCTCATTACCTACAAAACTAGACCCATCCCTGCCCAAATGGGGTAAATCCCTTACTTGACCCTCACCACTAACATCCCTAAATACAACTCAACAGAGTTAATTATTTTTAACTGTCTATTTCTTGTGGGTAGTCTACCCAGTGTGTATTCTACCAGTGGCCAGTGGGTGGATGTATCAATCTCCCTATAGAGTATTACCTTAAAAATATATATTCACCGCCTTGATTATCTATGAGTAATCATGTGCATTCAATTAGGGAAGGAAAATTCTATAATAAACTGTAAAATGGTACATGCACCACACAACGGATAAACTGTATAATAAACTTTAATTGTACAGTTGCCTTAATTATATTATTATATGTCAGACATTATTTTTAAAATGGTTCATGCATCACACAACGGATAAAACTTGGTTGATCCATCGGGTAGATTATCCACAACAAGTAACATTTAATGCAAGGTTGATCTAACTCAACATTAATATTTATTTATAATAATCTATTAGAAGTGTGTAATCGAACCAATGGGTAGATGTAGTTTTGTCCACCCACCATGTCCTGTTATTTGTATAATTAACCATGGTCGGCTCTCACAATTAATTCGCCAAATGTCAAATTCTCATGCCTTCTCAAAATTCATATGACACATGTAAATTGGAGGAAATCTAATGCTTATGTGTTTTTTTTGATTCAGAAGAGGCTACACCAAAGGAACAGAGAAACCACAGCAAAAACAAAAAAAAACAAGACAAGCAAGCTAAACACAACTAAGGAGGAACCAGGCGTGGAATAGCCACACCTTGAAGATCCTCATACTAAGGAAAAAAGTTCGTTTTTTGCAACTCCAATAAGCAATCAGCAAGATGTTGCACAGGTCCCTGCAACGTTCGAATGTAATCAACCTAACCATCCCACCGGAGAAGACACTATTCATAGGCCATGGGATGGAGAGGCCTTACCTTTACACAACCGACCCCCTGATTCATGTACTGGAGGTGAGAATCAACTCGTGGCTGGAGCCAATCTCGACGCCCAGGGAATTGGTGATGACATTACTTCCCCCCAATGAGGTACAACGTGTACTTAGACTAATTAGTCAAGCTTATATGTCAACTCTTTCTTATATTCCTGTGTCTATGTCTGAACAACTGCCAAATCTTGTTCTGGAAAACCTTGCTATAACCTGTATGGTTTGGAATGTCCAAGGGGCTGGCAATAGAAATTTTGTTTCTGCTTTGAAAGAAATTGTGAGAATGCATCGTCCTACTGTTGTTGCGTTAGTTGAAACACACATAGGGGGAGGGCAGGCTATGAATATTGCTTCCTTGTTGGGTTATACTGGTCACACTCGTGTAGATGCTATGGGATTTTCAGGTGGAATTTGGATATACTGGAAATCTGAACTGGTTACTATTGATCCTATTATCAAACATGAGCAGCATATTACAATGGAAATCAAGAGGGTAGGGGCTGTGCCGTGGTATTTTTTAGCAGTATATGCAAGCCCGGACCCTACTAAACGTCAAGATTTATGGAAGGAACTCGAAAACTTTGCGGCAAATCATAACCATCCTTGGCTCATAGCAGGTGACTTTAATGATACTAGATATCCCTCTGAAAGAAGTAGTGCGTGCAACGAAACTCAACGTCGTTCTCATAAATTCAATGAATGGATCCATGATATGGATTTAATTGAGGTGGAGTTTTCGGGTGCAAATCACACCTGGGCTCGTGGCCTCACCCCTGAGACTCGGAGAAGTGCCCGGCTTGATAGAGCTCTTTGTAATGGGGAGTGGGGTTGTCGTTTCAGCAATGCAAAAATGAAACATTTACCTGCTATCCAATCGGACCATTGCCCAATCTTCATTTCACCTAATGGTTTTGCACCTTTGCAAAACCTTAACAAACCCTTTAAGTTCCAGGCTGCATGGTTAAAACATGAGAACTTTAAGGAGTTTGTAGAAAGCAAGTGGGACTCGTCGAGCCCTCTAGTCCCTGCACTCACCAAACTTGCTGGTGATAAAATTGGAACAGAGAAACGTTTGGCAACATTTTTCACCAGAAAAAATCTCTTCTGGCCAGAATTGCGGGGATACAAAAAATTTTATCCACCAAGGTGGATAGAGGCCTCATTAAATTGGAGGCTCGTTTGAGACGTGAACTTGATGATGTGCTAGATCGGGAAGAGACATTATGGTATCAAAAGTCTCGAATTGAGTGGCTTAAAAATGGGGATCGCAATACAACGTTTTTTCACCTTAGCACCATTATGCGAAGATGGAGAAACAAGATTGATTCGATTAAAAACAATGAGGGGATTTGGTTGCAAAATTCTGATGAGATAAGGGGACATATAGTTAGCTATTTCACCAATTTGTTTACAGCTGAAGATGAACCAGAATATTTTAATGTTCCTTCAGACGTTTTCCCAGAGCTGTCAAACTGAGATTGGGAAGCTTTGTCCAAACCTTTCAGTAATCTGGAAATTGATGAAGTGGTAAAGAGTATGGGATCGCTTAAAGCACCAGGTCCAGACGGCTTTCAAGCATTATTTTTTCAGAAACATTGGAATACAGTAGCAAAAAATGTTTATGATATGGTGTTTCCGGTGCTAGAGGGGAAAGGCGTACCTGAGAATCTGAATGAGACTAATATAGTCTTGCTGCCCAAAACAGATAACCCAGAGACAGCGGCTCAGTTTCGTCCAATTGGCTTATGCAATGTGGCTTACAAAATTATTTCCAAAGCTCTTGTAAACCGTATTAAGCCACATCTTCCTGTTCTTATCTCTAATACTCAAGCTAGCTTTGGACCAGGGCGGCAAATAACGGATAACATAGTGATTGTTCAGGAAGTTCTTCATACTATGCAACGTAAACAAGGTGTTAAAGGGTTTATGGCTCTCAAAATCGACTTTGAAAAAGCATATGATCGTTTGAGATGGTCCTTTATTAGGGATACTCTAACTCAAATGACCCTGCCGATTTTATTAGTGAATGTAATCATGGAGTGTGTGACTTCAGCGTCGTTACATGTTATGTGGAATGGAGAATCGTCACAAAGCTTTAAACCGAGCCGTGGAATACGACAAGGCGACCCACTTTCACCTTATCTATTTGTCATGTGCATGGAGAGACTATATCAGACTATAGAAGAAGCTATTTTGCAACACAAATGGAAACCAATTCGTGCAAGCAGAAATGGCCCGTTATTATCAAACCTTTTTTTCGCAGATGATATTATTTTATTTGCGGAAGCTGATGTTGAACAAGCTACTGTCATACATGATTGTTTAAGTCGGTTTTGTGAAGCTTCAGGGCAACGTGTAAGTCTTGCTAAATCTCGTGTCTTCTTCTCAAAGAATGTTAATGCTCAAATGCAAGAAAACATTACAACAACGCTGGCAATGGATTCCACCTCGGATTTGGGCATGTATTTGGGAATGCCAACACTCACCAGTAGAGTAACAAAAGAAACATTTAGTCACTTGTGTGAAAAAATTGATAGAAGACTTGCGGGGTGGAAAACGAAGTACCTTTCCTTGGCTGGCAGAATCACGTTGGCAAAATCAACTTTGTCAACTCTTGCTAATTATTCTATGCAATCTGCAAAAATACCTCGTAGTGTTTGTGAGGAGCTTGATAGAAAAACAAGAAAGTTTATTTGGGGTGGGAATGAAGAGAAGAGGAAAACTCATCTACTTTCCTGGGAAACGCTTCAAAAACCGAGGCAACATGGGGGGTATTGGGATCCGTTTAGCTAAACAAGCTAATGCTGCATTCCTAACTAAACTCGGATGGCGTATTCATAAGGTCTAAGTACTGCAAAGGACGCTATGATATAGATATGTTTGTTTACAAAGTTGGGGCTTCGAACGTGTGGAGGGGAATAACAGATAATTCCAGACTCCTTTGTGAAGGATTAAAAATGGCAGTGGGTAATGGTCGCGCAACTCTTTTCTGGGATCATGCTTGGGCGACGGATAAACCTTTATGTAATCAAGTTCTGCAGCCTATTCCTCCGGAATTAGAGGGTGCAACAGTAGAAGAAATGTGGGATCACTCTACAGGCTGGAAATGAGATTCTATAGCCCCCTTCCTGCATCAAGACACACTAAAACTTATTCAGGCTTTTGAGTTAAAAGATGATACGGAGATGGCAGACCTCGTGTATTGGAAGGATGCTAAACAAGGCAAATTTTCTATTCGATTTGCTGTTAGCTTAATGCGTCATGAAAGTGACGTTCTTGATGAGGCATGCTGGGAAGCCGTCTGGAATGCTCCTGTGCAGCAGCGCATTCGTGCATTTATGTGGGTTGCTTGCCATGATCGTGTACTTGGAAATCTTAACAGATACAAACGACGTATGACAGATGAACCTCGTTGTTTTATTTGTGGTGGTGAAGAAGAATCCACATTACACATTCTGAGGGATTGTCCTGCTGCGAGACTTGTGTGGCGTAAGGTAGGAGGTCCCGCTCGTTCTCCGAGTTTCTTCTCTTCAGAACTCAAAGAATGGATTGAAAAAAATCTAATGCTTATGTGTTGCTTGCATGTTACTTCAATGATGCGAAATAATTGTGAGGGCTTGTTCGTTGCAGTGAGATAATGGGGGAGGTCATCGATGATGCGAATTCGAGAACATGTATCTTATTAGAGTTGTTGAATGAGGGTTCCTCCTTTTGTGATGACTCCGCCGACTTTTTCAGCGGGAGAGAGAATTCAAAACAAGACTTCTCCTCCTTGTCCTCTAGTGATATTATGTAAATCGCTTGGAAATAGTAGGATAATAATGAAATCTAATACTTTCTCTATTTTAGAATACTTGACACATTTTTCCTGAGATGTTTGCCAATCCGTAACTTTAATGTGTTCTTTATTATCCTCGACACCACTTTAATGAATTATTGCTTTTGGTTGAATTATTTAGTTGTTTATGATCTTATAAAAAGTATGATTGACATGAATTTATTTCAAGGATATGTGACTTATTGTCAAGTTAATATGAAAATTTTTAAATTGTATATATATATATATATATATTTGTTATTGTTCAATCTTTAATGACATGCATATTCTACTAATAAATCTCAGAGGTTAAATACTGATGTATGAAAGTGTTAGTTGTAATTATCAAAGTAGTCGTCCCTAAGATTTTGACAAATGAGGAAGTAATGAAGTCAGAATAATGTTAGAGGAAGTTGTTAAGAATAATGGGATTAGAGGAAAGAATACTTCTATGGTATTTCCTCTGTTTTTTTTGTTCTTCCTACTTTAAATGTGCACGTTTATCAATGCACTTCTTTAACCTTAAATATCTTCCATTACATATTAGTAAAAATTATAGCGTGTAAATTTTAATAAAATACTCATTAAGACGAATCAAACAAGACCCCCACATGACTATATTTTTTAATATATATTGAAAAGAATTTAGATGATTTTCTCTAATTGTAAATAGTGTCAAAATTTCAAGTAGGAAGAAGAAGAAAAAAACCGAGGGAGTAATCACTAATCACTAATCACTAGGTAGTTACACCATTAAATAACGATATTAAGCATCAATGATTATACTGCTATATACTTTCTTCATTTTTTTAATAAGCAACCACCTTTTTTGTTAGAAAATTGTCATAATAAGTGACATATGGTAAAAAAACCTTGTTGATAATTACAATTTTACCCCTGTTTAATTGTTTCACCTACTTATTTCTCACCTCCCATTGGTTAAACAAGTTTGTCCTCCACTTTATATCTCTAGGTTACTTGGTTCCTCCACTCTTTCTATATGTCACTTATTTAAAATCAGAGGAAGTAGTAAACATCCCAAGAATATACTTATCATTATTTTTCCTTTCTTTTTTATTACTTAGATGGGTTGATCTCGGACGTAGTATCTAATATCAGATCGAGATGTGTCCTTTATGTAGGAACGTAAACTGGTAACAACTAAAACAAACTTATCTGATAACCGTGGCGTGAGAAGATCACTGCCCTAAAGTTGAATTTGCCCCGCAACAACACACTGACTCTCAGCAATCAACCTCCAGGGATACACGGTTTCTGCGTTTCCGGTATTGACAGAAAAGCAGATTGAGAACGATCTTGAATATTGCCTAGAATAATGGAGGAGAGAAAGAAAGAGAGGCGAAGATGTAGTATTGTGTGTTTTTTCTGTGTCCCTAGAGAATCCCTGAACACTAGTATATACTACATCCGTCCCAGAATAGTCTGAACACTTTCCTTTTATATTTGTCCCAAATTAGTTTGAACACTTCCATTCTTGGCATGGTCCCACCATTAATATATTATTTCTTTTACACATCTTTGGCCCACACTCTACCTTTTATCAATAAAAAGTTACCCAACTTTATCTCTCCTCTAATAAAAAATACTCCATCAACTCCTATCACATCTACTTTTTTAAAAAAATAACATATGATAACCACAACACAACTTATCACCTTAAACTACGTGTCCCAACAAGTCTTCAGATCTTTCTGGGACGGAGAGAGTATAGGGAGTAGAAAACCAAACGAGATCAGAGTATGGCTGAAATCGTGGAAAAAAAGGTCACTTAATGGGGATTTTAATGGCAGTAAATCAGGAGAGAGATTAGGGGAAAAAACGTCATTGAGAGAGAGATTAGGGGAAAACGGTAACTTAAGACTCATAAAAACGATCATTAAAAGCTGACCGATTTTTTACCCAAAAAGATAGTTAAGTTAATATCAAGGCCCATGGCCCTGACCCGGTCTGGGCGGGCGGGGCGCATGTGGCAACCACACATCACCACATACCCACTAAAAGCCTCATTGCTACTCAAGTCAAAGGGTAGAGGAAGAGTGATGGTTATAAACCTTACTCTTCCTTTATATTCTTTCAATGTGGGACAAAAGGTAAAAATGACTCTTCATATTCTTTTGAAGCAAACTTAGAGTTTCTACTATAAACTCCAACACTTTAGTATCTTCACGATACCCTTTCTTAGTGCCGAATTGCTGATATTTGAATTTCTTATTGTGGGTTGGACGTGGGAATTGCTTCACTGCAACCTATGTAGCCCAGGCGGGTTGCTCGGGTGCTTAGGCGGGCTTCGAGTGCTTAGGAGTTTTCTACTTTGGCTCGGGCGAGCGACGCATCGAAGACGGTTTTGAGATTTTGTTTTTTGCTTCTTTATAATCTTATTTCCTAGTTTATTTAGGATTGTTTAAAGATTATTTATTTCTTAATAGATTGCTAATTGTATTAGGAAGATAAATAATTAGTTTTCAAAGTCTACTTGGATTAGATCTTTTCAGATGTTGATGTTTCAGGAGATAGGATTCCATCTTCTACATAAAGGGGGCTTGGGATCATTGTTTATGTATCTGAGAAGCACATCAAACACGGGGAGAGATTACAGTTCATGAGAAAGATATAATTTAATTCATGGGGTTTTTGAGCTTGGGGTTCGCTAATTAATATTCGTTGAATGATTAGTGAATTTGATAGCTTTTTCTCTACTTTTTAGGAACAGGTTTTCCATGTTAAATTTGTAGTTGTCATTGCTATTAATTTTTCGCTATTTAAAGTATTTATATTGTTTTCTTGATACCATGTTTCTGCATCAGTCATGTATACAACTCTATACTTGCATAAAAAAAAAAATGTACTGTATACAACTCTATATGTTCTTCAGTGTGTGTTATAATATGTGCCACCGTTTCTCAGTTTATTACATTAAAAAAATTACTTCTTGATTATCTTTAAGTGATCATGTGCGTTTAGGGGATCAAGATTCCATAAAATATAATAAACACCCAGCTTAAATTGCCCTCCTCCCTTAATTACATTAATGTGTCACGCAATACTTACTATAATATATTAACTAGTGTGTGGTCCGAGCGTTGCCTTGGAGGGCTATTGTTTAATTTTTTGTATGGTCTAACTATTTTTTTCTATTGTTTATCGTGTGATTTCTTTTCTGCCGTTTGTAATACCATGTAGTTTGTAAGTTGCGTTATGCAATAGATAATCTTGACCGAAATTCAGTGTCATTCTTACTTTTAGGACAATAGAAATTTGTCAAGTGCGTGACAAAACAATAATCATTACTTTGACATTGGTTAACTAAAGACAAATTCACAACCAAACTGTCATTGATTAACATAATCATAACTTTTTATTTGTCATAATCAATTTAACTTTTTTAATTGCATGACTTGCTCTACCCACCTACCCAACGTTTAACCCAACACTACATGACCAAATTGAATTACGCTCCATATCCAACTAGTTCCATGAGAAACTACTTCACACACCAGCATCAGTACAACTATACAATAAACATAAAAATGGGTTGATGTACTCAAAACTCTTGAGGTATAATCTATCTAGAAAACAAATAAAAGATAAAACATGTGTTCTTATTAAATTTATACAAAGGAAAAAGAGAGGAAGATGAACATCTTACCTTGCAAAGTTGATTGATTAGAGAAATCCTCAGACAAAAAAAAAAAACCAAGAGAAAACGAATCAGTTAAATAAACAAAAGAGAATTGAAAAATAAAGTTCCATCTATCCCAAAAACCCAAAAAATTATTCCAGATTAGCTAATACCTTCTTGAAGAGGAACAACAAAAGTTTGGGGATCATACAATTACAATAACTATTAGTTATATATACATATAGAGAGAGGGGTAGATTTCAGTTACCAACTTATGCAATTACGGAATTGATAATTGAACTTCAATGTGCAATGAGAATATTAATAGGATTTAGGAGTGATTAGCGTATTAAATTATATATGCAATCAATGGATTTGTGCTAAGATTAACAGTTTCACTGACCTTCTTTATGGGCGTTGCCATTTGACTTTTGAACTCCATCTCTTAATCCATATTCTCGAACAACAATTTTAAAGTTCGATTAGTAGCCATTATAATTTGTACCGCTAACCCATTAATTACGAAGTAGAGGAGTGTAACATTCATGGTGAATTTAGAAAGGGGAGATGGACTAAGGGGATGACTGCAAGGGAAAAAAGAAAATAAGTAAAATAAACTTGGCTGCAAGTAGGCGTTGACTGCCACATTATTAAATTCTTTACAAACATATTCATTATTTTTTGGAAATATGAATCATTAAAAGGTACAAATATATTCATTATTTTGTGGAAATATGAATCATTAAAAGGTGTTAGCTCAGATGGTGAGTCTTTAGAAATTCTTACCTAAGGTCAGGGGTTCAAGCTTGGGATTGAACATATGTATTTTTTAAATAAAGATCATCTGACTTATTGCTGGTTAATTGTACACGCGGCAAAATTCTAGTGGAAGAAGGAGTGTGCCACGTGACGCCTAGATATTGTCAAGCACACCTTTTAATATATTTGTATAAATACTCCATCCACAATATGACAATAATCCATATAGATAATCGAACCACGTGAAGGGTGAACGTGATTTGCATAATGCGAATTAAGTAAATGAAGGTTCAAGGTTGATAACCAGTTCAAATAATTTGGATCCTGGAAAGATCATGGTGATCTCTCGGTTGTTATCCTTGTGGAGTTGTGGATATACATAGTTTCCTCCGTAACTTCAGTTACGGGTTACCTATCTCAAATAACAAAAATAGATTTTGCGAAATCTAATCTATATATTAGTATAACATATAATTTTCAGAAGCCAGTAAATAAAAACACAATAAATAGTAAGTCTTGTGTAATACCGTCTCATAATAAAATTATTTGTCTTTTCACCATATACCCCTGACAAATTAAAAAATTAACCATATCTCTATGTTTCAAATATTCACCATATACCCATGAGTTTCCGAAAACGTTTACCATATGCCCTTTTTCTAACAAACGTTAACTCGTCGTTTGCCATTATTTACGACCTTGCCCCTATTAACCTAACTACCCCTAATTTTTTTATAAAAATTGATAAATCACCATCTCTCTCCTCCGCTATCTACACCGACTAATTACTATCATATTGGTACTCATTTTGATGAACTTCTCGAAATTCGTGCCCTTTCAGGATCGTCGGTGGTGTCCGTTTTTTCAAAAAAAATCCTTTTGGCTGTGAAATGGGCCGTTTAAGATCGTCTCGGTAAGCGTGCCCATAATACCATCGTATTGGTACTCGTTTTGATGGGCTTCTCAAAATTCGTTCCTTCGAGGATCGGTACTGGCGTCCGTTTTTTCAAGAAAAGTCGTTTTGGCGGTGAAATCAGCCGTATAAGATCGCCTCGGGAAGCGTGCCCAAAATATCGTCCTATTGGTACTCATCTTGATGGGTTTCTCGAAATTCGTTCCTTTTAAGACTCGTCGGTGGCGTCCGTTTTTAAAAAAAAGTCGTTTTGGCGGTGAGATCGACCGTTTAAGATCGCCTCGTGAAGCGTGCCCAAACTACCGTCGTATTGCTACTTGTTCTGATGGGTTTCTCGAAGTTCGTGCCTTATAAGGGTCGTCGGAGGCGTCCGTTTTTTTTATAAAAAAAGTAGTTATGGCGGTGAGATAGAGATTCATTTATTAAGGTTAATTAGTTAGGGTTAAGGGCATTAGGGTTATGGGGTTTGGTTAATTATGGTATTAAGGTTGGGGGGTTAGGGTGGAGGGAGGGTTAATTAGGTTATTAATGGTAAAATTGTAAATAATGCAAACAGTGACTTAACGTCCTATAGGAAAAAGGGTAGTTGGTGGACATTTTTAAAAACTTAGGGGGTATATGGTGAATATCTGAAACATGGGGGTGTATGGTGAATTTTCCAAGTTGTGAGGGTTATATGGTGAAAAAACTGTAAAATTATTATATTACTACCTCACTATATGCCATAAAAGGGTCACTTAGCTTATTAGGTTAACACAAAGTTTTGGTTGTGGATGTCAACTAGATTAGTTGGTAAAAGTCTTGGGAGGTGGAATCTAAGACCTGGTATGAAACATGTCCACGTCATTTTCTTTCATATCTTTTCTCCACACTCGAAAGAACATAACGTCTTGGCTGAGACCATCTTAGCCGCACTACTACATACATGAGCTATTGCAACCCCTGAAAACCGTTGCAATAGAGCCAAAAACCGTTGCAATAGAGCTATTGCAACGGTCTAACAATCGTTGTTGTTGCTGCTGTTGCATTGGACCTAATGCAACGCCGTTGCAATAGGTATATTTAGTTGTTGCATCAGCTAGAGAACCTATTGCAACGCCTCTATATCTATTGCAACAACATAGGATAGCTATTGCAATGCCCCTAGCACTCATATAGTCATATTGTGTCCCATTTTGATATATATATTACAACGCCTCCATATACATTGCAACACAATTGTATAGCTATTGCAACGCCTCTATTACTAATATCATGCTTCATTTTAGCACCTATTACTACGCCTTACGCCTCTAGCTAATGCAATTCTCTAATTTCATCGTAGTCTAGTAGTAGTAATAGTCGATCAATATATATCAAAAAAACTTGAAATTTTATAACTGATTTAAAAATTATGCATACAATATTCATGCCCATGGGCAAATTTAAAAATTACATAATTACAAATCTATTAACTAATAAACTAAACAAAATCCATGATAAACGTCGACAAATAAAACTCTTAAAATAGAGTACGCTATACATTCACTACATATAAAATGCTCCGAAAGTCCTACAACACTTGAGCATATATTGAATAGAGCACAATATGAGTCACTGTAGCTACACATCAATGTGAGGACCACCATGATGAAGATAAGACCTGCACATGTATGAAACGCTCGTGATATACTTTAACATGACTAGAAAGACTTCAGCCTTTTCCTGTGTAACCATTGAACTCAGCAGACAACACAAAGCTTTCCTGAAGAGAATGCTATCAAATAATGTAAAAGACTTAAATAAAAAAAACTGGAACAACTCTCTGATAATAATGCAGGCAATACTAAGTCAACAACCATAAATTATACACCCAAATTAAGTTTGAGCCATTTCACAAAAGTGTTACCATATCAAACATAAGCCGTTTGGTCCTTGAGTGCCTTATGCCATCATTTCATCAAGTCGCCATCAATGCAGCCCCGGCCCAAACAATATTGAGGCCCTGTGCTAGGTCGAAAAATAGGCCCCATAAAATCTATTTTTTTTACATGACCTATAAAATCTATCTTACCGTTTCTAAATTGTTTCAAAATAATTCAAAGGCACAATTTTTTCAAAAAAAATTAAAATGTAAAATAACACCAATAAAATCTATTAAGAGCGTTAGTGATAATGTCTTGCAGATGGTGAAGATTCATTTGGAGATGGTAGAACCCCAGCCATATAGGCCTAAACTTCAACTTACTCTTACAGGATAATTGGCAATTCTCAATTTACTTTGTTCATTGTGAGGCACAAAAGCTATCCGTACCATTGATGTTCCTTTTAGAAGTAATTTATTAGCTTTCCTCTGCAAATTATGAGGTATGAGTTCCAAGTGATCTCCTGTAAAACTGAGTTGGTTCAAGTAACATTTCTCGTGATGTAAATATCAATGAGACCTGGTAAAATTTAATCCAAAAAAAACAATGCTGATAAATTCAGTAATAAGAGCACAGCAAGAAAAAATAATCAACCTTTGAAAAAGCAAAAAATCAACGAAAATTCAGAGAAATAGAAAAGTAGATTAGATAATTCACCGAAAAAAAGAAAAGAAGATCAGATGATGATCATACCAATAATTCCAAGAACACTACGAATAATATTTGGATTCACCATTTTTTTACTTGCTTCAAGAATCAAAAGTAGTAAGAGAAAATTGAAAAAAATTCGAAATTACTAATGAAGAGAGAGAAAAAGAGGAATGAAAAAAACTGATGAAGGTGAGAGAGAGAGAGGGGTAAGGAGAGAGATAGAAAGTTCAGAGGTTTAGGGGGAAAAGTAAGGAGAGAGATAGAGGTACACTACTTGCAGACTTGCAGTTGATACTTGAGCACGATTTCAGTAAGGAAGAGAGAAGTACATCAAGGAGAGAGAAAAATACAAAGCATGATTTCAGAACTAACTTTTTTTTTGCAGAATTTGGGGTCCCATTTAGAGGTGAGGAGAGGTGAGGCCCTCTGCTGAGTCCCATTTTGGACCGGCACAGGGTCGGGCCTAGAGGAAGATAGACATGCGAATCCAACTCAGTGAGTAATTAAAAAAAAAAAAAGAGAGGCGTCTGCCATGGACGCCCCACCACCGGCGTAGGCGTCCATGGTAGACGCCCGTGGTGTTTTTCTTTTAAAAACTAACACAGGCGTCTAACATGGACGTCCCACCACCAGCGTAGGCGTCCATGGTAGGCGCCTGCCATGGACGCCTACGCCCGTGGTGTTTTTCTTTTAAAAACTAACACAGGCGTCTAACATGGACGTCCCACCACCAGCGTAGGCGTCCATGGTAGGCGCCTGCCATGGACGCCTACGCCCGTGGTGTTTTTCTTTTAAAAACTAACACAGGCGTCTAACATGGACGTCCCACCACCAGCGTAGGCGTCCATGGTAGGCGCCTGCCATGGACGCCTACGCCCGTGGTGGGGAGTCCATGGCAGACGCCTCCTCTTCTTTTTTTTCAATTAAAAAAAACAACAGGTGGTGTGGGTGATTTGGTGTGTCTTTATCCGACAAAATTAGACGCCTGAGTTGTTTAATATTCCGGCAATTAAGTCGAGATCGGACGAGTTCGAAGATGGTGTGCAACTGTAGTGCTCAGTATCAACATCAATTTTCTCCATATGCAGTTCTGGATTTTGGGTTATTTTAATTAACTCATATTCTTTTATGCTACTTTTTTACTGGTTTTGTATTTTTTTTTTTTTTCTGGTTTTGTATATTTTCATTTATGCAAGTTGGATGGAGTTGGGGCAGGTGGGAGGTCGATGGTGGGAGGTAAGGCCGTAAGGGAAAGGGAAGATGAGGGTAAAGGGAGGAAAGAGATAGGGTAAAAGGAATGGGAAGGGGGTAATACTGAGGTTGTATTTTTATACGAATTTAGGGTGATGGTAAGTAATACTAGGGCGGCGTTTGGCAACACTCTTTTTTTACGATTCCATATGCATATGTAAGTATTTAGTTGCTGAAAAATTCAAATCTCTAGACAACGTTGCTTTCAGTTGTTAATTTTGGCATCTATTATCAATTGTTTGACTTTAATATTTCTTGTGATTATGCAAACCAATGTATGGAATTGAAAGCTCATTGCCAAACTGTTGTTCTTGGATTGTATTCCTTCTATTATTAATATGCATGATTTATTCTTTTTTCATGTATGGTTTAGTAAGTGGAAATCAGGTGTAATTTGTCAAGGGTGTGCATGTCAGATTTTAGGTTTTCTAGATCAATTTTTTGGTTCATCATTACCTTTATGCTCTTTGGTTCTTACTAGTTTTGTTGCTATTGCCATCTTGCAAGATTTTCTCAACTGTTGCATTACTGTATGACGCTTCATTCAATATATGTGGTAATTTCTTTTAACACCTTTATGCGTGTAGGCCGTAATTTTGGGGATGAAGGTCTATTTTTTCTTGCTGAGATCTTGGCATATAATCAGGTTAATTAGATATTCTTTTAAAATCATTTTTTCATAGTGAATATTGTCAATTATGGTTGTAGTAATGTACATGGGACAGACTTGATGTGCTTTTCAAATTATACGAGTAAGTTTGCATTTTATAAGTTATGGATTTTACTAGATGGCAAAGATCGTTGTGACCTCCTCAATATTGGTTGCAGAATTCATTCTCTTGCGGAAACTGGTCTCATTTCAGAAGGTAATTACCTGATCATTGACATATTTGATACCTAAATGATTATACCCAATTGGGAAGTTGTAGTGTAAGGGGCGTTTTTCTATTGGAGAAGTCAAATTTTACAACTTGTTGATGGGTAATTATTTAGGAATATTACTCTGAGTTATCATTTATGTGTTAGCATCAATAGTAGTCAGGTATTATTAGAGACATTTAGGTGTAGGGTAATTTTTGGTATTGGTTATGCAAGTAGTGTACCATGATTGCTACATACATCTGATTCCCATTGAATCGTAAGCTTATCAGTCTCTTGTATGTTGGGCAGTTGTGGGTTTACTAGATTGCAAGCTTCTATGGGTCCTTTGTTTTTGTTTTTTTTTGAAGTGTCATGAATAACCAATAATTGGAAGATAAACACCTCTCCTCCTTGAGGGAGTGAATGATTTCTAAACACATAGCATGTGCAGGTAACTCACACAATGAGCTATACACTGTTCAAGAATTGCAGTTATTACCTGTACATTGTCCCAGAACTTTGTAGATTCTGTAACATTTTGCTTTGTAGTTCTATTTGTTCCCTAAGACTCTGAATTAATTCTGCAGTGATTGTAATTCTTTTACCATTAATGTGTATTAACCCTCTAAGTGGCGCAGCATGTTGGTCTACTATGGGTCTTGGCTTTTTCTAGTGCCAGTATACTCTATGAATGGTTTCAACTTCTACACTGCAGCCTGGATAACATACTGCTATTTCAGTCATGCATTATCCAGCCTTTTTGCCCTTCTTTCAGTATTTTAGAATCAATAACTGATTTTTATATCAATTTAGTCAAACTTGACGAAGGGGTAATTTGATTCTATAATTTTAGTTTGAAGAACTGAGAATGAGTGAAATATGCTGAATGGGTTGTCTAGAAAATAGTTAGTAAATGTGTATAATTGTGAATCTAAAATTACAATTTTATGTCATCTTTAGAAAAAGATCATTTGCATCGGATGTTACCTAACGTGTGATGCAAATGATTTTTTTTATTATGTAAAAAAAAAGCCATATCCTTTCTTTTCCTATGGATACAGGTCTGATCATAGAGTTCTATCAGCTTTGTCGGAGTATTTCTCGAAACGTTAATGATTTTATCCTTCCATGTATGCATGCTATTCATTTTGGTGCATTTTCCTGTTTATTTGACTTTAGTTCTTAGGTACACGTATAAGTAGTGATGTGCATTTGAAGCCCTGTCTTGGATTATGCTATGATGGGGACCTTGTGTACTGAGTACTAAGTTAATTACTAACTGGTGATCGATTGTTTAGTTGATACTTCAATCGTTGTTTTTGCAGTATATTGGCAATCATATATTTATGCATGTGAATTTGAGAAAATAGAAGATCCTGGTGCTGCTGCTTGTGTCTAGAAAGAACTAGATATGATTTGCGAAACATGGGGTTCTAATGAACCTAGTATGGGGTGCATGGAATGAATACTGACCCCTTTTATAATTCTTTGTTTGTTGGCTTTTGGCCTCTTAGTCCAGGCTGTGTATAGGATGCTTCTTGACATAGAATGTTCTGACTGCTAGTTTTATTAAATAGAAGTCCTACAAAGGTATCAAGTTTTCTCGTTGTAATATTTTCTTTCCTCTTATGTATGACGGCTGGGATGATCCGGACGGCACAAAATTGACTTGATCTAAATTCTAAACTAATCCCACAATGGCTTTTGTTTTAGTCTGAGTGCTTCTATGATGCTGGATTGCAGTATTGAATTTTTTTTTTTTAAAAAAATGCTCATTTGCGTCGGGTGTTGCCTAACATGCGATGCAAATGATTTTTTTAAATGTAAAAAGAGCCATTTGCGTCAGATGTTCCCTAACATGCGACGCAAATGGCTCTTTTTACATAATAAAAAAAAGTCATTTTCATTGCATGTTGGGAAACATCCGACGCAAATGAGCCTTTTTTTTTTAAAAAAAAAGTCATTTACGTCGCATGTTAGTTAGCATGTGACGCAAATGATCATTTTTTATAAGTAAAAAAAAGCCAGATGTTAGGTAACATCAGACGCAAATTTTTTAAAAGTCATTTGCGTCGCATCTTAGGGACATCCGAGTTCCGACGCAAATGCCCATATTTTGCGTCGAACACCAAACCAACGCAGATCATTTATGTATATTTGCGTCGAGACCTGTAGTGTCAGACCCGAAACCGGCGCAAATCATTTTTTCTGTACTATTCAACTTGTTCTTCATTAAAGACTCCAAGAAACCTACATATTCTACGTTTGCAAAATTGAACCACCACCCTTACCCAAGTGATAATCAGCTTTCGATTGCCATAACCAACCGCAAATCAACAATGCAAGATGTACAACTTCCTCCAACTATTTACAGAATTACCACGCATTTTAAAAAAGTTAATAACCTACTCATATCTAAAACAACGCTTGCCGAGAAAATGTAAACAAGGAAGTGTAGTACAACCTCAATACCCTTCAGATCTAGAAATTAAAGCTCCATTGATTCAACAAAGCTATATCACCCACGAAATCCTCGACTGAAACCGAATTCATCCCATCACTGGGGATATGCGAACGGATCGGATATCCTGTGGTGGAAGTATGGTTGATATTCTCCATTTTGGGTGAGAAATACTTGCTCCCCTGCTTGTGGTGCCGCACACCTCCGTCGCGAAGAGAAGTCGGCGGCAATTTCACAATGGTTGGCTGCCGATGGAAACTCACAATGTGCAAACCCAAAACCCTCGACTCGGCTACAGTAATTGGGGATTGAAAACACTTGCACCAGTACACGGTGTTTACTTCCCTGCGTTGGGATGCCGGCTGAAAGGGATGAAGAAATCGAAACACAAAACCAAAGAACGAAGAACTAAAAAAGGAAAAAGAGGAGAGGTAGGGGCTCGACGGGCATCGGGAGGAGCGCCGAGGCAGCTCTGGCGACAGCTATCGAGCCCCCTAGGATTCTACTGTTTCGCTGGGGGTTTGAGAGAAAACCTAACCCGTTCGTTATCGTTTTTTGTTTCCAGTTTTAAGTTTTTTTAAAAAAACCAAAAACAAAAATATGGAAACCAGAAAAAGTAGTTTCCAGTTTTCTGTTGTCAGTTTTCAAAATTAGCATGTTTACTATCAATATGACTAATTTTAACCTTATTATACAACTCATATCATATAGTTCTAAAATCATAAAAACCAAAAACTAAAAACTGGCAGTGATACCGAACGGGCCCTAAGTTTTAAAGATGATATATAGCAAAGTCAAACTAATGTATTTAGTTAATCTACATGTATTTTTGAAGTGAAACGGGTATCTCAAAGACTTGTGAGAGCCAAGAGGAGTTGGATTCTTAAATATCATTAAAAAGTTATTGAAGTGATGTTTCTTAGACTATTAGGGCGTTCCTAGGTTCTTCTATAAGGGACAAGTAAATGCGTGGAACAAATGGTTTGTTCCTTGTGAAGCATAGTTGTTCGCTAAGTCAAGGAATAGTTTATTATAGGAATTGTAGTTTATGGCATGCACGAGTTTAAACGACACAACTCAAGGAAATTAAAAACCTTGTTAATAAACTAAGCGTCGTCTTAGGGATTGAAAGAGATGTATGATTGGAGTTATGGGATCAGTTAAGATCTTATCCTAAGTATAAAGGAATTTTTCATGGGGTACCCCTGAGGTTTTGTATAAGTCATGTGGTGTCCCAAAACTTTCAATATTCATATAGTACCCCTAAAACTAATTCATAATTGAGGCAAAACTTAACGGCAGTTACCTTTCTGTTAAATTTTAATAAGGAAACTACAATTTCATCCCTTCTAACCAAAATCACTTAAACTAAATACAATTTTTTTTTTTTTGGTGAAATACGGATGCATAGAAAAATTAAGTGTTAGAGGCTATAAGCCTTAATATAAATTCGCCCCAAAGGTTCATAAGATAACTAGGGGGTGGGGATAAGTCTAGTTACATTCATATCTATATAGTCTTTTCTTCCCTGCTTTGCCATACTATCTGCGACTTGCGTGTGCTTTCTTAGGCAATATTGGACCTTCATCTCTTGGAAAAACTGGTTGTGATCCCTGCATAGCATAGTGAGTTGGTCAGTGGGTAGGTTCAACTTTGGCGACTTTTGAACGATGTTGGCTGCCTTTTTGCAATCGATAAAAATATTCAAATGCGTGGCCCTGTGATCTTTTGCAATAGAAAGAGCCCAATAAATCCCCAACAATTCGGTGTGTAAAACATCATTTGCGTATGCTTTCCGTTGGAAACCCATGATCAAATATCTTGCAATATCGACAAAACACCAGCAATACAAGAAGGGGTAGAGAGATTAACAGAGGATGCATCCACAACTATGGTTAACCACGGGTGAGTTCGAATAATCATGGAAGGTGTTGGATCAAGTTGTTGCTCAAAGGAGGGTTGGGCTGTAAAGAACTCATGAGTACTACGGGTTGCTTTTTGAACAGTTAGGGAAGGTAGAGGAATGGGTATGTTTTCAAATATGAACTTGTTTCGCTGCACCCATAGCTCCCAGCAAACAAACATGAAGAGATAACAAGATGGGATGCTTGCAATTTGTGTATAGTTTTTAAGGTGGTGGGAAAGCCATTCATGGGTGGAGGTTGTATGGGAGGGTATGGGCTGATTCAGAGAGGCTTCCCAAACCGCATGGGCCACCTTACAATCCCTAGTAATGTGCAAAGAAGACTCCACCTGGTCATGACACAAAGAAAAAAGGTTCGAAGTGATGATGTTACGCTGATTTAAGAGATTGTTTGTAGGGAGGCGATCCCACCAGGCCATAAAAACAACTTGAGCTTAGGCGTGAGGAGGCCCTTCCATAACCAGTCTAGATCAACTGGGGTTTTTCGAGGCAAGGAAAGAATGGAATATTGTAATAGCCTTATTTCTAAGCAGTTGTTATTAAGGACTTAATATACTTTATTAGCTTAAGTATCTTTAAAAAGTATATTATTGAACATGGTTATCTAAACATGGGTATATAGTTGATTATTTTTATGTTACTAATGTTTTGAAGGAAATCTGATTTTATTTCTATTGAAGTAAAAAGACAACTTTGCCCTTTGAAACAAAAGAAAAAAAAAGATTCATGGAAGTATCTAGATTTTTGAGGAGAAATCCATAATTCATTCCTAATTTTCCTATTAAAATCCTCCTTAGTGAACCATAATCCCAGTTTTCTCATCTTTCTCTCACGCTACTCACTTCTCTCAATTTCATTGGAACTTTTTGACCATCGCGCAGGGGTGCCGCCACCTAATTCCGGTGTCCTATCGCCAATAGCTTTCTAGCTAGCATTGTTGTGTTGATGCTTTGTTTTCTCAAATTTCCCCACTTCGTTTTCTTCTTGAATAAATGTTGGTTCTAATGTTCCTCTCTTTAGAAAGCAAGAATTACCCACCAAGATTCAATTTTTAGCACTCCTACTTCCATAATTTTGTTATTCAAGCTTGAACAAAGGGAAAATTGGAAGAAACTCCAAAGACCCAAAATTTCATCTCTCTCTTCTATCATGCGTTGCTAACGCATCTGTGTTGTTGGTTTGTTGTTGCCGCTATCACGCCGACGTGCTGATGGTGGTGGTTCTTGCCACCAGTGTTGCTATGTTCGGCGGAGTACCTGGTGGGGCGTCGATGATGCTGCTGCTCTGTTTTGCTACTTCCCTTAGCTTTTTGCAACCAATTTCCTTCTCTATAGTTCTGCTCCTCAATTGTTGTTGCTGCTACTGGATTGTAATCATATCTCCAAATTCAGAAAATATAATCTCTTGAAGGTATTGGTAACTATTAGTGCTTTGTGGGTGAATTAATATGGAGTCCTTATATCAATAAAGGATTATTGAAGGTTGATTTCGAAGTTGAAGCGTTATTTGGAATCTAGAAAAGGTACACATTGTCCCTCCACCTTATAACTAAACCGTTTTTGTGCTATTAGAAGTCATATGAATTTCACGACTTTCCAAAAAGGAATATGAGTTCTGACTTGAATTTGTTATTGTTTTATAATTATAAAGTTCAATTTGTTTGGAAGTATGATTCTTAAACACTGGGTTTGTCTCATTTTCGGAGTATATGATTTGACATCAAGTATTAGATTATATTGAGTTTATTAGCATTTGTTTGATAATCATGATTTGAGATATCTTTATAAGTTTCGGTTGTGGACGATAGTCTGTTCGGATATTTAATTTGGAAGTAAGTAAGAGTTGTCCAACAACACCCGTTTATGTTATACTAAGCCAATCGTGTTTGGAATTGAAGTATATTTTGATTTTCGAATCTTAATAATTGTTGAGCAACCCATGTTCTAGATATGATATGAAAGTATGGATGTTGGATTACAATAATTTAAGTAAGAGTTAGTCGATATATTTCTCAATGTATCTATAAGTAAAATATATTGTTCGATCTCGTATGCTCTGCGATAAGTAATTGACGTTAATTCGATGAGGTTGATAAGCTTATGAAACTCAAATATATTTGTACTAATATAGTTGTAAATATATGAATACAAAGAGTTGATTCATACAAGGTTACTAGAAATCTAAGTTTCTTGTCAGGTGATGGGAAGTTTCTTTCTTTCCTCTCATTCTGTGTGATTAAGTTAAATGGTTTTTGGAGTGAAGTTCATCATTCTTTATGGTGGCGTGGGGGTGATTTTTCGTCTGATGCAGATAAATTTGCTTATCAATGGAAGTTTTCCCATAATTCCAATTCTCGCATTAAATGCGATTGGAAATATCTCTGTTCTAGTTCAAAATAAGATCATTCTTTTTAGGGATTGCCGTAAAAGTGTTTGCTATATATACAGCAAACTTTAGGTAAGTTTTCATTCAATTCTCTTGTCTTGTTCTGCTATTAAACATTCTCATAAGGAATTACTCTCCTGCTTTAAGTTACTCTTGGTGTTTAGTTGTTTGCTGTTAAATAATATGGTGACTAGTAAGTCATTTAAAGATGTAGTTTTGGAAGTTGATAATTTTATCAATTCTGCTCATGCTGTTCCTCTTGAGGAAAAATATGAGTTTCATGCTTCTTCTTCTATTCCTAATATCCATGATTTTAATGATCATGACCCTGTTGGTCCAGCTCTTTTTCCTGAGGCTGTGATTTTAGATGAATTACCCCAGGTCCAAAAAGATATAAAGGATTTAGCTAAATCTTGTTTAATTGGTAAAATGTTGGGGGATCCTGTTGATCTCAGAACGATAATTTCTAGAACAAAAGCTGATTGGAAGTTTTGCAAAGGTGATGTAGATTACCTTGAAATGGGTAATGGCTGGGTGTTGTTAAGGTTTGCTAATTCTGGGGATTTATCCCTTGTGTGGTCTGAAAGACCTTGGCATGTCCAAGGTGAGCTTTTTGTGATATATCCCTAGAAATCTCTATTTGACCCTTATGTTGAGGAAATAAAATGGGTAGATTTGTGGGTTAGAATCCCAAGAATTCCTGCTGAATTATTGAACTTTGATTCAATTGCAAACATGTTAGCTGCTAATAATGTGGGTTCTCTAATTAAGTTAGATCCTAGATCTTTGCTAAGGCACAAGATCAGATCTGTTCGTGCTTGTATTAGAGTTAACATTTATGATCCTCTTGTTGAGTATGCTGAAGTGATAAGAACAGGTGGTGTAGCATGTGGGTATCTAATCTGGTATGAAGATTATTCTTCTGGATGCTCATTCTGTGGTTGTGAAGAGCAAGTGATTGGGAAATGTGCTATTTTATACCCTCTAAAGAAAGAGATCAAAGTTAGGATGTTAGAACATCCTAAAAAGCAATGGCTTGCTGAGTTCATTGGGGATGCCACTAGGCAAGCTAAGCCTGCCACCACTGCTGAGCAAGCAAATGTGGTGAAGGCTAGGCCTAGGCATATTGCTCGACCTGTTTCTTTTCCTGTTGGTGCCTCCTCTGGTAAGCCTGGTGGTTATAAAAAGAAGTTCCCAAGTAAAGTTTTCTCAGGAGAAAAGGTAAAGAATGCTGCTAAAGGAGTGATTATATATGATGTCCCTGAGATCAAAAGTGGTCAGAAAGCTTCCCTCTCTCCCTAAATCAGGTGATAAAGGTAAAGTTGTGTGTGTGGCAAATCCTGCCATTCTTATTGAGTGCTCTGATGATGATGTAAATGTGAGTGATGTGCTTCCTATCTCTCCTCTTGCTGTTGTTGTGTCTAGCCTCTCTCAGTTGGTTGTGCACCCTTTGGTGCCCCACTGTGATGCTAAGGGTATGACCCTCCCCCCTCCTTCAGTCAATGATGATATCTTGTCCCTAGTTCCCTTAAGGGTAATTTATCCTGATGATTTATTTGATCATGAATTTAATCCTGCTGCTGAGTTTGAGGCCCAGGAAAATGAAAATTTTCTTGATCAAGTCTTAGACCAGTCAGATGTGGATAATGATACTTTCATTCTAGGTGATAATGTTGATGATGAAATGATGTATGAGTACTTGTCTCAGCCTGAAAACTCATTTTATTCTATTAATTCTGAGACCTCAATTGTGAGACATATTGATGGAATGGGGGTTGAAGGGACTACCCCTAATGAGATGCATTCCTCTTCTAGCTCAGCAAAGAGGAGGAAGAGTGAAGGTGAAGCAGATTCTGCCTCTTCAGGTCTGAAGAGGGGTAGAAACTAATGAGCTAGCTGTTAGTTTTTGATGCCATTAGTAATATGTTAATCAGTTTTTGGAATGTAAGAGGTTGTAAAAGACCTTTAGTCAGGGAAGAGGTGAAAGCTTTTTGTAGTCAAAATAAAACAGAAGTTTTAATGCTGTGTGAAACCAAAGTATCTTCCCCTCCCTCTGAGGGCTTTGCTAGGTACTGTGGTTTCACACAGTCTGAGTTCCTTCCCTCTGTTGGTTTAGCTGCTGGCATGTGGGTTTTTTGGAAGGAAAATGCTTGTAATCCTTTCAATCTAGTTGTTATAAAAAAATCTAGTAGATTTATGGTACGCAGTATTAATATTCCTTCTACAAACTCTAACTTTGTTATAATCTTCTTATATGCTCCTCCCAATTATAACTTAAAGTTTGAATTGTGGGATGAGTTAATGTCATTTATTAAGACTTTAGATTGCCCTTTCATGTTGTTGGGTAATTTTAATGAACTAAGCTCGCAATCCGACAAACTGGAGGTGCTGAATTTAGGTTTTCAAGATTAAGTATTATGAATTCTTTGTTCTCTTCTATTGACTGCATTGAACTTCCGTTTGATGGCCAGCAATTTACCTGGCGTAAAAAACCAGCAGACCCTAATAATATATATGAAAGGCTTGGTAAAGGGATTTTTAGTATGGATTTTTTGAGCTTATTTCTGAATGCTAAACTTCATCATCATGTTTTTTCTTCGTCGGATCATTGTCCCATTTCGTTAAATCTAAACATTGTCAAATGCTTTAAAGCCCCTCCTTTTACATTTAATAAACTATGGACAACAAGAAATGACTTTGATGTATTAGTCAAGAAGACTTGGAGTACTCAATTTCAAGGTTCATATATGTATTGTCTAATAAAAAAGAGTAAGTTATTAAAAGAAAAGGAAAAAGTATGGGCATCTACAAGATTTGGGAATATTTACAAACAACTCTGTGAAGTTGAAAGCAAATTAAAAAATATCCAAGAAAAGCTAATTATAAACTAAGATTGCCCGTTTTTGACTGCTTCTCAAAACAAGTTTTTGTCCAAGCAAGCTAAACTATTAGAATTCCAAGATTCTCATTGGAAGGTCAATGCTAAATCTAATCATCTAAAATTAGCAGATGCTAATACTAAATATTATCATGCTTGTGCTTCCATAAGGAAAAATAGAAATTTAATTAAAACTATACAAGATCCTTCTAATAATACCATCTCTCATTCGAAACTGATTGGGACTTGTATTACGAGTGCTTTCATTCAATGTTTTACTTCTAATTCTTCTTGTTCATTTGATCAACAAACAGATTTGTCCTTATTATCTTCCATAATTTCAGACGAGGATAATGTCCATAATTTCAGAAGTAAAGGAGGCAATTTTTTATCTATCACCTGATAAATCTCCAGGTCCAGATGGATTTTCTCCATTCTTCTATAAAAAATATTGGTCATTAGTGGGTAATTCTATTTTTATAGCAGTTAAAGCTTTTTTCTTTTTTCTTTTATGGGAAGATTCTTAAGGAGATAAACCATACTTTTATTACTCTGATTCCTAAAACTGAAGCTCCTTCTAATCCAAATCATTTTAGGCCAATCAGCATGTGCTCTACTATCTATAAAATCATTTCTAAAATTATGACTAATAGACTAAAGCAAATTTTAGGCAAAATTATTCATCCGCTTCAGGGAGCTTTTGTTCCAGAAAGACTCATTCAGGATAATATTCTTTTAGCTCATGAGGTTTTCCATTCTTTCAAAAAGAAGATAGAAATGGAAGGTTGGTTAGCTATTAAACTAGATATGGAAAAGCTTATGATCGTTTGGAATGGAATTTTATTTTTGCAGTGTTTAAAAAGCTAGGCTTTTGTTAATAATGGATTAATTGGATGGCTCAATGTATAACAACAATCTCTTTTTCTGTTCTTGTTAATGGCATCCCAGGTGATGTTTTTTTGCCCTCCAGAGGTATTCGTCAAGGGGACCCGCTATCTCCCTATATTTTTATTCTCTGTGCTGAACTTCTAACTAGGCAACTTCATCAAGCTAGTGTTTCTGGTTCCAAAACTGTAGGTGTTACTTTAGGTCATTCTAATGTCAATATCCCTTTTCTAACTTTTGCAGATGACACTATGATTTTTGCTAAAGCCAATGTTAATAGCTGTATTTCAATTAAAAATATCTTAAATAGCTATTGCTCTATGTCTGGTCAATTAGTTAACTACCATAAATCAGCCTTTCAATGCTCAAGTAATTCAAATTCGCAATTAATGCCCCAATTTGCGCAAATTGTGGAAATGGAAGAATCGCTTTCTCTAGGTAAGTATGTAGGATGCCCTATTATTAGTTCAAAAGTTACTAATGCAACTTTTAGTGATATTCAAGAAAAAGTTTGTGGCAAACTTGGCAAGTGGAAGGCTAAATCATTATCTCAAGCTGGCAGAACTGTTTTAATTCAATCTAACTTAGCTACTAAAGCCAATTTTCAAATGCAAAGTTTCTCTCTTCCTCATACTATCCTCTCCTCGCTGGACAAAAGTTATAGGAATTTCTTCGGGAATAAGGATTTAAACTCTAAGGCTCCTAATCTGATAGGTTGGGATAAAATTTGTCAACCTAAAGCTGTTGGGGGTTTAGGCTTAAGAAAAGCTAAAGTGAATAATATAGCACTTCAGTTTAAGCTGTTGTGGAAAATCCTCTCTGCTCCGGATAATGTTTGGGTTCAGTTAGTTAAAAATAAATATCTAAAGACTGATACTCTTTTTTCTTATATCACGAAATCTAATGTCTCCTGGCAATGGCGGAAATTGATGAATCTTCGTCATATTTTTAGAAAAGGTTTAAGATGATCTATTGGTAATGGAGTTTCAGTTTCCTTTTGGTTTGACAATTGGCTTTACTCTTTTCCAATAGCAAGTATTTTCCCTCCTACTTTGGGGTCGGATGCTATTTCTGTTAGTTTCTTCATTAATGAAGGTCCTTCTTGGAATATTCAGCTTCTGCTTCAGTATGTCTCTGCATATATTGTAACTGCCATTTCTGGTATATTTCTTCCCTCTAATGCTATTCTAGATAAAATAGTTTGGGGGCTCTTAGCTGATGGCGAGTATACGGTGAACACTGGGGTGGCCCTAATTCAAAATGGGAGCTCGACTCATGTTCCTCCCAATAAAAATTGTTGGATCTGGAAACTCAAAGTTCCTCCGAAGATTAAATTCTTCTTATGGAAAATTATCCAGGATGGGCTTCCTACAAAAAAAAAGATTAGAAATAAGTCATGTTTTCCGTCCTTTGGAGTTTTTGTAATTTTCATTCGGAGGATACTTCCCATATTTTTGCCAATTGCCCTTTTTGTAGTGATGTGTTTGAGATTTTAACCGGTGAGAATATTATTCATGCTATCCCTCAAAAGAGTGAAGATATGTGTTTTAATGATTATCTTTTCTATCTCTATTCTAACATTTCTTGTCAGGATCTTCAAGTTGCTACCATTGCTTGGTGGTTTATTTGGTATGCTAGAAATAGTATCTCTTTCCGAGAAAAAAAAATTTTCTCAACGAAAGGTGTGTGAAATGGTGAAAGCATTTCTTCATTCACTAGTAGAATAAATGCTTATTGCTGCGGTCATTAAGTGGCATATTGCGGCGATTTTGGCCGCGCAGCAATAAAGGGCGCAGCAATAGGTAATTAACCTATTGCTGCGGTTTTTGACCGCAGCAATAGGCTAAGATATTGCTGCGGTTCCTAGCTAAAACCGCAGCAACATGTATGTTTTTTAATAAAAAAATGAATCCTATTGCTGCGGTTTTAGGTAGGACCCACAGCAATAGGAAGGTAAAAAACAAAAAAAAAATTTGAAATTCTGGCAATTATAAATCAACTCCAATAGTACGTTCTTTCTAAACAAATTATATCGTTTCACAACTGAATAATATTAAATGACTCCATTCAAAAACATACCAACATTAAGTGACTCCATTCAAAAACATACCAACATTAAGTGACTCCATTCTAACAGATTAAACAGGAATTAAATAAAAAAAATACGAAAACATCATAATTTCAAAAAGAAAAACGAGAGAAACAATAATCAAACGAGATTGAAAAAAAATAAATCATCATAGAGCGATTGAGTGAGATACTGCAGTGCATACAATAGATTACAAGTCATCATAAAAAAACAAAAAAAAAATCTCAGAAAAACAAACGAAAAAAATAAATCTAAGAAAAATAAACTAGAAAACTAAGAAACTAAAATAAAAAAAATAAGAAACAAAAACGAAAGACAAAGGACATCAAGAATTTGAAAGATGAAGACCGGCGACCAACGCCGAGATCTGGGCGACGGCGACCAACGTCGACATCTGGAGACCGGCGAGATCGATGAAGACAAGCGAGATCGATGAAGACCGGCGAGATGAGACCGACGATTTTGAATTTGCGAGATCGATGTTCTTGCTGTTACGACTTGCATGCTATTCTCCGATGTTGAATTCGCCGGTGGAAGGAGTGAGTGAGATGAAATTCCCGCAACTCACAAGACCAGATCTAAAAAAAAAAAAGAGAAACGAGGAAATGTTGAAGTCAAGGAAGTTCAGTTCGTCGAAAATGGCGAAAATGAAAATGGCGATAATGAAGATGGAAGAGAGAGAAGAATGACAAATGGTGAAGAGAGAGAAGAGGAATCACAGTGAGGGATGAGAGAAGAGAGAGAAGAGAGGAATCACAGTGAGGGATGAAAACTGCTATGAATAGAGCCAAGCGATGTGTCATGCCTTTAATATCATGACCTAGCGTTTTTTTTATCTTAGATATATTGCTGCGGTTCTGGTGGAAATCGCAGCAATAGGTTAAAATTTTATTTAAAAAATAATATTTTAATGTATTGCTGCGGTTCTGTCTGGAAACCGCAGCAATAGAGTTGGTAAAAAAGTCAACATAAGTCTGAAAATTTTCCCGTTGAAGCCTATTGCTGCGGTTTCTGGCCGAAACCGCAGCAATAGGTCTATTTTATATTTTACCTTTACTTTTTACGTGGTTTATTGCTGCGTATTGGTAAAACCGCAGCAATACCACCGCAGCAATAAGCAAAAATTCTACTAGTGATTCTATTAGTAAAGAGCCTAGTCTCTGTCTTCTGACAGGTACTAGTAATGGTTTGTCGCGCTCAAGTATGAAGAGTCGTAAGAATGTTGCTTGGTCTGCGCCTAATGATGATTTTTTCAAGTTGAATTTGGATGGTTCCAAGTTGAAAGATGGTCATGCCTCTTTTGGTTTTGTCATTAGAAATTCTTCTGGGGTAGTGGTGCTCTGTAGTGCGAAGTCGTTGGATCCTTCTCAGTCCATCTTAATGGCTAAAGCTTGGGGTTTTAGGGAAGGTATTAGGGGTGATATCTCCCTTGGTATTAAAAAACTAATGGTGGAAGGTGATAATTTGTCTGTTATCCAGTCAATTAAAAGAGTTTGGAAGATTCTTTGGTCTATCTCCTCTCTTATTGAAGACTCAGAGCAAGAGTTGATAGCTTTTGAGGAGGTCCAGTTCAACCATATTTTCAGGAAAGCTAATGCTGCTGCGGATTGGATGGCGCACCGTGGGCATGCAACTCATAACCTTACTTACTGGTTTGAAATTTCTGATGTGTCGTTTTCTTTGATCATCCGAAAGGATGCTTTAGGGTGGCCCTTGTCTTGGGATCCTCCCTAGTTTTTTTTCCTGCTTAAAAAAAAAAACTAGAAATCTAAGTATATTGTGATAGTCAAGAGGCATCCGTTTCAAGTTTCTTATATATAATCTGAAATATAAGATACAAGGTTTTAAAGATAATTGTATATCAACATTGACGAATACATAATTGACTTTATTTTGGGAAATAGGAGTTTGAAGTTCTGATGATAATGTAAGATTTTGAATCATATTATGAGTTTTGTATGTTTGAGATTCTCTCGATCATGAGAAGGTTGAAATTAGAGATTTCAAAAGTGAATTATTATTTCGAGATGTTAAAAACTGTGCAAATTATGATATGAGGAAACTTTAGTGATACACTGGAAAGTGTGTGATAACTATTAAAGCTAGCAATACAATCTTTTAGGGAATTAGATTGAGTATGAATTTGTAAAGATATAAAGTAAGCTTTTCTGATTCTGTTTTTGGGAGAAAGTGAAGTTTAAATTTACAGGTTAAATTATATTACAGAGGTATGCTTAAAGAATCTTTGGAATTGGGTTTATAAGATTGGTTATTTATGCTGAAATGGTTGAAGTATAAAATGGTTGTTTGAGGAACTCTATTTAGGGAGGTAAGTTGTTATGTGAGAAACTAAAGTTGGGCAACAATTATTGTAATTTGAAAGTAGATAAATAGAATATGGTATGAGAACTTCATGGGTCATTAAAGCAAGCTGGGTAAAGTTGTGATAAATTGTGGATGACATAAATCAAGCATAAATATTTTGTACAATGGGCATTGGTGATAGACTTTAATAATAAAATAAAGGAGTCAAGATTAATATGAACATTGAGTTCAAATATTTAAGAAATATTGTTATGGGTTATAAATGAGTTTAAGTATTTGGAGTGATAATAAAAAAATATATAAAAGGATAGCTGAATAATGGCATAACTATTTATGACATGGAAATATGAAATAAGATGTTGTTGAGTTATAATAATAATAATTGTAGATTATAAAAATATGGTATAATATATTAATGGTTATGGAAGTATGAAGTATCGAGGCAATAAAGTCGGGAACCCAAATAACTATCTTAATACTAAGGCTAAAGTAATGAGGTGTCAGTTCAACTTTAGGGTGGAGTTTTATCATTTTAGATTCTTTGTCAATGGGCTTCTAGAAGTTGGAAGATCAAGTATGAGAGGTCTAAATAATTGAAAGAAGGGGGAGATGTTAAACGCTAAATTATTTTAATGGAAGAGTTACTTGTAGTTATAATACATAAGTCCGATCTCTACGAGTTTCACCTAAATTATAGAAATATGTCCTATGAAGTTTTATGTTATGAGACTTAGATATATATAATATGGTTTATAAATCTAGAGATATGAGCGATGCGGAAATTGATGTTATTACTTTTTGAATTCAGGATGAGCGTGAATAATATGAGTTATACTTGGGATATGACAAGAATATTATCATTAATATCATTGAGCATAAGTATAAACATCGAGATTGGCTTAGCTGTATAGATTGTTAAATAAGATTAAATGAAAAGTTATTCCTAAGTAAGAGAACTTTTGTAACTAAGATATAAAGTTATGTAAGATTAAATTCTATTTTGACTTTCTGATTAGTAAGCTACGTTTTGAGCTTCAATTATAATAAGCTTGGACTATATTTCCTTTAAAAGTCCGTATTTGAATGGTTTTAGCAAATGAATTTGGTAAAGGATTGAATTGTACCCAAATGCGATTATGTTACGAGATTTTTGATATATCTGACTCGACAATTATGAATTGAGCTTTAGAAAATATTGAATTGTGAATTATGTATTTTGATTCTGTTTCTGTGAGGGGAAGAAGCTGCTAGAACAATGATGAACAACATTATGTATTCAGTATTTTCTGTATTCTGGGGACATGTCCTAAAAAGTCTTGCAAGCAGTACATAACGGAAGAGGGGGACGTCCCTTGTAAAAGTTTAGAGAATGCGCCAGGATGGCAACTCTATTCGTGTTCTCTTCCCCAATGTAATATGATTTTTGAAAAAAAATAGAATATGTATTTGAGTATTTAAGTGGTTTCGTGGAAAGTTATTTCAAACTCTATTTACGAAGTAATGTTTTACTCACCCAAGTTATGGAATTCATGCGCCGATTATGGAAATAATTTACCAAGAAACTCGTTAGGAATTTATGAAAGGAGTTAACTACGATATACATATTGGATTAAAGGTTTTTGTATCTGAAACACGGAAGTGGGAGATACTTATTGACTTAAAGTATGTTAAAGTTGATTTCGGAAGATCGTATTAGTTCTACAGAATTCTCATGGTTCTGTCAATTGAAGTATATACTATTTACGTTATGAGATATTCGTATTACTCCCTCCGTCCCAGAATACTCTTTACACTTTCCTTTTTCATCTGTCCCAGAATACTTTTTACACTTCTACTTTTGGATATGACCCACTCTAATTTTAATCCTTCTACATTTAAAACATTGGCCCACACTCTCTCTCCTCCAAATAAAATAATACCACTCCTATTACATACCAACTCTAACCATGGCCCACATTCTCTCTCATTAAAATAAAATAATACTTCCTCCGTTCCAAATTAAACGCAACAATTTGGACGGCACGGACTCCTAGTTGATTTTTCTTAAGGGGTGATTAGAAAAAGGGAGGGGCATGTGATTAATTTTAAGTGGAGAGAGAAAGTGGGCCCAAAAAAAAGAATTGCCCCACCCCGCCACATCCTACCACCACCAAACCACCCCTCGCCACATCCTACCACCACCAAACCACCCTACTACCACGACCATCACTTCGCCGCCATCACCACCACCACAACTTACTCCCCCCCCCCCCATTACCACCACCTTCCGGCTGTCCCCACCACCACCAAACCACCACTACGCCACATCCTACCACCGCCACGTCAAAGTCCACTAAACCAAAGCACCACCACCATCTAATCCCTAAATCCACATCATAAACCACCGACAAAACCACCACCACCACTCCACCTCCACAAGAAGTCGAGTTGAGAGAGAAATCAAAAGATCGAGAAGAGAGAGAACGAAGGAAGATCGAGAAATTGAGCACAACACCCAACCCACTCCACCTCCACAAGAAATCGAGAAGAGAGAGAACGAAGGAAGATGGAGAAATCGAGGCGTGCGAAGGTGGTACGAAGGACGGACGCGGTGGTTTTGGGGTTGGAAAAAAGGGAGGAGAGGACGCCGCCGGTGGAGAGAAGGTGGTTTTGGGTTGGAACGAAGGTGACAAGTGGTTTTTGGGTGAGTGGGAGGAGAAAAAGGAAGATAAAAATGGTGGGGGGGGGGGGGGGGGGGAGGGAGGAGGAGGAAAAAGAAAATAATGGTGAGGTGGCGGTGGAGGAGAGAAAAATGGTGATGGAGGATGGAGGATGGAGGATGGAGGAGAGAGAGAATGATGGAGGATGGAAGATGGAGGAGAGAGAAATGGTGGTGGCCTGGTGGGTGAAGGTGGTATTGAAGAAAGAGGGGGTTGATGTTTAGGTAGATTAATTTTGATTAGGTTTGTATTTAATTTGATTTAGGTAATATAATATGTGTTTTAAGTTTTTAAATAAGGACAGTTTGGTAATTTCAAGGATAAAAATCATACCAAAAATAGAAAGAATGAAATTGTTGCATTTAATTTGAAACTGCCAAAAATAGAAACTGTTGCGTTTAAAACGAAACGGAGGAAGTACTACTTTTACTAATTACTAACTCCTATCACATCTACTTTTCAATAAAATAACAATTGATAACCAAACAACAACTTATCATCTAAAACTACGTGCCTTGAAAAGTGTCAAGAGTATTTTGGGACGGAGGGAGTATTATTTTAAACAAGAAGTAACATTACAAATTTTATATAATTCTTTTATTATGACTTCTCTGTATCTTGATTTCAAATGTCTCGTAAGATAAACTTGAATCTGTAAATGCGTTTCAAGCCACCGAAAAGATATATTGGTTGGACAGTGTGTACCCAGTCTCTCTGATTTTGTTTTTTTTGAACCTGTCCTGGTGAGGGCAGAGTTCATTCTTAGTTATTTTGCAGGCATAGTGCACTCCAGATAGTAAAGATTGGGATCGTAAGTTTGTGATCAGAAAGGTGTATCGTTTAACTCAAGATATGGATTATATTGTTGCTTAGAAATAATCTTATTATGTATTATGGTATTCATTTGGAGATTTTATTAGTTCAGCTCATGAAGTTGTATGAACTATTTTGGTTGTTGTATTGTAGACCATAAAAGGCCCAGGATCGCGTTTGAGTTATATTCCGCTGCAAGTGTCTGATTGAAGTTAATTAACGGTAATTGAGATTTGTGAATGTTAAGCGTGATTAGCTAGCAGCTCGGAAGTGTGGGCTGTTAGAGGTGGTATCAGAGCATGGTTGTTTTAGAGTTGTCGTGATCTTCATATCATGGCATATGAATTTAGAAAAGATTTTTTTTGGGATTGTTGAAATTGATTTGGGTTATTAATAGTTAGGAATCGAGGAATAGAAAAATAAGAAAGTTTAAGGTTGAGTATAGAGAATTGAGATTTTGAAAAGATTAAATGTTCTATCGGGTTTTCAGCTTTAAGTGTTAATTGTTATTGATGTATTGATTCAGATTGTGGAGAATTAGTAATCGGAGTTGTGATTATTAATTAGGTTGGAGAGCAATTTATTCTTGAGTTATTAGAGTTTAGTTCTGAGTTCTTTTAATTAGATTTTTGTGAAATGTTTCGATGTAATCCTATTTATTATCCTAAGTTTTATGGCTTCGAATTTCGAGGACGAAATTCAATTTAACGGTGGTAGTATGTAATAGCCTTATTTCTAAGCAACTGTTATTAAGGACTTAATATACTTTATTAGCTTAAGTATCTTTAAAAATTATATTATTGAACATGGGTATCTAAACATGGGTATATAGTTGATTATTTTTATTTTACTAATGTTTTGAAGGAAATATGATTTTATTTCTATTGAAGTAAAAAGACAATTTTGCCCTTTGAAACAAAAGAAAAAAAAAGATTCATGGAAGTATCTAGATTTTTGAGGAGAAATCCATAACTCATTCCTAATTTTCCTATTAAAATCCTCCTTAGTGAACCATAATCCCAGTTTTCTCATCTTCCTCTCACGCTACTCACTTCTCTCAATTTCGTTGGAACTAGAGGTGGGCATGGGCCGGGCCAGCACGCGGGCCGGCCCGGCCCGGCACGATTTGGGCCCGGCCCGCACGAGCCCGCTCAAGGCCCGGCCCGGCCCGTTGTCCGCTACGTGGGCCGTGGGCCTGTCACGGTCAAGAAATTTTATTTCGAGCCCGCACCGCACGAGCCCGCGTGGGCCGGCCCGTGGGCCGCTTCTTTCTTTTGTTTTTTAGCCTAAAAACTGTCAAAAATACAAAAAAACAACATAAAACACGGGCGAGTCCCGCATGAGGCACGAGCCCGGCCCGCGGGCTGGGCCGGGCCGTGGACAAATTCCCGGAAATTTCAAGCCCCGGCCCCGCACGGCCGGGCCCGCCACTCACGGGCTCGGGCCCGGCCCGGCCCGCCATTTCCCCAAGCCCGCGGGCCGAGCCCGTGAACAGGCCCGGCCCGGCCCATGCCCAGGTCTAGCTGGAACCTTTTGACCATCGCGCAGGGGTGCCGCCACCTAATTCCGGTGTCCTATCGCCAATAGCTTTCTAGCTAGCATTTTTTTGTTGATGCTTTGTTTTCTCAAATTTCTCCACTTCGTTTTCTTCTTGAATAAATGTTGGTTCTAATGTTCCTCTCTTTAGAAATCAAGAATTACCCACAAAGATTCAATTTTTAGCACTCCTACTTCCATAATTTTGTTA
This sequence comes from Beta corolliflora, assembly GCA_947648045.1. Lineage (NCBI taxonomy): Eukaryota > Viridiplantae > Streptophyta > Magnoliopsida > Caryophyllales > Amaranthaceae > Beta > Beta corolliflora. The sequence goes on from CANSZD010003689.1 coordinate 938,111, forward strand.
TTCAAGCTTGAACGAAGGGAAAAATGGAAGAAACCCCAAAGACCCAAAATTTCTTCTCTCTCTTCTATCATGCGTTGCTAACGCATCTGTGTTGTTGGTTTGTTGTTGCCGCTATCACGCCGACATGCTCATGGTGGTGGTTCTTGCCACCAGTGTTGCTGTGTTCGGCGGAGTTCCTGGTGGGGCGTCCATGATGCTGCTGCTCTGTTTTGCTTTTTGCAACCAATTTCCTTCTCTATAGTATGCTCCTCAATTGTTGTTGCTGCTACTGGATTGTAATCATATCTCCAAATTCAGAAAATATAATCTATTGAAGGTACCGGTAACTATTAGTGCTTTGTGGGTGAATTATTATGGAGTCCTTATATCAATAAAGGATTATTGAAGGTTGATTTCGGAGTTGAAGCGTTATTTGGAATCTAGAAAATGTACACATTGTCCCTCCATCTTATAACTAAACAGTTTTTGTGCTATTACAAGTCATATGAATTTCACGACTTTCCACAAAGGAATATGAGTTCTGACTTGAATTTGTTATTGTTTTATAATTATAAAGTTCAACTTGTTTGAAAGTATGATTCTTAAACACTGAGTTTGTCTCATTTTCGGAGTATATGATTTGACATCAAGTATTAGATTATATTGAGTTTATTAGCATTTATTTGATAATCATGAATTGAGATATCTTTATAATTTTCGGTTATGGACGAAAGTCTGTTCAGATATTTAATTTGGAAGTAAGTAAGAGTTGTCCAACAACACCAGTTTATGTTATACTAAGCCAATCGTGTTTGGAATTGAAGTATATTTTGATTTTCGAATCTTAATAATTGTTGAGCAACCCATGTTCTAGATATGATATGAATGTATGGATGTTGGATTACAATAATTTAAGTAAGAGTTAGTCGATATATTTCTCAATGTATCTATAAGTAAAATATATTGTTCGATCTCGTATGCTTTGCGATAAGTAATTGACTTTAATTCGATGAGGTTGATAAGCTTATGAAACTCAACTATGTTTGTACTAATATAGTTGTAAATATATGAAATATACAAAGAGTTGATTCATACAAGGTTACTAGAAATCTAAGTATATTGTGATAGTCAAGAGGCATCTGTTTCAAGTTTCTTATATGTAATCTGAAATATAAGATACAAGGTTTTAAAGATAATTGTATATCAACATTGACGAATACATAATTGACTTTATTTTGGGAAATAGGAGTTTGAAGTTCTGATGATAATGTAAGATTTTGAATCATATTATGAGTTTTGTATGTTTGAGATTCTCTCGATCATGAGAAGGTTGAAATTAGAGATTTCAAAAGTGAACTATTATTTCGAGATGTTAAAAACTGTGCAAATTATGATATGAGGAAACTTTAGTGATACACTGGAAAGTGTGTGATAACTATTGGAGCTAGCAATACAATCTTTTAGGGAATTAGATTGAGTATGAATTTGTAAAATTATAAGGTAAGCTTTTCTGATTCTGTTTTTGGGAGAAAGTGAAGTTTAAATTTACAGGTTAAATTGTATTACAGAGGTATGCTTAAAGAATCTTTGAAATTGGTTTTATAAGATTGGTTATATATGCTGAAATAGTTGAAGAATAAAATGGTTGTTTGAGGAACTCTATTTAGGAAGGTAAGTTGTTATGTGAGAAACTAAAGTTGGGCAACAATGATTGTAATTTGGAAGTAGATTAATAGAATATGGTATGAGAACTTCATGGGTCATTAAAGCAAGCTGGGTAAAGTTGTGATAAATTGTGGATGACATAAATCAAGCATAAATATTTTGTACAATGGGCATTGGTGATAGGCTTTAATAATAAAATAAAGGAGTCAAGATTAATATGAACATTGAGTTCAAATATTTGAGAAATATTGTTATGAGTTATAAATGAGTTTAAGTATTTGGAGTGATAATAAAAAAAATATAAAAGGATAGCTGAATAATGGCATAACTATTTATGACATGGAAATATGAAATAAGATGTTGTTGAGTTATAATAATAATAATTGTAGATTATAAAAATATGGTATAATATATTAATGGTTATGGAAGTATGAAGTATCGAGGCAATAAAGTCGGGAACCCAAATAACTATCTTAATACTAAGGCTAAAGTAATGAGGTGTCAGTTCAACTTTGGGGTGGAGTTTTATCATTTTAGATTCTTTGTCAATGGGATTCTAGAAGTTGAAAGATCAAGTATGAGAGGTCTAAATAATTAAAAGAAGGGGGAAATGTTAAACGCTAAATTATTGTAATGGAAGAGTTACTTGTAGTTCTAATACATAAGTCCGATCTCTACGAGTTTCACCTAAATTATAGAAATATGTCCTATGGAGTTTTATCTTATGAGACTTAGATAGATATAATATGGTTTATAAATCTAGAGATATGAGCGTTGCGAAAATTGATGTTATTACCTTTTGAATTCAGGATGAGCGTGAATAATATGAGTTATACTTGGGATATGACAAGAATATTATCATTAGTATCATTGAGCATAAGTATAAACATCGAGATTGACTTAGCTGTATAGATTGTTAAATAAGATTAAATGAAAAGTTATTCCTAAGTAAGAGAACTTTTGTAACTAAGATATAAAGTTATGTAAGATTAAATTCTATTTTGACTTTCTGATTAGTAAGCTACGTTTTGAGCTTCAATTATAATAAGCTTGGACTATATTTCCTTTAAAAGTCCGTATTTGAATGGTTTTAGCAAATGAATTTGGTAAAGGATTGAATTGTACCCAAATGCGATTATGTTACGAGATTTTTGATATATCTGACTCGACAATTATGAATTGAGCTTTAGAAAATATCGAATTGTGAATTATGTATTTTGAAACTGTTTCTGTGAGGGGAAGAAGCTGCTAGAACAATGATGAACAACATTATGTATTCAGTATTTTCTGTATTCTGGGGACATGTCCTGAAAAGTCTTGCAAGCAATACCTAACGGAAGAGGGGGACGTCCCTTGTAAAAGTTTAGAGAATGCGCCAGGATGACAACTCTATTCGTGTTCTCTTCCCCAATGTAATATGATTTTTGAAAGAAAATAGAATATGTATTTCAGTATTTAAGTGGTTTCGTAGAAAGTTATTTCAAACTCTATTTACGAAGTGATGTTTTACTCACCCAAGTTATGGAATTCATGCGCCGATTATGGAAATAATTTACCAAGAAACTCGTTAGGAATTTATGAAAGGAGTTAACTACGATATACATATTGGATTAAAGGTTTTTGTATCTGAAACACGGAAGTGGGAGATACTTATTGACTTAAAGTATGTTAGAGTTGATTTCGGAAGATCGTATTAGTTCTATAGAATTCTCATGGTACTGTCAATTGAAGTATATACTATTTACGTTATGAGATATTCGTATTATTATTTTATACAAGAAGTAACATTATAAATTTTATATAATTCTTTTATTATGACTTCTCTGTATCTTGATTTCAAATGTCGCGTAAGATAAACTTGAATCTGAAAATGCGTTTCAAGCCACCAAAAAGATATATTGGTTGGATAGTGTGTACTCAATCTCTCTGATTTTGTTTTTTTTGAACCTGTCCTGGTGAGGGCTGAGTTCATTCTTAGTTATTTTGCAGGCATAGTGCACTCCAGCGAGTAAAGATTGGGATTGTAAGTTTGTGATCAGAGAGGTGTATCGTTTAACTCAAGATATGGATTATATTGTTGCTTAGAAATAATCTTATTATGTATTATGGTATTCATTTGGAGATTTTATTAGTTCAGCTCATGAAGTTGTATGAACTATTTTGGTTGTTGTGTTGTAGACCATAAAAGGCCCAGGATTGCGTTTGAGTTATGTTCCGCTGCAAGTGTCTAATTGAGGTTAATTAACGGTAATTGAGATTTGCGAATGTTAAGCGTGATTATCTAGCAGCTCGGAAGTGTGGGCTGTTAGAGGTGGTATCAGAGCATGGTTGTTTTAGAGTTGTCGTGATCTTCATATCATGGCATATGAATTTAGAAAAGATTTTTTGGGATTGTTGAAATTGATTTGGGTTATTAATAGTTAGGAATCGAGGAATAGAAAAAGAAGGAAGTTTAAGGTTGAGTATAGAGAATTGAGATTTTGAAAAGATTAAATGTTCTATCGGGTTTTCAGCTTTAAGTGTTAATTGTTATTGAAGTATTGATTCAGATTGTGGAGAATTCGTAATCGGAGTTGTGATTATTAATTAGGTTGGAGAGCAATTTATTCTTGAGTTATTAGAGTTTAGTTCTGAGTTCTTTTGATTAGATTTTTGTGAAATGTTTCGATGTAATCCTATTAATTATCCTAAGTTTTATGGTTTCGAATTTCGAGGACGAAATTCAATTTAACGGTGGTAGTATGTAATAGCCTTATTTCTAACACTACAAGAAAAGCACAAAATAACGACGGCCTATCAGCGACGGTTAACAAAACCGTCGGTATAATCATAACAAGCGACGGCGAGAAGCCGTCGTTGATTACCGACTGCTGTTATAGCATTTAACGACGGTTTAGCTGTCGGTGATAAATAACGACGGCTAAAAGCCGTCGTTGATTTTGTGGAAGTAAAGCAGAATTTTTTTAGCTTAAGAAGGGGTTTAATTGAAGCTGCTCTTTCAGTCGGGTTTTTTTTTCAACGGAGGGAAGTAATTTGGGCGATTTTTGCAGCGACGAAACTCGGTCGACTCACCTCCACCTGCCTCTCCTCCTTCCTCTAGCCAACGGCAGCGACCCACCTCCACCTCACTTCGCCGGCGGTAAGCTTTATTTTCTCCTTTTTTTTAAAAAAATTTTGTACTCATGAACCAAACCCTAACAGTTGGGTTTTTTCCTCGTGAGAGAAGTGAACTTCAGGCGACGAACTTGGGCGACGAACTTGCATCGACTCTTGCCGGACCGACATTTCGCCGGTGGTAAGCAGTGCCAATTTCTTTTTTTTTAACAATTTGTGTACTCATGAAACTAAACCCAGAAAATTGGGTTTTTGCTAAATCTTGTTATTTCTGCTAAAAATTCGAATCTTGTTTTTTCTGTCAGATTTTTACTCACATTTTGTTAGTCTTGCTTTATTTTATGTATATTTCTTCATGTAAGTGTTTGATCTTATAATATATCATTTCTTTAATCAAAGTTCATACTACTTGTTATTTTTTCAGATAATTTCATAGTAAGATTTTAGTGATTTGGTGAGTGAAATCAGTAACAAGAAAGAGCATGTGGGTATTTTTGTTTTCTAACATTTGGTGGAAAAAAAAGAATGGGTGAAAGTAACCCAAAATTGTTGGACTTAATATCAAAGGAAAAACAAAGGATGATGAATAATGAAGAAAGAAGATATGGGTGTTGTTCATCTGATGAAAACAAGCTTGAACTTAGGCTATTATTTTTTATTTTAGAGATGATGCATCTATGTGTGTTCTGTATGGATGATGGTTTACAACCATTTGTTTGTTATTTGGTAATGCAAATGTAAACGTTTATGTTTTTTATCATATGCATTGTACTTTCTGGTGAACATGTTGAGAATTTGAAATTAAGTTTGTTCACAGCGTTTATAACCATGCTTGTCAAATCCATGATTGATTTTTTTTTTTGAGTCATTAATTGCAATCTTATTTTAAGTCAAAAGGGGTGCTTGTGAACTTAAATTCGTAGTTACTTATTATTGGAGTTGCTCGTTTAGTAGAAATTGACGCATAAAGGTGCCGTTTAATAATTGATTTTCTACATGATGTAGGATTACGTAGCACTTTGGTGTTTCTCTTTGGCTTAATTGTAAGGTTAGTAGCAATTTTTTACCATATTTTGTCTTCAATTTATATTGTTTTTGTTCATGTAAATTCTATATTTTAATTTTTGTGTAAGTTTTTCATCATGAAATATAATGTATTAAAAAAACTTTTGTTTAGAGAATGTTAAAAACTATATAATTTTTTAGTTTATATTACTTTGAAGATTAAGTTACTTTAATTGTATAAGTTTAAGTTACTATATAATTATCACAATAGTTTTTATAGTGGTTCGTTTATTAAAGGTTATAAAAGTTATAAACTATATAATTATCACAATAATTTATTTATTGCACATTCCTTTATTTAGTTTACACTATTTAAATTGTTTATATTGTTTTTGACATATTTGTTTTCGTGGAAATAGTTTGGATGATGTTATAAATTTAATTTAAGTGTTTAAATAAATATGTTTGCATCGTCATGTGCCTAGATACCCGTTCAAGGTATACTCATTAGGAGTATATCTCGAATAGTCCCCGGTTGGGACTGTTCTTCGACGTTTGACCTCACTTAGGTGGTGAATGTATGCCTTTTGTTCTATTCTATATAATTTCCGGTCATGTTGTTTCTATATGCTGTTCTCTGGGTACATATGTAAGCTTTTACGAAGCTCACATTGTGTACTTGGAGAACTCATGGGAAATGCTGCCGGAATTTACGTAGAAGCGAATAGTTGGCATACATTCACTAGTGGGGTTAGACGTCGAAGAATGGGTTAGGTTGGAGTGATAAGGACCTTTGGACATCATTTTAGGCCCTATATGTATTTCACACAAATGTTCTAATTGTACGTATGATGGTTGTTAATGAGTATTGTGATTGAAATGGTTTAGAATTGTAGAATTGGTCACCATGAAACGGAAGGAGCGTTGGTGGATGTATGATAGATATGACAATGTGCGTAACTTGAGGCCCGAGTTCTTGAGGGGGGTTGATGAATTCATTGACTTTTGCAAAGTAAATCCCGAAAGCCCAGGTAAGGATGAAGTTAGATGTCCGTGTCCGAAATTCAAGAACAGACGTATGCATGCCGCAGACACGGTTAAAGTGCATTTGTATAGCAAGGGCTTTATACCTGATTACTACGGTTGGTACTCTCATGGTGAAGAGTTACCTCAACCCGCAGAAGAGCTATCTAATCCATACCGTGAAATGGTTTTCGATGCTCTTGGGAATAACCCGGAACCGTCCACTGTTGAAGAGCCTAGTGGAATGGAGGAGGAGCCTAATCCTCAAGCAAAGGTGTTTCTTGACCTATTAAAGGCTTCTGAGGAACCGTTGTACGACGGGAGCTCCATGTCTGTGTTGGAAATGGCATCTAGAATTGTATCTTTGAAGTGTGAGTACAATTTGCCACATAGGTGTGTTGATGCTTTTGCTTGATTAATGAAAGAAGCAATACCTAACAGCAACAACATGAGTGACACATTTTACGATACGAAGAAGATCTTGGAGGGATTAGAGCTTTCCCACGAAAAGATTCATGCTTGCCCCAAAGGTTGTATGTTATTTTGGAGAACTGATGCACACTTGGACAGATGTAGAGTGTGCGATTGCGACAGATACAAGAGGACTTCTAAGGGGTCTTTAGTTCCAATGAAAGTTATGATTTATTTCCCAACACACCGAGATTGCAGAGGTTGTATGCAACAAAGAACGTTGCTGAAGAAATGACATGGCATGCCAAAAATCCAAGAGTCGAAGACAAAATGGCTCACCCTAGCGACAATGAAGCTTGGAAGCATTTGGATAGATCCTTTGGCGAATTTGCATCTGAGCCTAGGAATGTTCGGCTCGGTTTGTGTACAGATGGGTTTGGTCCACATGGAAAGTTTGGGGGTCAATATTCATGTTGGTCGGTCATCTTAACCCCGTACAACTTGCCGCCATCGATGTGCATGAAAAAGCCCTTCATGTTCCTTTCGTTGCTCGTTCCTGGTCCTAAAAATCCGAAGGGAAACTTGGATGTGTACATGCAACCCTTAATCGAGGAATTGAAGCAATTAAGGGATGTTGGAGCAACTACTTATGACATTTCTAGGAAACAAAATTTCAATATGCGTGCCGCCATTCTTTGGACAATAAATGATTTTTCCCGCTTACGGTATGCTATCGGGTCGGTCTACCTTGGGAAAAAGGCTTGTCCTTATTGTATGGATAAATCCAAAGCTTTTTGGCTCGAGCATGGGGGTAAAGTTTCTTGGTTTGATTGTCACCGTCAATTCCTTCCTCAAAATCATCCTTTTCGTAAAAATAAAGTAGCTTTTTGCAGAAATAAGGTTGAAAAAGGGTCTCCACCACACATCATGTCTGGGGAAGAGTTGTGGTCATGTGTTAAAGACTTGCCAAAGGCTACAGATGGACCAGATGCACTTAATGCTTTGAAAAAGTTGAAAAATGGGTGGTTCAAACAAAAAGTTGTCTTTGGGAGCTCCCATCTTGGAAAGATCTCGCATCTTCGTCACAACCTTGACGTCATGCACATTGAGAAAAACTTCTTCGACCAACTCATTCACACGTTATGGATGTGAAAAAAATAGACAGCAGACACCGTTGCATCTAGAAAAGACATTGCTAAATTGTGCAAAAGGCCTCAACTTCATGTCACCAAGGATGCGAACGGAAAAGAAACTCCACCAAAAGTACCTTTCGCACTGGACAAGTCCCAAAGGAAAGTATTATGCAACTGGGTCAGAGATTTGAAATTTCTCGATGGCTATGCTTCCGACTTAACAAGATGTGTGGACATGCAGTCCGGTAAGCTGCACAGTATGAAAAGCCATGACTGTCATGTCTTCATGGAAAGATTATTGCCGATTGCATTAAAGGAGTTGCTTCCGGTTCATGTGTGGAAAGTTGTCACTGAGATTAGCCTTTTTTCCGTGATTTGTGTTGCTCCACCATCACAGTAAGTGACATGGAAAGATTGGAAAAGGACATAGCCGAGATCCTTTGTAAACTAGAAAAGATTTTCCCACCATCATTCTTCAATTCCATGGAACACTTACCAGTTCACCTTCCACGCGAAGCTAGGCTATGTGGTCCCGTGCAATACCGTTGGATGTATCCCTTTGAAAGGTACCTTATCCTTCATTTTCATATATCCTTTTTTATTGTTGTTCGCAATTGTGTAACTCTTTTTGATAACCACCTTATTAGGTTCCTCAATCATTTGAAACGCAAAATTGGTAACAAGGCTCGTGTGGAGGGTTCTATTTGTAATGCGTACTTGTGTGAAGAGATTGCAAACTTCTGTTCAAACTACTTTCAGCAAGGAGTGGATACTAAGACAAGAGATTCAGGCCGTAATGTAAATGATGAAGTTGATAGGATGCTCGACGAAACTGTCCCAGAGCTATTCAGGGTTAATTGTGGTCGGCCGTCTAATGCAGGTGGAACACGATTTTTACCTGAAGTGGAACTACAACGTGCACACCTATATGTGTTAGCAAATACATGCATCTTACAAGAATTTGAGAAGTAAAACACTTGTTATTAATCATATTATTTATAAATATAACTTTCATTTCTAATTTAGACATTAACAATTGTTATGTTTGTAAGGGATTTCGAGGACCACATTCTTCAAATTCGACCTACTCTACGTACAGAAGATGTGTGGGTGCAACATGAAGCAGAATACCTTGATTGGTTTAGATCGAAAGTGAGTTTGTGTGACTATAGGTTATTCAATAGGTTATTCAAGACACTATGTTAATGGATTAACAATATGAATGAATTTCAATAGGTTATTGAAGACAAACCCAATGATGATGTACTGTTTGCTTTGGCAATGGGTCCTTCGACATTAGTTCGCACTTGGAATAGACACTATGTTAATGGATACAATTTCCAAACAAAAGCATCAAGCAAACACAAATCCACCATGAATTATGGAGTGTGTGTGTCTAATGATGGAGGGAGTGATTTCTTTGGGATTCTAGATGATGTTATAGAATTGAAGTTTACTGGTGCCCGTAGTCAATATAGCACTGTTTTGTTCAAGTGCAATTGGATGGACAATGTGAGGGGAATGAACATCGATCAATACAAGCTAGTTGAAGTCAACCACACCAAGAAATACCCCAAGTTTGATCCCTTTGTGCTATCATACCAGGTTAGCCAAGTATATTTCGCACCGTACCCAAGCTTGAAAAGAGATCGTGCTCAATGGGGCTGTGTTTAGGACAACGGCAAGGTCTGTGATTGATGCTCCGGTTGACTTCGACTTCCTTCAGGAGACAAGTGCTGGGACTCCAACGCTTTGTGATCCAAATGATATTCCCGATTATGAAGGGGGTAATGATGTCGAGTGTGTTGAAGGAGATGATGAAGAAATTTTGTTTGAAGCCCCCTCAGGTGATGATGCAGAAGAGTCTAGTTTCGAGTCTGGAGAAAGCGAGGATGATGACAATGACGATGATGGTTTTTGGGATGACGATAGTGATGATGAACTAAGCGAGGATGGGAATTCACTTTGACTTGTTTGAGTATATCATAGCTTGTATTAAGGACAACATTTCAATAAAAATATATGACTTTTGTAATGAAATGTTGAAGATTACTTGTTGTACATTTCCATCTGTAGTTTTTCTTACTGTTGTTGAGTAACATGATCCATTCTGCACCTGTGGTTTTTCTTAGTGTTGTTGAGTAACATGATTCATATGAAATTGTACAAGTGAAAGTTAGCCTCTCTTTTTTTCTATTCCCTTTTTCTTCCATCCAATTTTCTCCACATGGCACAGAAACTTCATGGGCATCTTGAGAAAACTGATTTGGGACCTTGTACACGCATACGGCGCTGTTAAAACTTAGAAGGGCAGGGGGTCGGTGAGGGGGGGGAATGCAGGGGGTCGGTGAGGGGGGGGAATGCAAGGGGTCAGAGGGGGGGAGTGCAGGGGGGTCGGTGAGGGGGGGTGCAGGGGGTCGGTGGGGGGGGAGTGCGGGGGGTCGGTGAGTGCGGGGGTCGGTGAGGGGGGGCGCAGGGGGAGGGCGGGGGGAGTGCAGGGGGTCGGTGAGGGGGGAGTGCAGGGGGTCGGTGAGGGAGGGGGAGGGCGGAGGGGAGGGCGGGGGTCGGTGGGGGGGGGGAGTGCGGGGGGTCGGTGGGGGGGGGTGCGGGGGGATTTTTACTTGAAATGATGTCCTTATTTTTTGCAAACTACTACAAGGTCTAAGTTGTGTTTTGTTAATATAAGCCATATGTTTTCCCATTATTATAGCTCTTTTTGTTTTCTTCCCAATATATGTGATTTGTTTTTTGGTGCAAATAAAGTTGTAATTTGTTAATATTGAAGAAATCAGTTTTTTTATTGTTGGATTATTCATACTTTAATGTAACAAGAATTTATTTCAATTGTTTTGTTTAATCTTGCGCGTTTCTAATTTCTTGCATTTTAGGTAATCATGTCTAATCCTAAGGGCCGCGGAGGTCGAGGTGGCTTAGGTGGAAGCCAAGGTCGTGGGACTTTGATTCCGAGGGAGCTTTTTCAATCACCAGAAGTAGAAGGAAGCCAGAACCCTATGTCAGAGACACAGGGAGATGACTCACAGGCACGTGACATTGGTAACCACGTACCGGAGACTCCGAACACTCAAACGGAGGAAGGTGAAGTTTCGAACCGTGCACCAAGAAAGGTTTTAAGCCCTACTGGATTGTGGTAAGTTCGTAAGCTACTATATGCTTCATGATATTTGTATGCAATGATATTCACAATTCACGTGTTTGTTTGGTTTTCAATTCAGGTTTGATGATAACAAGGTTAGTGGGTCCATCACTGACATTTTCCAGGGCCATTTTCGACAACCTTGGTTCAATTACAATGAGGTCGACAATGCAACAAAGACGCATTGGTGGAACATTTTCACAGTATGTATGAATCCAATTATGAAAAATGAAATTGATTATATTACTTTATTAATATCTTTGTTTAATGTTTGACTAAAGGGTATTTACGAATGGGCTCCTGAGTTAGAAGGCCTAGTGAAGAAGGATTACAAGAAAAAAGCTTCATCTCGTCTGAGAGACTTGCGATACTGGGTGGTTAAGAAAGCCAAAGAAAGGCCAAAATGGTTGGGGGAGACGATCTACGAAGACATGAAGAAGAGAAGTGAAGAGCCAACATTTCGGGAAAAATCTGAAAAGGCGAAAAAGAACCGAAGAGGTGGCTCCCTATCTAATCCAATTGAGCCGTCACACTTTCAGGGTTCTATTTCGGCGGCACAGCATGCTAGGAAGATGGTAAATATGTTTCAAATCAACTACTTAGTGTAATTTACATGACATTTTCGGTATGAGTAAAAAATAAAGCCTTTGTTCAACAATGTCTACAGGCAAAGAGTAGAGGAGGAGTACTCCCTACTGCTCCCGAGTTGTTCTTGAAGACGCATTTTCAGACTGTTCCTGGAAAAGGAGAAATTCCAGCAAACAAGAAAGCAAAGCAAATCTCGGTACATACTTCTAAACATATATTTATAGGCAAATATGATTGAAAAGTTTGATGCTAGTTTAAGTTAGAACCAAATATAGGCCATTTTAGGCCATTTCACTTGAAAATGAATGAATACGAGTAGTTTGATGCTAGTTTAAGTTATAAACACCTCAAACATCATATATATAGTTAGTTTAATGTATTTATAAGTTGGTTTGATTGAAAATACACAAAATAGGAAAGTTAGAACCAAATATAGGCTAATATAGGCCATTTCACTTGAAAGTGAATGAATACGAGTAGTTTGATGCTAGTTTAAGTTATAAACACCTCAAATATCATATATATAGTTAGTTTAATGTAATTATAAGTTGTTTTGATTGAAAATACACAAAATAGGAAAGTTAGAACCAAATATAGGCTAATATAGGCCATTTTAGGCCATTTCACTTGAAAATGAATGAATACGAGTAGTTTGATGCTAGTTTAAGTTATAAACACCTCAAACATCATATATATAGTTAGTTTAATGTATTTATAAGTTGGTTTGATTGAAAATACACAAAATAGGAAAGTTAGAACCAAATATAGGCTAATATAGGCCATTTCACTTGAAAGTGAATGAATACGAGTAGTTTGATGCTAGTTTAAGTTATAAACACCTCAAACATCATATATATAGTTAGTTTAATGTAATTATAAGTTGTTTTGATTGAAAATACACAAAATAGGAAAGTTAGAACCAAATATAGGTTAATATAGGCCATTTGAGGCCATTTCACTTGAAAATGAATGAATACGAGTAGTTTGATGCTAGTTTAAGTTATAAACACCTCAAACATCATATATATAGTTAGTTTAATGTATTTATAAGTTGGTTTGATTGAAAGTACATAAAATAGGAAAGTTAGAACCAAATATAGGCTAATATAGGCCATTTTAGGCCGTTTCACTTGAAAATGAATGAATACGAGTAGTTTGATGCTAGTTTAAGTTATAAACACCTCAAACATCATATATATAGTTAGTTTAATGTATTTATAAGTTGGTTTGATTGAAAATACACAAAATAGGAACGTTAGAACCAAATATAGGCTAATATAAGCCATTTTAGGCCATTTCACTTGAAAATGAATGAATACGAGTAGTTTGGTGCTAGTTTAAGTTATAAACACCTCAAACATCATATATATAGTTAGTTTAATGTGATTATAAGTTGTTTTGATTGAAAATACACAAAATAGGAAAGTTAGAACCAAATATAGGCTAATATAGGCCATTTTAGGCCAATTCACTTGAAAGTGAATGAATATGAGTAGTTTGATGCTAGTCTAAGTTATAAACACCTCAAACATCATATATATAGTTAGTTTAATGTAATTATAAGTTGTTTTGATTGAAAATACACAAAATAGGAAAGTTAGAACCAAATATAGGCTAATATAGGCCATTTTAGGCCATTTCACTTGAAAATGAATGAATACGAGTAGTTTGATGCTAGTTTAAGTTATAAACACCTCAAACATCATATATATAGTTAGTTTAATGTGATTATAAGTTGTTTTGATTGAAAATACACAAAATAGGAAAGTTAGAACCAAATATAGGCTAATATAGGCCATTTTAGGCCATTTCACTTGAAAGTGAATGAATACGAGTAGTTTGATGCTAGTTTAAGTTATAAACACCTCAAACATCATATATATAGTTAGTTTAATGTAATTATAAGTTGTTTTGATTGAAAATACACAAAATAGGAAAGTTAGAACCAAATATAGGCTAATATAGGCCATTTTAGGCCATTTCACTTGAAAATGAATGAATACGAGTAGTTTGATGCTAGTTTAAGTTATAAACACCTCAAACATCATATATGTAGTTAGTTTAATGTATTTATAAGTTGGTTTGATTGAAAATACACAAAATAGGAAAGTTAGAACCAAATATAGGCTAATATAGGCCATTTTAGGCCATTTCTCTTGAAAATGAATGAATACGAGTAGTTTGATGCTAGTTTAAGTTATAAACACCTCAAACATCATTTATATAGTTAGTTTAATGTAATTATAAGTTGTTTTGATTGAAAATACACAAAATAGGAAAGTTAGAACCAAATATAGGCTAATATAGGCCATTTTAGGCCGTTTCACTTGAAAATGAATGAATACGAGTAGTTTGATGCTAGTTTAAGTTATAAACACCTCAAACATCATATATATAGTTAGTTTAATGTATTTATAAGTTGGTTTGATTGAAAATACACAAAATAGGAACGTTAGAACCAAATATAGGCTAATATAGGCCATTTTAGGCCATTTCACTTGAAAATGAATGAATACGAGTAGTTTGATGCTAGTTTAAGTTATAAACACCTCAAACATCATATATATAGTTAGTTTAATGTGATTATAAGTTGTTTTGATTGAAAATACACAAAATAGGAAAGTTAGAACCAAATATAGGCTAATATAGGCCATTTTAGGCCAATTCACTTGAAAGTGAATGAATATGAGTAGTTTGATGCTAGTCTAAGTTATAAACACCTCAAACATCATATATATATAGTTAGTTTAATGTAATTATAAGTTGTTTTGATTGAAAATACACAAAATAGGAAAGTTAGAACCAAATATAGGCTAATATAGGCCATTTTAGGCCATTTCACTTGAAAATGAATGAATACGAGTAGTTTGATGCTAGTTTAAGTTATAAACACCTCAAACATCATATATATAGTTAGTTTAATGTGATTATAAGTTGTTTTGATTGAAAATACACAAAATAGGAAAGTTAGAACCAAATATAGGCTAATATAGGCCATTTTAGGCCATTTCACTTGAAAGTGAATGAATACGAGTAGTTTGATGCTAGTTTAAGTTATAAACACCTCAAACATCATATATATAGTTAGTTTAATGTAATTATAAGTTGTTTTGATTGAAAATACACAAAATAGGAAAGTTAGAAC
Organism: Beta corolliflora; assembly: GCA_947648045.1. Classification (NCBI taxonomy): domain Eukaryota; kingdom Viridiplantae; phylum Streptophyta; class Magnoliopsida; order Caryophyllales; family Amaranthaceae; genus Beta; species Beta corolliflora. The sequence goes on from CANSZD010003689.1 coordinate 953,328, forward strand.
CAAATATAGGCTAATATAGGCCATTTTAGGCCATTTCACTTGAAAAAAAATGAATGAATACGAGTAGTTTGATGCTAGTTTAAGTTATAAACACCTCAAACATCATATATGTAGTTAGTTTAATGTATTTATAAGTTGGTTTGATTGAAAATACACAAAATAGGAAAGTTAGAACCAAATATAGGCTAATATAGGCCATTTTTGGCCATTTCACTTGAAAGTGAATGAATACGAGTAGTTTGATGCTAGTTTAAGTTATAAACACCTCAAACATCATATATATAGTTAGTTTAATGTAATTATAAGTTGTTTTGATTGAAAATACACAAAATAGGAAAGTTAGAACCAAATATAGGCTAATATAGGCCATTTTAGGCCATTTCACTTGAAAATGAATGAATACGAGTAGTTTGATGCTAGTTTAAGTTATAAACACCTCAAACATCATATATATAGTTAGTTTAATGTATTTATAAGTTGTTTTGATTGAAAGTACACAAAATAGGAAAGTTAGAACCAAATATAGGCTAATATAGGCCATTTTAGGCCGTTTCACTTGAAAATGAATGAATACGAGTAGTTTGATGCTAGTTTAAGTTATAAACACCTCAAACATCATATATATAGTTAGTTCAATGTATTTAAAAGTTGGTTTGATTGAAAATACACAAAATAGGAACGATAGAACCAAATATAGGCTAATATAGGCCATTTTAGGCCATTTCACTTGAAAATGAATGAATACGAGTAGTTTGATGCTAGTTTAAGTTATAAACACCTCAAACATCATATATATAGTTAGTTTAATGTATTTATAAGTTGTTTTGATTGAAAATACACAAAATAGGAAAGTTAGAACCAAATATAGGCTAATATAGGCCATTTTAGGCCATTTCACTTGAAAATGAATGAATACGAGTAGTTTGATGCTAGTTTAAGTTATAAACACCTCAAACATCATATATATAGTTATTTTAATGTGATTATAAGTTGTTTTGATTGAAAATACACAAAATAGGAAAGTTAGAACCAAATATAGGCTAATATAGGCCATTTTAGGCCATTTCACTTGAAAGTGAATGAATACGAGTAGTTTGATGCTAGTTTAAGTTATAAACACCTCAAACATCATATATATAGTTAGTTTAATGTGATTATAAGTTGTTTTGATTGAAAATACACAAAATAGGAAAGTTAGAACCAAATATAGGCTAATATAGGCCATTTTAGGCCATTTCACTTGAAAGTGAATGAATACGAGTAGTTTGATGCTAGTTTAAGTTATAAACACCTCAAACATCATATATATAGTTAGTTTAATGTATTTATAAGTTGGTTTGATTGAAAGTACACAAAATAGGAAAGTTAGAACCAAATATAGGCTAATATAGGCCATTTTAGGCCGTTTCACTTGAAAATGAATGAATACGAGTAGTTTGATGCTAGTTTAAGTTATAAACACCTCAAACATCATATATATAGTTAGTTTAATGTATTTATAAGTTGGTTTGATTGAAAATACACAAAATAGGAACGTTAGAACCAAATATAGGCTAATATAGGCCATTTTAGGCCATTTCACTTGAAAATGAATGAATACGAGTAGTTTGATGCTAGTTTAAGTTATAAACACCTCAAACATCATATATATAGTTAGTTTAATGTGATTATAAGTTGTTTTGATTGAAAATACACAAAATAGGAAAGTTAGAACCAAATATAGGCTAATATAGGCCATTTTAGGCCATTTCACTTGAAAGTGAATGAATACGAGTAGTTTGATGCTAGTTTAAGTTATAAACACCTCAAACATCATATATATAGTTAGTTTAATGTAATTATAAGTTGTTTTGATAGAAAATACACAAAATAGGAAAGTTAGAACCAAATATAGGCTAATATAGGCCATTTTAGGCCATTTCACTTGAAAATGAATGAATACGAGTAGTTTGATGCTAGTTTAAGTTATAAACACCTCAAACATCATATATATAGTTAGTTTAATGTATTTATAAGTTGGTTTGATTGAAAATACACAAAATAGGAAAGTTAGAACCAAATATAGGCTAATATAGGCCATTTTAGGCCATTTCTCTTGAAAGTGAATGAATACGAGTAGTTTGATGCTAGTTTAAGTTATAAACACCTCAAACATCATTTATATAGTTAGTTTAATGTAATTATAAGTTGTTTTGATTGAAAATACACAAAATAGGAAAGTTAGAACCAAATATAGGCTAATATAGGCCATTTTAGGCCATTTCACTTGAAAATGAATGAATACGAGTAGTTTGATGCTAGTTTAAGTTATAAACACCTCAAACATCATATATATAGTTAGTTTAATGTATTTATAAGTTGGTTTGATTGAAAGTACACAAAATAGGAAAGTTAGAACCAAATATAGGCTAATATAGGCCATTTTAGGCCGTTTCACTTGAAAATGAATGAATACGAGTAGTTTGATGCTAGTTTAAGTTATAAACACCTCAAACATCATATATATAGTTAGTTTAATGTATTTATAAGTTGGTTTGATTGAAAATACACAAAATAGGAACGTTAGAACCAAATATAGGCTAATATAGGCCATTTTAGGCCATTTCACTTGAAAATGAATGAATACGAGTAGTTTGATGCTAGTTTAAGTTATCAACACCTCAAACATCATATATATAGTTAGTTTAATGTGATTATAAGTTGTTTTGATTGAAAATACACAAAATAGGAAAGTTAGAACCAAATATAGGCTAATATAGGCCATTTTAGGCCAATTCACTTGAAAGTGAATGAATATGAGTAGTTTGATGCTAGTCTAAGTTATAAACACCTCAAACATCATATATATAGTTAGTTTAATGTAATTATAAGTTGTTTTGATTGAAAATACACAAAATAGGAAAGTTAGAACCAAATATAGGCTAATATAGGCCATTTTAGGCCATTTCACTTGAAAATGAATGAATACGAGTAGTTTGATGCTAGTTTAAGTTATAAACACCTCAAACATCATATATATAGTTAGTTTAATGTGATTATAAGTTGTTTTGATTGAAAATACACAAAATAGGAAAGTTAGAACCAAATATAGGCTAATATAGGCCATTTTAGGCCATTTCACTTGAAAGTGAATGAATACGAGTAGTTTGATGCTAGTTTAAGTTATAAACAGCTCAAACATCATATATATAGTTAGTTTAATGTAATTATAAGTTGTTTTGATTGAAAATACACAAAATAGGAAAGTTAGAACCAAATATAGGCTAATATAGGCCATTTTAGGCCATTTCACTTGAAAATGAATGAATACGAGTAGTTTGATGCTAGTTTAAGTTATAAACACCTCAAACATCATATATGTAGTTAGTTTAATGTATTTATAAGTTGGTTTGATTGAAAATACACAAAATAGGAAAGTTAGAACCAAATATAGGCTAATATAGGCCATTTTAGGCCATTTCTCTTGAAAGTGAATGAATACGAGTAGTTTGATGCAAGTTTAAGTTATAAACACCTCAAACATCATTTATATAGTTAGTTTAATGTAATTATAAGTTGTTTTGATTGAAAATACACAAAATAGGAAAGTTAGAACCAAATATAGGCTAATATAGGCCATTTTAGGCCATTTCACTTGAAAATGAATGAATACGAGTAGTTTGATGCTAGTTTAAGTTATAAACACCTCAAACATCATATATATAGTTAGTTTAATGTATTTATAAGTTGGTTTGATTGAAAGTACACAAAATAGGAAAGTTAGAACCAAATATAGGCTAATATAGGCCATTTTAGGCCGTTTCACTTGAAAATGAATGAATACGAGTAGTTTGATGCTAGTTTAAGTTATAAACACCTCAAACATCATATATATAGTTAGTTTAATGTATTTATAAGTTGGTTTGATTGAAAATACACAAAATAGGAACGTTAGAACCAAATATAGGCTAATATAGGCCATTTTAGGCCATTTCACTTGAAAATGAATGAATACGAGTAGTTTGATGCTAGTTTAAGTTATAAACACCTCAAACATCATATATATAGTTAGTTTAATGTGATTATAAGTTGTTTTGATTGAAAATACACAAAATAGGAAAGTTAGAACCAAATATAGGCTAATATAGGCCATTTTAGGCCAATTCACTTGAAAGTGAATGAATATGAGTAGTTTGATGCTAGTCTAAGTTATAAACACCTCAAACATCATATATATAGTTAGTTTAATGTAATTATAAGTTGTTTTGATTGAAAATACACAAAATAGGAAAGTTAGAACCAAATATAGGCTAATATAGGCCATTTTAGGCCATTTCACTTGAAAATGAATGAATACGAGTAGTTTGATGCTAGTTTAAGTTATAAACACCTCAAACATCATATATATAGTTAGTTTAATGTGATTATAAGTTGTTTTGATTGAAAATACACAAAATAGGAAAGTTAGAACCAAATATAGGCTAATATAGGCCATTTTAGGCCATTCCACTTGAAAGTGAATGAATACGAGTAGTTTGATGCTAGTTTAAGTTATAAACACCTCAAACATCATATATGTAGTTAGTTTAATGTATTTATAAGTTGGTTTGATTGAAAATACACAAAATAGGAAAGTTAGAACCAAATATAGGCTAATATAGGCCATTTTAGGCCATTTCTCTTGAAAGTGAATGAATACGAGTAGTTTGATGCAAGTTTAAGTTATAAACACCTCAAACATCATTTATATAGTTAGTTTAATGTAATTATAAGTTGTTTTGATTGAAAATACACAAAATAGGAAAGTTAGAACCAAATATAGGCTAATATAGGCCATTTTAGGCCATTTCACTTGAAAATGAATGAATACGAGTAGTTTGATGCTAGTTTAAGTTATAAACACCTCAAACATCATATATATAGTTAGTTTAATGTATTTATAAGTTGGTTTGATTGAAAGTACACAAAATAGGAAAGTTAGAACCAAATATAGGCTAATATAGGCCATTTTAGGCCGTTTCACTTGAAAATGAATGAATACGAGTAGTTTGATGCTAGTTTAAGTTATAAACACCTCAAACATCATATATATAGTTAGTTTAATGTATTTATAAGTTGGTTTGATTGAAAATACACAAAATAGGAACGTTAGAACCAAATATAGGCTAATATAGGCCATTTTAGGCCATTTCACTTGAAAATGAATGAATACGAGTAGTTTGATGCTAGTTTAAGTTATAAACACCTCAAACATCATATATATAGTTAGTTTAATGTGATTATAAGTTGTTTTGATTGAAAATACACAAAATAGGAAAGTTAGAACCAAATATAGGCTAATATAGGCCATTTTAGGCCAATTCACTTGAAAGTGAATGAATATGAGTAGTTTGATGCTAGTCTAAGTTATAAACACCTCAAACATCATATATATAGTTAGTTTAATGTAATTATAAGTTGTTTTGATTGAAAATACACAAAATAGGAAAGTTAGAACCAAATATAGGCTAATATAGGCCATTTTAGGCCATTTCACTTGAAAATGAATGAATACGAGTAGTTTGATGCTAGTTTAAGTTATAAACACCTCAAACATCATATATATAGTTAGTTTAATGTGATTATAAGTTGTTTTGATTGAAAATACACAAAATAGGAAAGTTAGAACCAAATATAGGCTAATATAGGCCATTTTAGGCCATTTCACTTGAAAGTGAATGAATACGAGTAGTTTGATGCTAGTTTAAGTTATAAACACCTCAAACATCATATATATAGTTAGTTTAATGTAATTATAAGTTGTTTTGATTGAAAATACACAAAATAGGAAAGTTAGAACCAAATATAGGCTAATATAGGCCATTTTAGGCCATTTCACTTGAAAATGAATGAATACGAGTAGTTTGATGCTAGTTTAAGTTATAAACACCTCAAACATCATATATGTAGTTAGTTTAATGTATTTATAAGTTGGTTTGATTGAAAATACACAAAATAGGAAAGTTAGAACCAAATATAGGCTAATATAGGCCATTTTTGGCCATTTCACTTGAAAGTGAATGAATACGAGTAGTTTGATGCTAGTTTAAGTTATAAACACCTCAAACATCATATATATAGTTAGTTTAATGTAATTATAAGTTGTTTTGATTGAAAATACACAAAATAGGAAAGTTAGAACCAAATATAGGCTAATATAGGCCATTTTAGGCCATTTCACTTGAAAATGAATGAATACGAGTAGTTTGATGCTAGTTTAAGTTATAAACACCTCAAACATCATATATATAGTTAGTTTAATGTATTTATAAGTTGTTTTGATTGAAAGTACACAAAATAGGAAAGTTAGAACCAAATATAGGCTAATATAGGCCATTTTAGGCCGTTTCACTTGAAAATGAATGAATACGAGTAGTTTGATGCTAGTTTAAGTTATAAACACCTCAAACATCATATATATAGTTAGTTCAATGTATTTAAAAGTTGGTTTGATTGAAAATACACAAAATAGGAACGATAGAACCAAATATAGGCTAATATAGGCCATTTTAGGCCATTTCACTTGAAAATGAATGAATACGAGTAGTTTGAAGCTAGTTTAAGTTATAAACACCTCAAACATCATATATATAGTTAGTTTAATGTATTTATAAGTTGGTTTGATTGAAAATACACAAAATAGGAACGTTAGAACCAAATATAGGCTAATATAGGCCATTTTAGGCCATTTCACTTGAAAATGAATGAATACGAGTAGTTTGATGCTAGTTTAAGTTATAAACACCTCAAACATCATATATATAGTTATTTTAATGTGATTATAAGTTGTTTTGATTGAAAATACACAAAATAGGAAAGTTAGAACCAAATATAGGCTAATATAGGCCATTTTAGGCCATTTCACTTGAAAGTGAATGAATACGAGTAGTTTGATGCTAGTTTAAGTTATAAACACCTCAAACATCATATATATAGTTAGTTTAATGTGATTATAAGTTGTAATAAGAAAGTTAGAACCAAATGTAGGCTAATATAGGCCATTTTAGGCCATTTCACTTGAAAGTGAATGAATATGAGTAGTTTGATGCTAGTCTAAGTTATAAACACCTCAAACATCATATATATAGTTAGTTTAATGTAATTATAAGTTGTTTTGATTGAAAATACACAAAATAGGAAAGTTAGAACCAAATATAGGCTAATATAGGCCATTTTAGGCCATTTCACTTGAAAATGAATGAATACGAGTAGTTTGATGCTAGTTTAAGTTATAAACACCTCAAACATCATATATATAGTTAGTTTAATGTGATTATAAGTTGTTTTGATTGAAAATACACAAAATAGGAAAGTTAGAACCAAATATAGGCTAATATAGGCCATTTTAGGCCATTTCACTTGAAAGTGAATGAATACGAGTAGTTTGATGCTAGTTTAAGTTATAAACACCTCAAACATCATATATATAGTTAGTTTAATGTAATTATAAGTTGTTTTGATTGAAAATACACAAAATAGGAAAGTTAGAACCAAATATAGGCTAATATAGGCCATTTTAGGCCATTTCACTTGAAAATGAATGAATACGAGTAGTTTGATGCTAGTTTAAGTTATAAACACCTCAAACATCATATATGTAGTTAGTTTAATGTATTTATAAGTTGGTTTGATTGAAAATACACAAAATAAGGAAAGTTAGAACCAAATATAGGCTAATATAGGCCATTTTTGGCCATTTCACTTGAAAGTGAATGAATACGAGTAGTTTGATGCTAGTTTAAGTTATAAACACCTCAAACATCATATATATAGTTAGTTTAATGTAATTATAAGTTGTTTTGATTGAAAATACACAAAATAGGAAAGTTAGAACCAAATATAGGCTAATATAGGCCATTTTAGGCCATTTCACTTGAAAATGAATGAATACGAGTAGTTTGATGCTAGTTTAAGTTATAAACACCTCAAACATCATATATATAGTTAGTTTAATGTATTTATAAGTTGTTTTGATTGAAAGTACACAAAATAGGAAAGTTAGAACCAAATATAGGCTAATATAGGCCATTTTAGGCCGTTTCACTTGAAAATGAATGAATACGAGTAGTTTGATGCTAGTTTAAGTTATAAACACCTCAAACATCATATATATAGTTAGTTCAATGTATTTAAAAGTTGGTTTGATTGAAAATACACAAAATAGGAACGATAGAACCAAATATAGGCTAATATAGGCCATTTTAGGCCATTTCACTTGAAAATGAATGAATACGAGTAGTTTGATGCTTAGTTTAAGTTATAAACACCTCAAACATCATATATATAGTTAGTTTAATGTATTTATAAGTTGGTTTGATTGAAAATACACAAAATAGGAACGTTAGAACCAAATATAGGCTAATATAGGCCATTTTAGGCCATTTCACTTGAAAATGAATGAATACGAGTAGTTTGATGCTAGTTTAAGTTATAAACACCTCAAACATCATATATATAGTTATTTTAATGTGATTATAAGTTGTTTTGATTGAAAATACACAAAATAGGAAAGTTATAACCAAATATAGGCTAATATAGGCCATTTTAGGCCATTTCACTTGAAAGTGAATGAATACGAGTAGTTTGATGCTAGTTTAAGTTATAAACACCTCAAACATCATATATATAGTTAGTTCAATGTATTTAAAAGTTGGTTTGATTGAAAATACACAAAATGGGAACGATAGAACCAAATATAGGCTAATATAGGCCATTTTAGGCCATTTCACTTGAAAATGAATGAATACGAGTAGTTTGATGCTAGTTTAAGTTATAAACACCTCAAACATCATATATATAGTTAGTTTAATGTATTTATAAGTTGGTTTGATTGAAAATACACAAAATAGGAACGTTAGAACCAAATATAGGCTAATATAGGCCATTTTAGGCCATTTCACTTGAAAATGAATGAATACGAGTAGTTTGATGCTAGTTTAAGTTATAAACACCTCAAACATCATATATATAGTTATTTTAATGTATTTATAAGTTGGTTTGATTGAAAGTACACAAAATAGGAAAGTTAGAACCAAATATAGGCTAATATAGGCCATTTTAGGCCGTTTCACTTGAAAATGAATGAATACGAGTAGTTTGATGCTAGTTTAAGTTATAAACACCTCAAACATCATATATATAGTTAGTTTAATGTATTTATAAGTTGGTTTGATTGAAAATACACAAAATAGTAACGTTAGAACCAAATATAGGCTAATATAGGCCATTTTAGGCCATTTCACTTGAAAATGAATGAATACGAGTAGTTTGATGCTAGTTTAAGTTATAAACACCTCAAACATCATATATATAGTTAGTTTAATGTGATTATAAGTTGTTTTGATTGAAAATACACAAAATAGGAAAGTTAGAACCAAATATAGGCTAATATAGGCCATTTTAGGCCAATTCACTTGAAAGTGAATGAATATGAGTAGTTTGATGCTAGTCTAAGTTATAAACACCTCAAACATCATATATATAGTTAGTTTAATGTAATTATAAGTTGTTTTGATTGAAAATACACAAAATAGGAAAGTTAGAACCAAATATAGGCTAATATAGGCCATTTTAGGCCATTTCACTTGAAAATGAATGAATACGAGTAGTTTGATGCTAGTTTAAGTTATAAACACCTCAAACATCATATATATAGTTAGTTTAATGTGATTATAAGTTGTTTTGATTGAAAATACACAAAATAGGAAAGTTAGAACCAAATATAGGCTAATATAGGCCATTTTAGGCCATTTCACTTGAAAGTGAATGAATACGAGTAGTTTGATGCTAGTTTAAGTTATAAACACCTCAAACATCATATATATAGTTAGTTTAATGTAATTATAAGTTGTTTTGATTGAAAATACACAAAATAGGAAAGTTAGAACCAAATATAGGCTAATATAGGCCATTTTAGGCCATTTCACTTGAAAATGAATGAATGAGAGTAGTTTGATGCTAGTTTAAGTTATAAACACCTCAAACATCATATATGTAGTTAGTTTAATGTATTTATAAGTTGGTTTGATTGAAAATACACAAAATAGGAAAGTTAGAACCAAATATAGGCTAATATAGGCCATTTTTGGCCATTTCACTTGAAAGTGAATGAATACGAGTAGTTTGATGCTAGTTTAAGTTATAAACACCTCAAACATCATATATATAGTTAGTTTAATGTAATTATAAGTTGTTTTGATTGAAAATACACAAAATAGGAAAGTTAGAACCAAATATAGGCTAATATAGGCCATTTTAGGCCATTTCACTTGAAAATGAATGAATACGAGTAGTTTGATGCTAGTTTAAGTTATAAACACCTCAAACATCATATATATAGTTAGTTTAATGTATTTATAAGTTGTTTTGATTGAAAGTACACAAAATAGGAAAGTTAGAACCAAATATAGGCTAATATAGGCCATTTTAGGCCGTTTCACTTGAAAATGAATGAATACGAGTAGTTTGATGCTAGTTTAAGTTATAAACACCTCAAACATCATATATATAGTTAGTTCAATGTATTTAAAAGTTGGTTTGATTGAAAATACACAAAATAGGAACGATAGAACCAAATATAGGCTAATATAGGCCATTTTAGGCCATTTCACTTGAAAATGAATGAATACGAGTAGTTTGAAGCTAGTTTAAGTTATAAACACCTCAAACATCATATATATAGTTAGTTTAATGTATTTATAAGTTGGTTTGATTGAAAATACACAAAATAGGAACGTTAGAACCAAATATAGGCTAATATAGGCCATTTTAGGCCATTTCACTTGAAAATGAATGAATACGAGTAGTTTGATGCTAGTTTAAGTTATAAACACCTCAAACATCATATATATAGTTATTTTAATGTGATTATAAGTTGTTTTGATTGAAAATACACAAAATAGGAAAGTTAGAACCAAATATAGGCTAATATAGGCCATTTTAGGCCATTTCACTTGAAAGTGAATGAATACGAGTAGTTTGATGCTAGTTTAAGTTATAAACACCTCAAACATCATATATATAGTTAGTTTAATGTGATTATAAGTTGTAATAAGAAAGTTAGAACCAAATGTAGGCTAATATAGGCCATTTTAGGCCATTTCACTTGAAAGTGAATGAATATGAGTAGTTTGATGCTAGTCTAAGTTATAAACACCTCAAACATCATATATATAGTTAGTTTAATGTAATTATAAGTTGCTTTGATTGAAAATACACAAAATAGGAAAGTTAGAACCAAATATAGGCTAATATAGGCCATTTTAGGCCATTTCACTTGAAAATGAATGAATACGAGTAGTTTGATGCTAGTTTAAGTTATAAACACCTCAAACATCATATATATAGTTAGTTTAAAAATAGGAAAGTTAGAACCAAATATAGGCTAATATAGGCCATTTTAGGCCATTTCACTTGAAAGTGAATGAATACGAGTAGTTTGATGCTAGTTTAAGTTATAAACACCTCAAACATCATATATATAGTTAGTTTAATGTAATTATAAGTTGTTTTGATTGAAAATACACAAAATAGGAAAGTTAGAACCAAATATAGGCTAATATAGGCCATTTTAGGCCATTTCACTTGAAAATGAATGAATACGAGTAGTTTGATGCTAGTTTAAGTTATAAACACCTCAAACATCATATATGTAGTTAGTTTAATGTATTTATAAGTTGGTTTGATTGAAAATACACAAAATAGGAAAGTTAGAACCAAATATAGGCTAATATAGGCCATTTTAGGCCATTTCACTTGAAAATGAATGAATACGAGTAGTTTGATGCTAGTTTAAGTTATAAACACCTCAAACATCATATATATAGTTAGTTTAATGTGATTATAAGTTGTTTTGATTGAAAATACACAAAATAGGAAAGTTAGAACCAAATATAGGCTAATATAGGCCATTTTAGGCCATTTCACTTGAAAGTGAATGAATACGAGTAGTTTGATGCTAGTTTAAGTTATAAACACCTCAAACATCATATATATAGTTAGTTTAATGTAATTATAAGTTGTTTTGATTGAAAATACACAAAATAGGAAAGTTAGAACCAAATATAGGCTAATATAGGCCATTTTAGGCCATTTCACTTGAAAATGAATGAATAAGAGTAGTTTGATGCTAGTTTAAGTTATAAACACCTCAAACATCATATATATAGTTAGTTTAATGTATTTATAAGTTGGTTTGATTGAAAATACACAAAATAGGAAAGTTAGAACCAAATATAGGCTAATATAGGCCATTTTTGGCCATTTCACTTGAAAGTGAATGAATACGAGTAGTTTGATGCTAGTTTAAGTTATAAACACCTCAAACATCATATATATAGTTAGTTTAATGTAATTATAAGTTGTTTTGATTGAAAATACACAAAATAGGAAAGTTAGAACCAAATATAGGCTAATATAGGCCATTTTAGGCCATTTCACTTGAAAATGAATGAATACGAGTAGTTTGATGCTAGTTTAAGTTATAAACACCTCAAACATCATATATATAGTTAGTTTAATGTATTTATAAGTTGTTTTGATTGAAAGTACACAAAATAGGAAAGTTAGAACCAAATATAGGCTAATATAGGCCATTTTAGGCCATTTCACTTGAAAATGAATGAATACGAGTAGTTTGATGCTAGTTTAAGTTATAAACACCTCAAACATCATATATATAGTTAGTTCAATGTATTTAAAAGTTGGTTTGATTGAAAATACACAAAATAGGAACGATAGAACCAAATATAGGCTAATATAGGCCATTTTAGGCCATTTCACTTGAAAATGAATGAATACGAGTAGTTTGATGCTAGTTTAAGTTATAAACACCTCAAACATCATATATATAGTTAGTTTAATGTATTTATAAGTTGGTTTGATTGAAAATACACAAAATAGGAACGTTAGAACCAAATATAGGCTAATATAGGCCATTTTAGGCCATTTCACTTGAAAATGAATGAATACGAGTAGTTTGATGCTAGTTTAAGTTATAAACACCTCAAACATCATATATATAGTTATTTTAATGTGATTATAAGTTGTTTTGATTGAAAATACACAAAATAGGAAAGTTAGAACCAAATATAGGCTAATATAGGCCATTTTAGGCCATTTCACTTGAAAGTGAATGAATACGAGTAGTTTGATGCTAGTTTAAGTTATAAACACCTCAAACATCATATATATAGTTAGTTTAATGTGATTATAAGTTGTTTTAATAAGAAAGTTAGAACCAAATGTAGGCTAATATAGGCCATTTTAGGCCATTTCACTTGAAAGTGAATGAATATGAGTAGTTTGATGCTAGTCTAAGTTATAAACACCTCAAACATCATATATATAGTTAGTTTAATGTAATTATAAGTTGCTTTGATTGAAAATACACAAAATAGGAAAGTTAGAACCAAATATAGGCTAATATAGGCCATTTTAGGCCATTTCACTTGAAAATGAATGAATACGAGTAGTTTGATGCTAGTTTAAGTTATAAACACCTCAAACATCATATATATAGTTAGTTTAATGTGATTATAAGTTGTTTTGATTGAAAATACACAAAATAGGAAAGTTAGAACCAAATATAGGCTAATATAGGCCATTTTAGGCCATTTCACTTGAAAGTGAATGAATACGAGTAGTTTGATGCTAGTTTAAGTTATAAACACCTCAAACATCATATATATAGTTAGTTTAATGTAATTATAAGTTGTTTTGATTGAAAATACACAAAATAGGAAAGTTAGAACCAAATATAGGCTAATATAGGCCATTTTAGGCCATTTCACTTGAAAATGAATGAATGAGAGTAGTTTGATGCTAGTTTAAGTTATAAACACCTCAAACATCATATATGTAGTTAGTTTAATGTATTTATAAGTTGGTTTGATTGAAAATACACAAAATAGGAAAGTTAGAACCAAATATAGGCTAATATAGGCCATTTTTGGCCATTTCACTTGAAAGTGAATGAATACGAGTAGTTTGATGCTAGTTTAAGTTATAAACACCTCAAACATCATATATATAGTTAGTTTAATGTAATTATAAGTTGTTTTGATTGAAAATACACAAAATAGGAAAGTTAGAACCAAATATAGGCTAATATAGGCCATTTTAGGCCATTTCACTTGAAAATGAATGAATACGAGTAGTTTGATGCTAGTTTAAGTTATAAACACCTCAAACATCATATATATAGTTAGTTTAATGTATTTATAAGTTGTTTTGATTGAAAGTACACAAAATAGGAAAGTTAGAACCAAATATAGGCTAATATAGGCCATTTTAGGCCGTTTCACTTGAAAATGAATGAATACGAGTAGTTTGATGCTAGTTTAAGTTATAAACACCTCAAACATCATATATATAGTTAGTTCAATGTATTTAAAAGTTGGTTTGATTGAAAATACACAAAATAGGAACGATAGAACCAAATATAGGCTAATATAGGCCATTTTAGGCCATTTCACTTGAAAATGAATGAATACGAGTAGTTTGATGCTAGTTTAAGTTATAAACACCTCAAACATCATATATATAGTTAGTTTAATGTATTTATAAGTTGGTTTGATTGAAAATACACAAAATAGGAACGTTAGAACCAAATATAGGCTAATATAGGCCATTTTAGGCCATTTCACTTGAAAATGAATGAATACGAGTAGTTTGATGCTAGTTTAAGTTATAAACACCTCAAACATCATATATATAGTTATTTTAATGTGATTATAAGTTGTTTTGATTGAAAATACACAAAATAGGAAAGTTAGAACCAAATATAGGCTAATATAGGCCATTTTAGGCCATTTCACTTGAAAGTGAATGAATACGAGTAGTTTGATGCTAGTTTAAGTTATAAACACCTCAAACATCATATATATAGTTAGTTTAATGTGATTATAAGTTGTAATAAGAAAGTTAGAACCAAATGTAGGCTAATATAGGCCATTTTAGGCCATTTCACTTGAAAGTGAATGAATATGAGTAGTTTGATGCTAGTCTAAGTTATAAACACCTCAAACATCATATATATAGTTAGTTTAATGTAATTATAAGTTGCTTTGATTGAAAATACACAAAATAGGAAAGTTAGAACCAAATATAGGCTAATATAGGCCATTTTAGGCCATTTCACTTGAAAATGAATGAATACGAGTAGTTTGATGCTAGTTTAAGTTATAAACACCTCAAACATCATATATATAGTTAGTTTAATTGTTATAGTTTTTTTTGGAATACAAAAATAGGAAAGTTAGAACCAAATATAGGCTAATATAGGCCATTTTAGGCCATTTCACTTGAAAGTGAATGAATACGAGTAGTTTGATGCTAGTTTAAGTTATAAACACCTCAAACATCATATATATAGTTAGTTTAATGTAATTATAAGTTGTTTTGATTGAAAATACACAAAATAGGAAAGTTAGAACCAAATATAGGCTAATATAGGCCATTTTAGGCCATTTCACTTGAAAATGAATGAATACGAGTAGTTTGATGCTAGTTTAAGTTATAAACACCTCAAACATCATATATGTAGTTAGTTTAATGTATTTATAAGTTGGTTTGATTGAAAATACACAAAATAGGAAAGTTAGAACCAAATATAGGCTAATATAGGCCATTTTTGGCCATTTCACTTGAAAGTGAATGAATACGAGTAGTTTGATGCTAGTTTAAGTTATAAACACCTCAAACATCATATATATAGTTAGTTTAATGTAATTATAAGTTGTTTTGATTGAAAATACACAAAATAGGAAAGTTAGAACCAAATATAGGCTAATATAGGCCATTTTAGGCCATTTCACTTGAAAATGAATGAATACGAGTAGTTTGATGCTAGTTTAAGTTATAAACACCTCAAACATCATATATATAGTTAGTTTAATGTATTTATAAGTTGTTTTGATTGAAAGTACACAAAATAGGAAAGTTAGAACCAAATATAGGCTAATATAGGCCATTTTAGGCCGTTTCACTTGAAAATGAATGAATACGAGTAGTTTGATGCTAGTTTAAGTTATAAACACCTCAAACATCATATATATAGTTAGTTCAATGTATTTAAAAGTTGGTTTGATTGAAAATACACAAAATAGGAACGATAGAACCAAATATAGGCTAATATAGGCCATTTTAGGCCATTTCACTTGAAAATGAATGAATACGAGTAGTTTGATGCTAGTTTAAGTTATAAACACCTCAAACATCATATATATAGTTAGTTTAATGTATTTATAAGTTGGTTTGATTGAAAATACACAAAATAGGAACGTTAGAACCAAATATAGGCTAATATAGGCCATTTTAGGCCATTTCACTTGAAAATGAATGAATACGAGTAGTTTGATGCTAGTTTAAGTTATAAACACCTCAAACATCATATATATAGTTATTTTAATGTGTTTATAAGTTGTTTTGATTGAAAATACACAAAATAGGAAAGTTAGAACCAAATATAGGCTAATATAGGCCATTTTAGGCCATTTCACTTGAAAGTGAATGAATACGAGTAGTTTGATGCTAGTTTAAGTTATAAACACCTCAAACATCATATATATAGTTAGTTCAATGTATTTAAAAGTTGGTTTGATTGAAAATACACAAAATAGGAAAGATAGAACCAAATATAGGCTAATATAGGCCATTTTAGGCCATTTCACTTGAAAATGAATGAATACGAGTAGTTTGATGCTAGTTTAAGTTATAAACACCTCAAACATCATATATATAGTTAGTTTAATGTATTTATAAGTTGGTTTGATTGAAAATACACAAAATAGGAACGTTAGAACCAAATATAGGCTAATATAGGCCATTTTAGGCCATTTCACTTGAAAATGAATGAATACGAGTAGTTTGATGCTAGTTTAAGTTATAAACACCTCAAACATCATATATATAGTTATTTTAATGTGATTATAAGTTGTTTTGATTGAAAATACACAAAATAGGAAAGTTAGAACCAAATATAGGCTAATATAGGCCATTTTAGGCCATTTCACTTGAAAGTGAATGAATACGAGTAGTTTGATGCTAGTTTAAGTTATAAACACCTCAAACATCATATATATAGTTAGTTTAATGTGATTATAAGTTGTAATAAGAAAGTTAGAACCAAATGTAGGCTAATATAGGCCATTTTAGGCCATTTCACTTGAAAGTGAATGAATACGAGTAGTTTGATGCTAGTTTAAGTTATAAACACCTCAAACATCATATATATAGTTAGTTTAATGTGATTATAAGTTGTTTTGATTGAAAATACACAAAATTGGAACGTTAGAACCTAATATAGGCTAATATAGGCCATTTTAGGCCATTTCACTTGAAAATGAATGAATACGAGTAGTTTGATGCTAGTTTAAGTTATAAACACCTCAAACATCATATATATAGTTAGTTTAATGTATTTATAAGTTGTTTTGATTGAAAATACACAAAATAGGCAAGTTAGAACCAAATATACGCCATTTTGGCAATTTATATTATTTGAATATGAGTATATTTAACCAAATGCAGGAGACATACAATAAGAAGCTGGATGATTGTACCACTCAGGGGTCACAGCCGAACCCTGATCTGTTGTATTAGGAGACAGTTGGGGGGAGGAATAGATGAAAAGTTCAGGGGTTGGGTCAGGGAGATCATTTGTACTACAACTCTTCATCAGGGCGAGGAGATGGCGGCTCTTCACAACCATATGAGCCGTCCATTTTTTCTCAGATTGAGGCGCAGGTGGACGCAAAGGTCGCTGCACGGATGGGAGAGGTGGAGGCAATGGTCGCTGCACGGGTGGAAGAGTCACGTCGGGCCCTCGTAGAGGAAATGATGAGGAACATGTCTAGTTTCGGCCACATGTTCTCAGGTTGCAACCCAGGCCCTGATAAGTGCATATTCTAACATCATTTAGTTGCATATTAGGGTGCATTTTCATGTAGTATTAGAGCATTTACTTGCATTTATGCATATTTAGGTCCATTTTCGTAAGCTACGATGCTTTCACGGGTTGTTTGGTCTTTTGATGTAATCTCAGGTACTTTGGACTTCTATTTGAGGACATGATGATTTAGGCGTGTAGATGACCTTCAAAACGATATATCATGTGCCCAAAACGGATTTAAAGTGAAGAAGATACACATGACTTTGTGTACTTGTGCGAAATATGACACCTCTTCACCATTTCACTCGTAACTTTTGACTCAAGAATGATAATGAGGTAATTCCAATTGGGTTGGAAACTAGACTTCAAGAGCTTTCCAACGATATATTGCATGTGTGAAACAAAGCTCTGGATCAAAAGTTATTGCTGTTCAAAGTTGAGCTGAAGCCACTGTTGCGACCGCACGCCCGTGCGGATATCTGCTCGGCCGTGCAACCTGCAATCAAATGTCACTGAAGCTTCTGCCTCGCTCGCACGACCGAGCGAGATTTCGCTCGACCGTGCATGACCCTGCACGCCCGTGCAATATGTTGCTTGCCCGTGCAACCTGCTGTAATGTCGTATCTTCCGCGTGACCTAACTTATGTCGGTTTTTGTTAATCTTAGCTTATAAATAAGACTAAAAACATTATTTTGGGCAGCTTAGATAATATATCATCATTATTAGTTTATACTTAGGGTTTTTAGAGAGAGAATTTAGAGAGAGAAACTTGTAGATCTCCATTGTTCTTCAAGACTCCACCTTCCTTCCATTAATTCAAGTATCTCTTTTCTTCTTCTTTTCTCCTTGTTTTATATTATGATGTTTTATTATTCTTGTCCATTTTCTTTATTTATTTCAATTATGCTTACATAGTTTTGTAATCTATGGTTAAGTTGAACCCTAGTATGAATTAATTCATGATTATTTCTTTAAATTCCCAAACTAATTGTTGAATTGTTCTTGCTTAATTGATTGTGCATATTCCAATACTAGATTAGGGATAACTAGTATTGTTATGATTCCTTTGTCTTGATCACAACGGGAGTTGGGTTTTGACGGATTTGAATATTTCAATTAAGGACATGAAGTTCTCCACGGGAGTAGGTAGAATGGATTGTTAGGAAGTTAGAGTGTCGCGTTTAATGTCTTTAATTTACATGATTCTACGGGAGTAGGCTTGAGTGCATATTAGAGAAGCCATAGATACTCGGGAGAGGTTTATGGTATTTTATAGGGTGTACTTTTCCTTGTGAGCATTTAATTGACTAGTTTGGGGTAGAAATTATTGTTGTATTAATTCATGCTAGTGGGGATACTTAACTATAGAGTCTTTTATTTATAGATTGATTAGTATAGTTTATTCCACCATTATTCTTGATATTAAATCTCCTTTAGTCTTACCATTACTTAAGGGCTAATCATAGAACAACTTTCTCTCTGTGGGATCGACTCTGACTTACCCTACTATATAGTTAGGAGGATTAGTTAGGTTATTTATTTTTGTTAGGTGCGCGACACGCCTACCAAATTTTGGCGCCGTTGCCGGGGAGATAGTTTGTTTTATTTAGTTTTTATTTTTTGGTGAGACTAGACTGTATATATATATATATTTTTTTCCTTTTTTTTGTGAATATTTTTTTTTCTTTTCTTTTTTTCGTATCATGGAGTCATATTATTATTTTGATGGGGATAATTCTTCTGATAGACACCATAGTCATAATTCTTTTGGTTCTCATGTTTATAGTTTTGATGCAACATATCAAAATTCTCCTAATTTTTGCATGAGTTCTCAGGAATTACCATACATGTTCCATGAACCCAATATTTTTGCTAGTAATTCTAGAGCAATTTTTTCTTTTCCTCAATATGACAATGAATTGTTTTGGAAATACTATTATAGACTTGGCGATTTTGTTGGTCCTAACCATGGAATTGAAATTTGGGATATGTGCCTAGTGATTTACGAGGGTTTAAATGAAGAAACTAGGGAGGTGTTGGAGTCTATGTCTAATGGTCAATTTCTATCTCAATCACCTGATTATTGTTGGGATCAAATTGAGTGGTTGGCTCAGAATAATTATGAGTGGGATATGTCTTTATCTTCTAGACCATCCTTTTCATCCGAGATGCATATTACAACACCTCCTTATTGCTCAAATTGTCAATCTACTTCACATGATTTTTTTTCGTGTGATGTGACGTTAGTGAATGATTTTAACCCCTCACCCCAATATGAATTTGATTATTACACTCAAAATTCTCATCCCCAACCGTATATTTATGATGTTGATGATGCCGGTTGTGTAGAGAATGAGAGTTATGCGGATGATGATCAAATTATAGGAGAGAGCAATGTGATGAATATTTTAAAGGAGGAAGAGCCCTTTGTTGAAATTTCCTCTTTGGAGGAAAGTCAAGTCGAGAGTGAAGTGATTTATGAGTCTTTATCGGTACCACCTATAGTTTTTGAGTCTCATGTTCCTTTTTCTAAAAAACTTGATCTTATTCCTTCTTCCCCTATATTATATCCTCCATCGTTCCTTCTTCCTCCCTTCTTGAATGACTTTTATGATAATGTAAATAATGTAAATTTAGTTTCTTTTCCATCTTTTGAGTCATGTAAAAAGACTAACAATTTTTCTTTTTCTTCTTCTTGTAAATATAATTTTTCCTTTGATTTTTCTTTTTGTAGTTTTAGTAATTTTTTAGTACTAATTTTTTTCATTTTTCCTTTCCACTCTTATATAATATGCTCCGAGATGTTTGCAGGAACATATGATAAGCTTCTTAGAGCATTGAACTATTATGAGTGATCTACTAGTCTTAAACGGTCATGCAAGACCTTAAATCAGCGCTTATCGGGAGGCAACCCGACTTTGTTCATTTTTTTTATTTATTTTGGTTTGACTAACTTTGCTAATGTGTGACGAAGTCTGTTGCTAGGTACCAAAGATAGCCAATTTTTTTGGCTAAGTTCACCGCCTCATTACAACTATCGATTGTGGTGGAGGTGTCGATGCTTTTGACACTCCCTTTGATTACCCACCCCTTTTGTAAGTTGTACCTCTCCCTCATTTAATTCCTCTTTGTTCACATTGAGGACAATGTGTCATTTAGCTTGGGGGAGGATGTTTGTCATCATTACTTAGCGCATGTTAGTTGCATCTAGAGTAGTTTTTTTTTCATTGCTTTCGTAGGATGTTGCACGGTTTGTACCGCTCACTAGGAGTGGGAGTTTACGTGTAACCAAAAACATTGTATTGCTTTCATAGTTGCATTGGCATATTTCATCTCATATTAGATTTCATGTCATTTTTGTTGCATCTATGGGACTATTGCTAGCACTTATTGAGAACCTTGCTGATATTTTACTACAATTCCTAAGCATAATTCATCTTGTTCATGATTCTTCATAGCACGATTGTTTCGCAATTGATTGTTTGTGGTAAGATTGATTGATCTCTCTCTGGCTCGATTTAACTTTTATTGTGCGACACCTTAAACTAAGTGAGCTTTTGTGCCTATAAACTGACGTATCTGTGTCAGTTATGTTCTTTCATGTGTGATTAGTTCCTTAGTTGTCGCATTGATCTTGATTTTGACTTAGTACTCCTCGATATTTGCTAGTGCATACATTTTGATATGATTGAGGCATTCTATTTCATGATCTCAGCTCCAGAGCTATTCTTGTTTTCATTGAAAATACACAAAATTGGAACGTTAGAACCTAATATAGGCTAATATAGGCCATTTTAGGCCATTTCACTTGAAAATGAATGAATACGAGTAGTTTGATGCTAGTTTAAGTTATAAACACCTCAAACATCATATATATAGTTAGTTTAATGTATTTATAAGTTGTTTTGATTGAAAATACACAAAATAGGCAAGTTAGAACCAAATATACGCCATTTTGGCAATTTATATTATTTGAATATGAGTATATTTAACCAAATGCAGGAGACATACAATAAGAAGCTGGATGATTGTACCACTCAAGGGTCACAGCCGAACCCTGATCTGTTGTATTAGGAGACAGTTGGGGGGAGGAACAGATGAAAAGTTCAGGGGTTGGGTCAGGGAGATCATTTGTACTACAACTCTTCATCAGGGCGAGGAGATGGCGGCTCTTCACAACCATATGAGCCGTCCATTTTTTCTCAGATTGAGGCGCAGGTGGACGCAAAGGTCGCTGCACGGATGGGAGAGGTGGAGGCAATGGTCGCAGCACGGGTGGAAGAGTCACGTCGGGCCCTCGTAGAGGAAATGATGAGGAACATGTCTAGTTTCGGCCACATGTTCTCAGGTTGCAACCCAGGCCCTGATAAGTGCATATTCTAACATCATTTAGTTGCATATTAGGGTGCATTTTCATGTAGTATTAGAGCATTTACTTGCATTTATGCATATTTAGGTCCATTTTCGTAAGCTACGATGCTTTCACGGGTTGTTTGGTCTTTTGATGTAATCTCAGGTACTTTGGACATCTATTTGAGGACATGATGATTTAGGCGCGTAGATGACCTTCAAAACGATATATCATGTGCCCAAAACGGATTTAAAGTGAAGAAGATACACATGACTTTGTGTACTTGTGCGAAATATGACACCTCTTCACCATTTCACTCGTAACTTTTGACTCAAGAATGATAATGAGGTAATTCCAATTGGGTTGGAAACTAGACTTCAAGAGCTTTCCAACGATATATTGCATGTGTGAAACAAAGCTCTGGATCAAAAGTTATTGCTGTTCAAAGTTGAGCTGAAGCCACTGTTGCGACCGCACGCCCGTGCGGATATCTGCTCGGCCGTGCAACCTGCAATCAAATGTCACTGAAGCTTCTGCCTCGCTCGCACGACCGAGCGAGATTTCGCTCGACCGTGCATGACCGTGCACGCCCGTGCAATATGTTGCTTGCCCGTGCAACATGCTGTAATGTCGTATCTTCCGCGTGACCTAACTTATGTCGGTTTTTGTTAATCTTAGCTTATAAATAAGACTAAAAACATTATTTTGGGCAGCTTAGATAATATATCATCATTATTAGTTTATACTTAGGGTTTTTAGAGAGAGAATTTAGAGAGAGAAACTTGTAGATCTCCATTGTTCTTCAAGACTCCACCTTCCTTCCATTAATTCAAGTATCTCTTTTCTTCTTCTTTTCTCCTTGTTTTATATTATGATGTTTTATTATTCTTGTCCATTTTCTTTATTTATTTCAATTATGCTTACATAGTTTTGTAATCTATGGTTAAGTTGAACCCTAGTATGAATTAATTCATGATTATTTCTTTAAATTCCCAAACTAATTGTTGAATTGTTCTTGCTTAATTGATTGTGCATATTCCAATACTAGATTAGGGATAACTAGTATTGTTATGATTCCTTTGTCTTGATCACAACGGGAGTTGGGTTTTGACGGATTTGAATATTTCAATTAAGGACATGAAGTTCTCCACGGGAGTAGGTAGAATGGATTGTTCGGAAGTTAGAGTGTCGCGTTTAATGTCTTTAATTTACATGATTCTACGGGAGTAGGCTTGAGTGCATATTAGAGAAGCCATAGATACTCGGGAGAGGTTTATGGTATTTTATAGGGTGTACTTTTCCTTGTGAGCATTTAATTGACTAGTTTGGGGTAGAAATTATTGTTGTATTAATTCATGCTAGTGGGGATACTTAACTATAGAGTCTTTTATTTATAGATTGATTAGTATAGTTTATTCCACCATTATTCTTGATATTAAATCTCCTTTAGTCTTACCATTACTTAAGGGCTAATCATAGAACAACTTTCTCTCTGTGGGATCGACTCTGACTTACCCTACTACATAGTTAGGAGGATTAGTTAGGTTATTTATTTTTGTTAGGTGCGCGACACGCCTATCAGGCCCCCCTTCACAACGCAGACCAGAAGATGACCCAGGGTTTGGTGGTGGCGGTAGTGCTATAGAGCCACCCTTAACAGTGTAGTTTTTTTGGTTTTGGTTTTGGTTTTGGCAACTAGGTAACTAACTTATAGTTGGATATAGTTAGTCTAACTATTTTCTTGTAGTGTAAATATTTATTGGCATCTCGCTTCGTTTCTAGATGTGTCGGGTTATTTTTTTTTTCAACCCGACTTCTACTTTATTTCCCGACACCGGGATCTATTTTGCGTACATATATTTAATCTAGGTAGTTTGTCTAACTATAGACATTTAGTGTCTGTATTTATCGGCATCTAGCTTATTAGTTTCTAGCTTTGTCGATATATAATTTTTGTAAACACCGACATCTACTTTATTTCCCGACATCGGGATCTATTTTGTGTACATAAATGTAATCTATTTCATGTAATTATACAAGTATCTATGTAAATTGTAATATATATCAAAATTGCATATTTTTGTAATTGAAAAAATTGAATGCGATGGAGCAACAGCTTTAGCGTGGTATATTTAGGTGCAGCTGTGCAGGAACAAGTTTAATTATTATTAAGAACAATAGATTTTTAAATAATATTATTTTGAAACAACAGCGACGGTTAAACATTAAATCAACGACGGCTAGGCAGTCGCTGCAAGGTACTCAATGCACCCATGGACACGAAATCAACGACTGCTATAACATCTTAGCGACGGTTATAAACAGACGTTGATTCAACGAACTCAACGACGGTTTAAAACAGTCGGTGCTTCACCGACGGTTTAAAACAGTCGGTGCTTCACCGACGGTTTAAAACGGTCGGTGACACAGCGACTGTTATAAACCGTCGCTGACTCACCGTCTGCTTTAAACAGTCGTTGACGAGGGATCAACGTCGGCTTTAACAAACGGTCGCTGATAGTCATGAAACCGTCGTTGAATATATCACCGACGGCTTGACGGTCGTTGATTCTAATATCAGCGACCATCTTTTTACCGACTGCCTATCAACGACGGTTGGTCGTCGGTGATTATTTAGCAACGGCTTTTTAGGACATCAACGACGGCTTGTAGCCGTCGTCGATTACCACTTTTCTTGTAGTGTAAGCAACTGTTATTAAGGACTTAATATACTTTATTAGCTTAAGTATCTTTAAAAATTATATTATTGAACATGGGTATCTAAACATGGGTATATAGTTGATTATTTTTATGTTACTAATGTTTTGTAGGAAATCTGATTTTATTTCTATTGAAGTAAAAAGACAATTTTGCCCTTTGAAACAAAAGAAAAAAAAAGATTCATGGAAGTATCTAGATTTTTGAGGAGAAATCCATAACTCATTCCTAATTTTCCTATTAAAATCCTCCTTAGTGAACCATAATCCCAGTTTTCTCATCTTCCTCTCACGCTACTCACTTCTCTCAATTTCATTGGAACCTTTTGACCATCGCGCAGGGGTGCCGCCACCTAATTCAGGTGTCCTATCGCCAATAGCTTTCTAGCTAGCATTGTTGTGTTGATGCTTTGTTTTCTCAAATTTCTCCACTTCGTTTTCTTCTTGAATAAATGTTGGTTCTAATGTTCCTCTCTTTAGAAATCAAGAATTACCCACCAAGATTCAATTTTTAGCACTCCTACTTCCATAATTTTGTTATTCAAGCTTGAACGAAGGGAAAAATGGAAGAAACCCCAAAGACCCAAAATTTCTTCTCTCTCTTCTAACATGCGTTGCTAACGCATCTGTATTGTTGGTTTGTTGTTGCCGCTATCGCGTTTAAACGCCGACGTGCTGATGGTGGTGGTTCTTGCCACCAGTGTTTTGTGTAACCGTTGCAATAGGTGTTGCATTAGTACTACCAGTTGCAACAAACCGTTACTTTAGCGTGTGTCGTTGCAATATGGTGTTGCATTATTATGGCAGACCGTTGCATTAGTTCGTTGCATTTGCTTCAAAATGTAGTAGTGGCCAAGAGAATAGTTAAGATGGTCCACCCGAAATTGCTAGACAATGACAAAAACCCCATTGCTCCTCCTCCCGTCTATATTCTTGACGATCTCCTCTCCTCATTCACCTTCAATATCCTCTCAAACTCCTTCAATATTCTCGACAGAATTAGGGTTGAAGTTCGGAATCGGAGACGATCAAAACAACTTGTTCATCGCAGCGAGAGAAAGAGAGGAGGTCGTCAACGATGCGAATTCGAGCACATGTATCTTATCGGAGTTATTGAATGAGGGTTCCTCCTTTTGTGATGACTCCGCCGACTTTTTCGGCAGGACAGAGAATTCAAAACAAGACTTCTCCTCCTCCATTAGTGGTAGTATGTAAATCACTTGGTAATTGTAGCACAACAATGAAATCTAATATTTTCTTTGTTTCAAAATATTTGACACATTTTTCCCGAGATTTTTGCCAATGCTTAACTTTAATTGATTTAATGGGTTCCTTAATATCCTTAGCACCACTTTAATAAATTCTTGCTTTTGGTTGAATTATTTTGTTGTTTATGATCTTATAAGAAGTATAATTGATATGAATTTATTTCAAGGATGCATGTGTGACTTATTGCCAAGTTAATATGAGAATCTTTGAATTTACATATGTATTGAAAATGAAGTTATATATATATATATATATATATATATATATATATATATATATATAAAGGGTTGAAGTTATTGTGCAATCTTTAATGACATGCATATTGTACTAATACATCTAAGAGGTTTAATATTGATGTTTGGGTGTGTTAGCTGTAATTATCAAAGTAGTCGACCCAAAGATTTTGACAAATGAGGAAGTAATGTTAGAGGAACTTGTTAAGAATAATGGGACTAGAGGAAAGAATACTTCTATGGTAATCACTAATTACTAGGTAGTCTGGCGGATCCAGGATTTTGAGTGAGGGGTAGCATAATATTGATAACTATGTATCAAATATAAGAAAAAAAAATCTTCATAAACTATATTACATTTGGAAAGTTATAGAATTCAAATACAACCTAAAAGTAGTTGTTCATGTTGAGTTTTCCAAATTCTAATTCATCTTCTTGATTTTGAGGAGGAATACTATTTGATGGAGAAAAAAGTTTGTTGTTTCGATTGAGTTGGAGGAAAATTTGGATTAAAATTATGTCTACTTTCATTTTGTGTTATTTCTGAAATAGTTTTCTTGTAATCTCATCATAACTCTAAAATATACTGATTATACACATAAATTTAGGATTATCAACTAGAATTTTGTTACTGCCATTGTAATTCAATATTAGAAAACTAACTAATTGAGAATATATTTAGGGATATATTTTTGTATATAATTAGGATTATAAATAAGTGACTAAATAGTATCAAGGAGTATTAATATATAAATACTAGTAATAAGCATCTCCACCATCTCAAAAAAAAATATTTGTTTCCTTTAAAAAAAAGCCCACTAGAAAAAAAACAAAAATAAAAATAGAAAAGGTAGAACCCCTAGTCTTATACGTACCTCAACTTAATGGAGCAATTAGGCCCAAAAAATGAAAGAATGTCAACTACCCAAATTACTTCTTATTAGCATTAGGGGCAATAAAAGGTAAATGTTTCCAGAATTTTCTCAATGCTTCTTATTAGAATTCTTCCAAGCCTTCAACTTTCTAAATTCTAATGCCTCCATGTCTTCACTAATTACCCCAGATCTACAACTTTTTAATTTCATGTTTTTATTCTCCAATTTTGGTGGTGGTTCACGCCTAGACCCCAGTTCAGCACTCTCATTTTGGTAGTGGTTCATGATCAACATCTCCAAATTTTACCCACCCTTTGTTTATTCGGTGGAGTAATTATCAAATTAAGTGCTAATTTTTGAATAATTGACATGCATGATGGTAGTTTGTATAATGTGTTCATTCTTCTTTTTCTTTGGGTACTTCATTTATGGTGACAATCAATTTGTAAGTGATGTTTTTTTTGGCAATTTGTAGGCCGGTGTAATGTTACTCCTTAGTAATGAATGAAGTATATTACAAAATAACGAAAGAAGAAAGAAGAAGATGAAAATTTTATATACTTTGGAGAATTAAAAAAACAACAAAATCTATTTTTCTTTGCTGTTCTTCTTTCTCTATTTTCAAAGAGAACTAATTTTTTTTGAAGAAAAAAACAGGGGATGCTACCCCTTGTGACTTAGTGGCTCCGCCACTAGGTAGTCATACCATTACATAACGATATTAAGCATCAATGATTATATACTGCTATATACTTCCTTCTTTTTTTAATAAGTGACCACCTTTTCTTTAAGAAAGTTGTCATAATAAGTGACATATAACTCAAAAGTAAAAAAAACCTTGATGATTATTACAACTTTGCTCCTATTTAATTGTTTCACCTACTTATGTCTCATCTACCAATAGTTAAACAAGTGGTCCCCAACTTTATCTCTCTAGGTTAGTTGGTATTCCTCCACTTTCTCTCTATGTCACTTATTTAAAAACGGAGGAAGTAGTAAACATCCCAAGAATATACTCCCTCTATTTCTTTTTAATTGTTACACTTACACTTTTCACTCATGCCAATGCAAAACTTTAAGGATATATATCTCTAGTTTTGTATTTGTAAAAATTATAAAAAATACATATTAATAAAATACATTACTAAGATGAATCTAACAAGATTCCAAATGCCTATATTTTTATTCACGTATAAATCACAAACGAGGGTCAAAGTGCAATTTGTGAATAGTGTAAAATGTCAAAGTGTAACAATTAAAAAGAAACGGAGGTAGTACTTATCATTTTTTTTCCTTTGCGTCTTGGGTGTAACATGTTACACTATGACTTATTGTGCAACATACATAATGACATAGACTTCAACAACAATGACATGTCCTATACAAATATTGACATGAATCTCATGTCATTTTATCATTTATTTCATGTCATTTGAGTTTCTTTTACAAAAGAAGTGGTGATTTGTGGATTGTTACACCATAAATTATGGTGTAACACTTACACCCAAGAATTTGGGTTCTTTAATTTCTCAAGCTTTACTTTTCTTTTTATTACTTAGATGGGTTGATGTCAGACGTCGGATCTAATATCAGATCGAGATGTGTCCTTTAATTTCTTGACGACATCCTTTCTTAGTGCCGAATTGGTGATATTTGAATTTCTTAATGTGGGTTGGACATATGATCTAATATCCACATCTCTTTACTTGTTGATCACCATGGTTATCTTACAATTAGTTATTTATAAAATTTAATATTAAATTTATTCGTTAGTGGGATATTATTTTTGTCACAAAATGTTAGCCGTGTTTAGGATATGTTCTAGTTCTAGAGTAACATAGATTATCGAAGCAAGCAATAATCAAACACAAAAGAGTTATACGTCCATATACTCATAAATCATGTGGATCACGTACAGACTCAGGTATACGTAGCATACATTATTAAAAAATGATCCTGTGAGGATCATTATTATTCAATCGAAGCAAAGAACAGACTTATAATATAAAGCAACCACATATGATTTTGTTTCATCAGCGGCTGGATATCCAAATTTAATTGTAGAAATATCCATGTGCAGTATCAGGAAGCACATCATTAAACTCTGCTACTGCCTTGCCTCCAAGAATGGGGTCAACATACTCAGTCTTGCTTCCAGAAAGGCCAAGTTTAACTTCAACAACATTCCAATCAACCTCACCATATGGTCCAGCTTCAGCATAAGCCTAAACAAAATAGCAAGTCTTATACGCATTCAGATTAGTTAGTTAACATATATAAACATGATAAAATAAAAAATTTACCTTTCTAGCAGCTGAATCAAAAGCCACAACCCACTTACGATCAACGGAGTCGGTACCAGTAGCATAGACGACACCCCACTTGACTCCTTCAGATTCAGTGCCTCTTTGCCTAGGACCGGCGTAACTCCAAGAAGCGAGATTAGGGATGTTCGTAAGCGAGCGACCAGCCCAAAAATGGGACTCAACCATATACAGGAAGGGTTGGGTACGGTTTGCGACATAAGTTAACAAATCAACTTCCCCTGAACTTAGTTCAGCAACATTACCCTTATCAGCCTGCGCCTTCTCTTGTAACTCCAATTTCACCTTCTCATAATCAGCTTGAGGGTCCTCTAAAGGCAGCACTTTTCCTTCAATCAACGCCATCTCTCCTTTTTTTTAACTCGCCGATAAATAATAACTATACCTACAACAAACATAAGAAGTTATACTTATACGTACAAAAAATAGAAATAAGGTAGGAACAAGAGCGTACCTTAATTAATTAAGTTAAGAATGCTTTGATTTGCTGTGCGTTGAAGAGCTCAATATCTGGACTATTTATAGACGTAGGACATGAAAGTAGCACAAGATAATAACCTTGCGTGCTGAGCTGGCTGATGCAACAAAAAAATTAAGCGCGCTGTTAATACGAAGACCAATTAATAAATTGTATTTCTATAGGCCGGTGACCATGTGCGTTTAGGAGATCAAGGTTCTATTAACTATAAAAACCCAACTTCATTGTACTACTAGCTACCTTAATTATATTATCTCTCAGACATCTATACTAATCAATATATTATATATATATATAAAGGACGAACTTTTCGGGAGCTTAGGGAGCTCCGCAACATTTCGAGCTCATAGAGTGCGCCACGTAGGATTGCCACGTCATCAATTTATATTTTTATTTTTTTACAAAAATAGATTTCTAGATGATTTAAATACATATAAAGAGATTTGGATAAGCGAAAATTAGAGTTTGAATTTGAACCAACAACCTTAATTATTATATCATGAAAATTGTGTATAACTTTTGCTACGTAATTCGGAATATTATAATTTTTGTATTATTGGAGAGCATTCGAAATATGCTTCGAAATAAGATCCATTTACAATATAGTTGTACAATTTATGAAATATAGAGCGCCATGTAGGATTGTCATGTCATCAATTTTTCTTTTTATTTTTTTTTTCCTAAAAATAGAGTTCTACATAGATTTAAATACATATAAGGAGTCTTGGATAAGCAAAAATTAGAGTTTCGTTTTGAATGAACAACCTAAATTATTATATTATGTAAATTGTGTATAACTTTTGCTACCTAATTCAGAATATTATAATTTTTGTACCATTAAATAGTGCTCGAAATATGCTTTGAAATAAGATCCATTTACAATATAGTTATACAATTTATGAAATAGAGAACGCCACTTAAGATTGTCATGTCATTTGAAAAAAAAGAGAATTCTACATATATTTAAATACATAAAAGAGTTTTGGATAGGGGGAAATTAGAGTTGCGTTTTGAATAAACAACCTAAATTATTATATTATGTAAATTGAATTTGACTTTTGCTACCTAATTTAAAACATTATAATTTTTTTACTATTGGAGAGTGCTTGAAATATGCTCCAAAATAGGATCTATTTACAATATAGTTTTACAACTCATGAAAATATATTAAATTAGATGCATTGTAGGACATTATTTAGCCTTTTTTTTTAGATAAATATAATAATGGCTATAAGTATTAAGTATAGTGTATTATATGTGATTATAACATTTGATTATAGGTCCAATTTACAGGATTAAACATATTATCTTTCAAAACCTCAACCTTACTCAACCAAACTAAAACAATATAGTATTGCAACAAAATTTATTAACTAAAATCTATAGCGATAAAGTTACATATATATAATTAGAGTTTTGGATAATGTAAAAATTAGAGTTTGATTGAAATAAAACAGCCTTAGAATATTATAAAGAGCTCCACCCAAGCATGCCGTGTCATTCTTATCAATTTTTAA